>VWPW01002237.1:0-36858 GCA_013389825.1 Crypturellus undulatus | reverse complement strand
ATATATGGAGATGGAAACAAAAACATTACACTTTTCTATTGAGAATGCAATTTTGCTTTAGTTGACTCTTGCATCTTTCTCTTTCACTGCCAACCTGAAAAATCTCCTGTTTTCATAGAACTCCTAATATGAAGGTGATGGGGAACTACTTACTAAAGATGCCATTTTTATAGCACATTCTGTGTTTCATGAATATCAGTTTGTCAATTCCTGCTTCAACAACCAAAAAATTATACTTGCAATGCCAAAGCTTTGCTGTCCTATGAACCCAAGTGTCTGCTGCTAAAACAAAACTCTACTCTTCATGGTTTTGCAGGCAATGGAGAGTTAGACTGGGGAGCTGTTTGGCATTTAAAGCAATATGTTTTTTGGTCAGTTCTTAACCTGGATTAGATTGGTGACTTGGATCACAAAGCACAAAAGTGTTTATGCTAGTGCAAAGTATGGACAAGAAAGAGTAGACTGAGATGAGGAGAGAAAATGCAGAACTACCTGCTCTGAGAACTGACTTTTAAATGACTTTGAAACTTTATATTCATAAATTTTTGTATTTACCTTTAGAAATTGTGGCAAAGATCTAAGCCTTTTGCATTGATGATAGAATAGAATTAATGTGGTTTTAGAAATGATTTTTTAGTAGCTAGATTCTTTTGTGGACTTTGAAGTGAGAAGGAATACTAGGAAAAATTTAGAAGTGCTGGTCTCATACTAAATGAAAGAAAGAAATGATAAAATTAGAATCATAAGTATAAATGAAATTATTTTAAAGAATCAATTTCTGTCATAAAACATGAGTGTGTTTCAGGTAAATAGCTCTACAAACAGCTATTATATGAAGTGTTTTAATCAACACAGGAGCGATCTTTAATCTGTATCTTTCTAAATAAAAGCATATTTTTTCAGAACATTTTAACTGATTGTGAGGGAACTCAGGTTACTTAGTTTGTCATATTCTGATAATAGATGTGAAAAGTTTGAAATATAAATACTGAGCAAAATTGGAAAAAGGCAAGGTGAATATAGTTAAAGTCTAAACTTAAGAGAAATTATTGACATTTTTAGAGTTTGTGCATGGTAGCTTTCATACAGGAAGAGCACTTAGAGGGATGTTAAGGCATCTATGAGTCAAATTATATTTGTTTAATCAGTGGGATCAATCTAAAGTTTAAGGAGAAGGTAATGGAAAGAGCCCTGCCAGAACACAAAGTACTTTTTGTAGGTCTACTCCCCTAGGCAGAACATGAGATTGAGTCATAAAAGCAGAGAGAAGAAGAGTTTAGTTTTGAGCTTTGGTTTTCTTCTCTTGCTCTGCTGTGAGAAAGCCACATGGAGATAGGTCAGTTAGTTAGTCTTTAGGCAGTACTGTGCGTATGCAGAATTACACTGTGAACAGTGCACCAATCTTTGATCTATTTTTTTTTACTTGCAAATGAGGCTACTCCACAGTAGAAACGTAGCATTTAAGCAGTGTTGATAAGGTCTGTCTCTTGGCAATTGGAGCACAAACTTGTGTCCGCCTCTTCTGCCCAACGTTTTAAGAACATTTATACCAAATGACACCTGCAAGTGCCCATTTCTCCTGCCCCACACCTTGTCACCTACATGTGTCTCAGCTTGCAGATGAACCGCTTCGGATTTAGAAGTCTGACACATTCCTTCAGTTCTGGATGGTGCCATTCAGTTCCTACCTGTATACAGTCTTTATCATGCATGTTTTAACCTTGTACGTAAATCATGTGTTGTTTATTACATGCCTATATTTAATTTCCCTCAAGATGACACTTTTTGCTTATTAGTGTTTGGACTGCTATTTTATAGTTGTTTGACATCAATACAATCTAATCACTTGAACTATGCGAGGAGGTTTGTAGAGGTAACTGCCCCGTTAATTGCTTCTTTCATAAATAATAACTGGCAATTACTCTTTATAAATCTCAAAAGTGCCATAGAGAATTATTTCCTATGTATGTCCTTAACTCTTTTTTTCCTCTCTTTTTGGATATTATGTCGTTGTTACTCTGTGGTGTTGAAAATGGCAGACATTGTAGAGGATCAGAAGTAATTTGGGAAAGAAAAAGAAATATGTTATTTAGCACCAGCAACAATAGTATATCGTCTCTATTAAAAGTAACTACAAGAATAGATTATGGATAGACTAAGACTTTTGACTTTAGTATTGTCTCTCCCAAAACACGAAGACCTCCCAATGCTTCTTTTGGCAAAATTTGTATTAATAGAGAGGAAGAACTACTGCTATTTAATTGCCAGGGCTGCCGAGGACCACCACCGCGAGACGGAAAGCACGACACTTCAATATGAAGCAGATGCTANTGTGTCCTTAACTCTCTTTTTTTCCTCTCTTTTTGGATATTACTCGTGTCATTGTTACTCTGTGGTGTTGAAAATGGCAGACATTATAGACGACCAGAAACAGTTTCGGAAAGAAAAATAAGAATTATGTTACTTAGCACCAGCAACAATAATATATCATCTCTATTAAAAGTAACTACGGTAATAGATTATGGTTAGACTAAGTGTTTTGACTTGAGTATCGTCTCTCCCAAAATACGAAGCCCTCTCAATGCTGGTTTTCACAGAACTCTTATTAATATAGAGGAAGAACTACTGCTATTTAAGTGCCAGGGACTTGCTTTTCTCGTGCTTTGTACAGTTTTTGGTGACTTCCTGTCCTAGGTCTCAGGACTAACTNCATGCAATACCACCAAGGCCCCCACACAGGACCTTGCTTTTCTAGTGCTTTGAACAGTTTTTGATGACTTCCTGTCCTAGTTCTCAGGACTAACTTGTGATGTGAGCTGAGACAGAGGTTTCAGCCATTTCTGGACAAATATTTAAAAGGTTGAAAAGCTAAAATACCTTTTCAACTAAGAAAACATTTTTTTTTATTTTTTTATGTATTTTTATTTTTAATTATTTTTACAATACAGGCATTATTCTGCATGTATTACTATTTTTCTGAAGGATATCTAAGTAAATAATTCTGAAGAAAGACCAGAGAACAACAGGACAACAGTTCATTTCTTCTATGTTATTCTTCCAGCTGCTTTCATAGGAAATATTCTTGAAGCCATTTCGAGAAAGGAAAACTTTGTATTCAAAACTTACTCTTTTACAAATAATAATAATAAAATCCTGCTTTATTACCTGGCATGGACTTGAGACTCAAGGTATCTGCAAAATATTTTCTCTTTGGGCTTTTGGAATAGGATATGTATTGCAAAATCTAATAATTGATGAATGTGACCATACATAAATCATCTTGTAAAATTTTTATAAAAGATGCATTAGGGCTTTTAGCAGGTGATAAAGNAATATTTTCTCTTTGGGCTTTTGGAATATGATATCTATTGGAAAATCTGATAATTGATGAATGTGGCCATACCTAAATCATCCTGTAAAATCTTGTAAAACAATGATTCATTAGAGGTTTTAGCAGATGCTAAAGCTGTCTACTATTAATTTTTTATTAATTTTTTTTCACTCTACAATTGCAGGCACTTTATTTACCATGAAGCAGCTATGCTGTTTAGATGCGGTGCTGGTAACTCGTTAACAGTGTCAGAATTGTCTGCAATAAAAATCTTTTGCATTATTTAAGCCTATTCCAAAGAACACATACTGTGGTATTTCATGTGTCTAACTATATAATCTTGTGAAAGGGCAGGGGGGTTAGATGTGCCATGTGACACTGACTGCAGATAGCATCATCTGGGTGCTTTTACAAGCCACACTTGTTAACTGTTGCTTTTTTTGTAGATGCCCATGTACAGTGCCATCCAGTTATTTTTTCCTGACAGCATAGGAGCTGTTTTACCATAAACTAATTTTTGTGCTAAACACAGAAAAAGCTGTTACATTCATTTGTATTCATATCTCTTTTTTTTAGTTTCCTCCTCCAGCTGTTTTTCTTCACATCTTTCGTGCTGTAGGGTAATCCTGCACCATCTCCCAATTTAAAAAGGAAATCTAATCATGTGGTCAACTTTTCCTTTACTCTTTATATACTGTGTATAATAATGTCTGGTGTGCACAACAGTTTCCTCTGGCTTCCACCATAGCCTTTGCTGATTTAGATACAGAATAAAATTGTTTTTGACAGTGTTTCTAGTGGTCACAGGCCTTTATTCTACCTTCGTTCTCTATGATCTGCCATAAGTATTTGACACCTATTCATATTCTTGAAATCTTGTCTCTCTTCTTCAACCCTACCTAGCCATATTTTTTCTTCTTAAACTTATGTTTTCTCAGATTCTCTTCAAATCTTTTAAGACTTCCAAGGAGTTATACTGCCTCTTATTTTTCTCCTTATACTCTGCTTCTGTGATCTACCTGTCCCATTTTGTCTAAATTTGATAGTCTCAGTTCTTTGTCTTCATGTATTTTTAATTTCATTCTAAACATGCCCTGAGGTTTTAATCTGTTCCTGAAGCATCATCAGCTGTGTACTTTTGTAAAGAGTAAAGCTATTGGGCTGTAGATCCTGTGACCATTTTTAATGTTACACACATTGGGCTCAAGATGCGTATCAGGGATCGGATTTTGAACCATAAGTTTGGTAATTTACCCGGAAGCTTCCAATTAAATAAGTTTTAATGGAAAATATGATTTTGGCCTAATGATTTTGTTTGAGAGTTCAAGAGATGATATTTTCCCAGAAGTATTGTTGAGAAAGTGAATCATAAGCATGAAATGTTTGTTTCATACATTTAGCAAGCTGGGTTAAAACCTGCCAAATCTGTATAGCTCTCAGATGGTTAGTAGCATGTCTGAAGAAAGCAGTTTTACCCCTTTGGGGGAGTTCTGGCTTGTATCCACTTAAATAAAACTTGGCAAGAACTATCAAATCTTGTACTCTGAAACCATCCCAGATGTATCCAGCTTGAAGTATTTTTTTTTCCTCCATTTTGATAGAGAAAATAAAATGATAATTATGTTCTGGATAATTTGGATATTTTTTTACTGAAGCATCACTGAGTTCACAAAAGATGCCTTGTCTTTATACTCAAATAGTTAATACTTCAAAATTTCATATAAAGTGTTTTTGAAAATACTTTTTATTACAGAGTTTAAATGTTTGGCAATTCACTTGAGGCTGGTTTTGTACTCAGGTTTAGCACCTGTTTGGTCACAAGAACAGATATCCAGCTCCTCAGAACACTTCTGCATAACATACGGGGAAGTGGTTAGCAAGATCATAACTATTAATTAGATGATGTGGCACTTTAAGACAGTGTCAAGATCTAAATCAATAAAGTTGTCTAGTATGAGTCACTTATTTTTAAAAATCTATTTACACTGTAATACTCTCTTTAATTACAGGTACCGGGAGGCTATTTGCAAATGGGATGAAGCACTTCAGTTAACTCCAGAGGATGCTATACTTTGAGATGAAATCACAGGTAAATTAGGACAATTATTAATCAGTTTTGAAAATCAAAAATAAAACTTTGTGGTTGTTTAATGGGTAGTGGGGAAGTTCAATATGGTAGTNTATTCAACAGATACCATATAATATTGTATGTTGCTTGCCTGCATAAACTACAGCATAATTAATTTAAGGTTTCCATTTCTTCTCAACACAAAAGGATTTTTAGCATATAGTGGAAATACACTGCAATCTTAGTCAATCACAAAGAATGTTTTCTTGCATTGTAGCATCCTACTTCATGCTCTAGCAAATGCAGCTGAAATATTAAATATATATTTTATATATATATTTATTTATATTATATTTCTTATGTATTATATATAATATATACTACACACTATAATATATACAATGCATATGTACATTTATTAGATATTAAATATTTATTATATTTATATAATTATAATAAAATTATTATTTTATGCATTTATATAATTTTTTATGTATGTATATATATATAGTATCCAGCAGAAGAGGAAGAAGATCTTACAGGTGAGCAAATTTGGCTCTACCATTAAAAAGGGCGTACCACTCTTTGTAAAAAGTTGGCTTATTGCCATCACCATTTAGCAGCGATGCTGTCTGAAAATACATGCTCCAGTTTGTGTCGACATTCAATCTTACAGGAATTAAATTAGTCTTGGAAAAGAACATTTAAATATATTTCTTTCAATTCATCAAGTCCTTGTTTTACAACTGTTTTGATGAAATAAGCCTGCAGCCATCAATGCCTCACTAAAATTGCAACTTCGTTTATAAATTTGTAATTTCAGCGTTTGTCTCTGTAGGACTTGGATGACAAAAGTACCACGACCCACTGTTTTGCTTAAATTTTGCAGATTTTTTTTCATAATCTCTTTGCCAACATACAAAAATATAACTTGTATATATTACATAAAAAGCTATTTTTTTTTTCAAAAAGTATATATATATTTAATCGGCATTGAAGATGAGAATAAGAAATGTATGGCCCAATTTGCTTCATATCAACATCTGTAATCTTGGGTAAGATTAAATGAAAATATAAGACACTTTCCAAACTGCTGAATATTTCACTTGTATTTCAATATTTTGTTTGCAGAGGATGTTAGTAGCATGGCAGGTGAGAGGGAAACAGGAAGCAGGAATGTTAAATATATATGAGAGCTATTCTAACAGTAAGGGACAGGGCTTATCTCATCAGACTAACACCTCAGCTCCTTTCTGGAAGTTTAAAAGCCTTTTTCCCTGCTCATGTGCCACAGTGGAAGCACTTTCAGATTCTCTCGGGGAGAGGCTTTTTTTTTTTCCTCCGTTATTTCAGAGAAAACTGAGAGCTGTTTCCTCACTTAGCTTTTCTGCAATCTGTAAATAACGTTGAATCCTTGACAGACTTTTGTCAATTTGTATATGTGGTGACAAAAGGTAGAAAACAGGTAAGTAAATGGACATGATGGGAAAACAATGAAAATCTAAGTTAGAGGAAAGGCTATTTCAAAAATGAGTTGGCTAGTAAGTTTAAAAGAGAAAAAAAAAATAATTACAGTTAATGTGGACTTATGTGAACGCAACAATCAGTGGGCACGCAAAGCAAAGCTCTCCACCAGTTGTCTATTTAATTGCAATTCTATTGAAATTACTTGCATGTACAGTAGAAAGAATGGGAGAATAGTGAATTTTGTTTACCAGCATCTATACCATGGTGCAGTGAGGTATGTGTGTAGGTGCATACTACGATGTTATTCAGCTAGTGCCCTAGCTGCAATATCTAATACTTAGTAGGTAATACTTATTTGATGCTCCTTGTTCATCGTTCAGCTTAATGATACCACTAGAGAAAAATGAAAGCTGAAAAATGAAAAGGAGTGCGAAGCTTTGCTTTCAACGCACCTCTTCCCTGCTTTCCTGAAGGAGAGAGCGCTGCTGGACAGCTGCTCCGTTTCTCTTTGATTTTGCTTTCTGATGTTGCATAATATCCATGTTCTCCTTCAGTGCAATAGAAGAAAGACTTACATACAAACAATAATGTATTTATAAAATTTCTTAAATTCTTTAAAGAAAATCGGTATTTAGTGCTTTAAAGGGACATCATCTCTATGGTACACACAAGCATCTTTTTCAGATGTTCTTTGTGGTATGACTTAGGCTTACTGGAAGCTGACTAACGTGCAGTGAAACTTGATACCTTTCTGCTTCAGGGGGACTAGTGTGAGCTATAAAAATCTACTTTTGCCCAAGCAGGCATATGGAATTCCTTCCAAAAATATTATGGTTGATATTCAGATTATCTTGCTTTATAGTTGAATATGTTGCTCCAAACCACCACGCCTGCACAAATGCTAAAGCTGCTGTTGTGCTGCTTGATGAGAAAGTCTTGGTGGAAGAACCACCAAGCACGGCTTGAGCCGGGGCTTGGCCAATATTGGCACTGTGCAAGTCTGCCTGTCGTGGTATGTGAGGCACACACTATAGGATGTGATTCATATTAACCCCATCTTAGCACTGTATGCAGAGATTCTTTATGGCATATACTACTTTCAGTGAGGAAAAGTCCCTGTTTCTTTTAAGAATTAGAACTTAACATGCAATATTCTGAATATCTGTGTATCCTGTTAAGCTTATTAAGATACATCTTTGTTAAATTATGTAACAGCTTCCCTGTTTGTCAATATTTACCATCATCAGCAAAATAATATATTTTAAATACTCTGTTGTTTAATATACAGCTCAAATAAATATGCAGACATAGTGGGAATCTGTAAATATTTATATAAAGAACTTAAAGATACATATTTTAACAGATGTTTCATTTTGTTGGACAAATGTCCTTCAGCCTTTCTGAAGAGCGGAAATAATGTTCCTAATATTCAGTGACTGGTGCAATAAGTGTGTTTCCAGAAAACCATATGGGAACTGTGAAATTGCTCAACTGTATCCTAGTTCAAAACCCTTAAAAGTTGATGAGTTTCTTTCCACTGCTGTCAGATACTCTTTGATTCATTTAAGAACAGATGGCTCTGGAATGTGGAGAGGTTAGGGTGCACATGGATGTTGTCCTTTCCGTACAAGTTGTTTCAGTTTAAATACTTGATATTCATTAACCAACTTAAACTCTTTTATTGTTACAGGAATATTAAGTGGGAAACTGATGTTTGTACAAACAGATTTGTGTGTGTGTTTCAGTAAAATTCTTTTGCAAAAGACCCACAACCTTAGTATGAACTTCAAAATTAGGTAACTAGTATCTTATGTATGTATCTTATCAAAGTGTATGAAGATCACCTAGATTATGCCATCTGTAAGACTACATGAAATTCATTACAGGCTACGTATCTTGGGCATTACTGTTTTGAATTACAAAGAGGGAGGAGGAGCTTTTGAGGAATTTTATAAGTTTGGGTCTTTGTACAGAGGAGCACCTGGCGTTCTCTCTGAGGTTTGACGGGGAGCTGGGGGATAGTGAGAGGATGGGGAAGAGAACTCAGGGTTTGTACTCATTACATAACATTATACATGTTATAAACTCACTTAGGGCTCTTGGGGTTTGGGGACTCAGATGTACCACATCACTCCTTAGAATTTACCTCCTTATTGTTGGTTATGGAGCAGCACTTGTCCCCCAGAAGAATCCATTTGTTAGATAACAAATTCTCAAACACCTTGGGCAACTAAATGGTGCTATCCCTGCTTTTCTTTTCGTGTTCTGAATTTGCATAATAGTTTAGCATTGATGATGCACAAATATTCCTATATTTGATTGTCATTATATTGCATGTATGTTGTTTTCCATACCTTGAATTCACTCTTAGTGTGGCTCAGGTTTAAAAGTAATGTAAATACAAAATAACGTATCCACAGATATCCTAAAGTGTGCAGTACAATTATATATATATATATATATATAATAGCTTGTATATATATATGCACACATGTATTTATACATCCTACAAATGAGAGTTGTTAGCAGTCAGGATGAGCTGTATTTGATCGGCTTTTTGGATGTGAGATTGGTCCCTTGCTGCCTGCTGATCTAGTTTGTGCACAGCCCTGCTGTCTTGGTTTGCACTTATGGAGCAGCATTTCAGATGCATATCTCTTTTATAGTCCAAAGCTATCATGTTTAGATTGAAACCATCCCCTCCCTTGTTCTTAAGAATTTCTTAAACTTTAACCCAATAAAGACATAATTTCAGCTCCCACCTGTCCCTCTTCCTGTTTAGAAATGATAGGGTTCCCAAGGTTTGACCAGATTCATAATGCTTGGTTTGTATTGTAACAAATCAGCTAATAATTGCCGGTTTATATCTAGTTGATATAAACATATGTTGTTGTGCTATATGGACGTTACTGGCACTCATTTGAAACCAGCTCTGCTGGTGAGAGATCAGTTTGTGGTGATGAGCTGGGCAGTGACTGCTCTCGAGCTGTGTGAGGGCTGGTATAACGATGTAAAGGAAGAGAGGAGAGGGATGTGTGAGGATTTTCCATGCCACTCCCCACCCTGCCCCAGACCCACTAGAATCTGCTTCCTGGGACAGCCCTTTGAGTTGGATATGATTCCACTGCAGTCTGTGGGTTTCATGTAGACATGAATCAGTCTGGACTCTTGCTCTTCCAAGAGTCTAAACTGCTGTTTGTGTGTGACAGACTCTGAAACTCTGAAACTTCAGTAAAAAAAAGTATTGAAGTCTGTTGGTTGAAAAAGGATTGTACATTTTTGCAGACAGCAAAAACATCTAGGACTGGAGTATTTAAAATAAGTATTATTTCTGAGTGAAATCAACGTCGTAGTTCAGTGCTATTGTATCTGTTTAGAGTTACAAAGAGATTCACAGAGAGGGTTGGAGCAGATAATCTGCCTACTCCGTTTTTTGTGCTGCATTTGATATTTTTTGTGGCACTAGATGAACTTCAGGTTATTCACTATAGGAACTGCTAAATTCTTCTTGGAATCCTAGTCAATATTCACCCTTATTATATTGACCCTGAATGCTTGAGTTCACATACTTTTGATGTATAATACTTGAGATAAACCAATTTGTGATTTGTTAAAATTATGTAAAGTTTTAGTAATAACTCAACTGCCTAAGCTCGAAAACTAGTAAATAGCTTAGTGTTTTGTATTAGTCCAGTGTATTTCATCTGTAAGAACTTAATTGCCTAGTATGGTTACAGAGAAGATGGACTTTGGGTGTACACTGAAGGCACTGGTCAGCAGTTGCAGCAAGAGAGATTCCAATTTGATACAAGGAAGGAAAAAATACTTCTCAGTGACGGTTAAGCATTGAATTGATTTCTGAGAGACATTAGAGATTTTCAAAGTGGGAAAGTTCTCACTTTTATGATTTACAGTATATACAATACAATGAACAATAAACAATACAGTAAAACATCATTAAAAATAATAATAATTTTAAAAATGCCATGAATACTTACATAGGTATTTTGGTACTATATTGCACTGAAAAACACTGGTAGAAGATAGTGAATGTTCTGAGACCTATAAATATGCACAGGTGAAAATGTATTTGCCTGGTTTTGTTTCATTGCAGGCTTTGGTCAAAAAGTATAATTGTTGAGAACTGCTGTTTAAAAAAAAAAAGTATGGGGAGAAATGACATGACATTCAGCTATGAGGTGGCTCTTAGGGGTTTTTTTAGCAGCTTTATAAATTCCTCTGTGCAGCCTATCAAATGGAATTAAAGAGAGACCTAGATGACTAACCACTGGAAAAATTTAGTCATCAGAACATTGTGAATATGGATTCAAGGTGCCTGTTAGAATTGTGGGTTCAGGGCTACTGCAGTATCTAGTTCTTTTTTTTTCTGTCTTTATCCCGGTGCTCCACAAGTATTTTGTGGTAATTAATCGCATTTGAGTCGTCTTCCCCTGCACACTCATATTTGTATATTTAATATATTTCAGGGCAGAAAGGTTAAGCAAATGCCTTTTACACTTCAGCAGTTGTCTTAATCTGCTCCGATCATACTCATGATGATTGTGAGTCGGTTGGCAAGAAAGTGGTTTCCCCCGCATGAGTCTTAACTCTGGTGGTTGGTATTTTCATCATACAATTGGAATGCAGTTGTCATTTGTTTCTTAGACTGGTATCTATCACCATAGCACGTGGTGTCTGCAGTCATGATTTCAGAGTGATGTAGATCTTCAGGTAACATGCCAATTTCATGGAGGTTTTGCAGAAATAGGACAAGCTTTGAGTTGCTTTGAGTTCTGTGTCTCTTAACCGTGATTTATAGGTTTAGTTATGAAAATCCGCTGTGAGGTATGGAATGGTAACTGGCTTCCGCTAAACTGTACAGTTGAATAAAAAGTTTCTACATTTGGAAACCACTTTAAAAATATTCTTTTATGCAGTCAATTTCATGTCTAAATAAAGCACTCTTCAATAGCAAAACCTACCTTCCAAATATAACAGTCATTGTTAAGAGTTGTTTCCAGGCTGAATTACAGGGATTGTTTCCATTATTATCTCATATGAACTATGAATATATTTGGTAGATTTTGGTCTTCTGTTAAAAACAAAAAATAAAACATTGGTGTTATTTGAAAAAAATACTTGCATTTGATTCTAAATCCTTTAGTGTAATGGTGATTCTTCTATTTGAGAGTGCTAGATTTGGAGAGCAGGAGAGGAACACTTTCAGAAGCAACTTGTCTCCTTCTAAGAGTGGCCTAAATAAGTTAGATGAATCATCCGTTAGCATACCTATTTCTTTCCATGGGAAGTGGAACAAATTTAAGTGACTCTTGGATTAGACAACTATGTTTTAAATGATTAAAAGCTAGATGATATGGACCTCAGTCCTCAGTTACTGAAACTGTGGTGGTTCCGGGACATGCCAGAAAACTTAATTCTCTTTTCAGCTGTAATTATTTCTGTTATTCCTATTTCTTTGTCACAGGTCCTGATGTCTTTGCATGAAATGTTCCCGGCAGTGCACGCGGCAGAAATGGCTATCCGTAGAAATCCACGTTCCTGGGATGCATGGCAGACCTTGGGACGCGCCCAGCTTGGATTAGGAGAAATAGCACTGGTAGGAAAATGAGAAAAAATACCGCAGTTGTAAATTAAAATTGTAAACCACACCCTCTGAATTGTGTGTTAGAGAATGAAAGTATTGAAATATCAAAATAGCTTAATATCCTCATATAGCTCCAGGTAGGCAAGGAGAAAGGTTCTTGATGTTTATCTCCCATATGCCCTACACTTCGTTTTTCACAAGTGCTTCCCTTGTGGTTTTTGTTGCTGGACCTGTGGAAGACTTGCGTAGCTCAAAGACATTTTTGACACATGCTGTATTTACGTCGTGTTTTTTGCAACAGAATGATTATGTTGATGCACCTTCGTATGGTGCATTCCAGGTAGATGCATGGCTGCAGTGTAGTTTACCATGGTTTAAAACTGAAGGTACTGTGAAGCCCCAGTTGATATTCAGTTTTATACACAAATATTAAGGGAATTCTAGAGCTTTGATTTTCCTGTCTCCTACTGTCCTTCACATCCAGCAAATCATATGTTCTTATTAATGCTTGCTTCTGGATCATTGACCTCGCATGACAGATAAAGAGAGCAAAAAGAATTGGAGCTTATCTTCTCTACTTGCAGCCCTGTGATGTGGCACCATCTCTGCCACACAGGGTGATGCAAAAGGAGACCCTTCCTCCATAACAATCACCCAGGTCTAAACAACCTAAATAACGTAGCAGTAATGTAAATATATATTTTCTCCTAGTTAGTATGGAATCACAGTGAGTGAAATTTCTTAATTAAGATGTGTATGCAAAGTCCATTAGAAAAATAACTCATTATGAACTCTCAATAAAATAAAACCAATATGTTCCTTTCACTTCTAACATAGGTAGCTGTGTGCTGTTTTAATACAAATAAACAATTTTCTCATTGATTTAGAGTCTTTTTAGAAAGTTACAATGTTTTGACCGAAAATTTTTAAGAAAATTATTTTTCTAAGTGGACCAAGAGTGTCTTTTTAAAATACAGTATTAAGTGTTGAAAAATAAAGCATGAGAATAACATCAGACAAAAGCTGTCTTGTGTTGCAGATGTGCATTGAACTACTTTATGTTGTTCTGGCATCATATTGTGAAATTTAATATAAATTCATATATAGCTGACTCATGTTAAATAACTGGTGACATTCCATGGCTTTTGCTATGTGAATGCTTAGAACAGTCCTCTCTGCTCTAAAATCTATAAATCATTTTTAAATTAAGTTCCTGAAATTGCCTCTGTAAATTGTGTCAAAGACTTTAAATGCACTAGTTAAGAAAATTCAAAGCTGTGTTTGCTCAAAAATCACATGTCACTGAGGCTGACTATCCTACAATACGTACTACAGTTACAGTTATGAAAATTATAGATAGTGGTTTATCCTTCTCAGTTAGTAAAGTTACACCACCAGGCCTGCTCACCAGGTTACTCAACCTGTCTGCCTTAGCAAGTGCTCACAACAACAAGGAGGGTATATAGGTGTAGTGGTGGTGGGGGCCCTACATTCAATGCTTTTTGCTTTTCTTTAGATTAGCTCTGTTGCTTGGAGCACTTCAGTTGCGCTCACGGATTGCAGGGTTCGGTTGGGAAGGAGCAGAGTTGGTTCCCTGAGACTCTTCCCTAATGCAAAACACAGCGTTCTAAGTGGGAACAATTGAAGATCTGCACGAAAGCACATTCTTCATCAGAACTACTACCATAGATAACACCTGCAGTTATGTTATCTCAACCTTAGCCGCCACTGGCGAGTGAGTTATCACAAGGTATTTTGCCCCCTGAATGTCTGTGTGTCTCAATCGCCTGAGTAGGGAAGCCAGCAAGAGTAAATTTCTGTTCATTTCCAGTCCTGCTGTGTGATATTTTATATATTACTGTTAAAAACAGTTAGTAAAGCAGTTACTTCTACAGAGCACATGGCAGTGCCCTGTGGAGATGCTCCGCCAACTGTGAAGACAGGCAACAAGCACTTGAGAACGAAGGAAGTCGTATGATTAAGGAAAATGCATCTTGGAGGCAAACTTGAAAGTGGAGCCGGTAGCTGGCAGATAAATTCCCTGAAGCTGTAATATGTATTGAGATGTGTGACCAGGGGTGAGGGCACTGAGTGTCCAGCGGCCGCGGGCCCGCTCCCCTCACGCCTCAGGGCTCAGGCGGAGCCACAGCCTCTGGTCTCAGCGTTGTGGTGGGGAGAGGGCGGACGTGTGCTGAGTCACTCGAGGGGATGATGCATCCCAGTCCAGTCAGTGAAAATTCTCTGCAGGAGAAAGGTGTTAAAACGTAGGAGAATTGAACTGCCATCATCTCACAGACCAAATGTGTGGGAACAAGGATTTTTTGCAGATTTATAACTTGACCAAATTCCAAGATGTTTAACGGAAAAATCTCATCTTTCACATTCAGAAAAGGTCCTACTCTATATTGCTTAAGTGTTAAAACATGAGTGCTTCAGAATAAGTTTAGGAACTACAGGAGAGTTAATCCCCTCTTTCTTGAAGGTGGAAGATTTTTTTTTTCTTCATAGAATCATAGAATCATAGAATCACAGAATGCCTAAGGTTGGAAGGGACCTCTAGAGGTCATCTAGTCCAACCCCCCTGCACACGCAGGGCCACCTGGAGCACGTGGCACAGGGCTGCATCCAAGCGGGTCTTGAAGATCTCCAGAGAAGGAGACTCCACAACCTCTCTGGGCAGCCTGTGCCAGGGCTCTGTCACCCTCACTGTCAGGAAGTTCTTCCTTAAGTTCCCGTGGAACTTCTTATGCTTCAGTTTGTGGCCATTTCCTCTGGTTCTGTCAGTGACCACCACTGAAAAGAGGCCAGCCCCATTCCTCTCATTGCCTCCCTTGAGGCACTTACAGACACAGTGAGGTAGATTTTGTTGTTGTTGTTTTAAAGAGGAGATGCAATGAGGAACTTGGCCAGTGTCTTTAATTGTTGCATTTCTTCTTTAAAACAACAAAAAATTCCAATTCTTTCAAATATTTTCTGAACGTGTAAAGATTCAGAAAACTCTAGTTTCTAAATTTTTAAAACTGTAGTTTTAAGAGTTTATGCAGTCTAGCCTGAAAGGCAAATAGGCTTTTTTATACTTAAACAGGCTAAACCTTTGAAGAGAAGAAGCCATCTCAATTGAAATCTTGTGTATAAAAAGAAACAAGCACAAAAAGAAACCAAAAAATCCACCTCATTGAAAGTTTTTCAGCAAAAATAAATTCTTTCACCTTCAAGATCAGACTAGTGTTCTTACCCTGGTAGAAATTTCTCTGTGTATGATACATATGGTGTCCTTTACCCCTAAAAAGGAGTTGTGTAGTTCATATCTGTCACATATTAGGGCTTTATATTATCTGACCAGTTTTGAAGGATGCCTAACGTTGAAAACTTATGTGCACATACCATGGAATTATAGAATTGTTAAGGTTGGAAGGGACCTCTAGAGATCATCAAGTCCAACCTCCCTGCACACGCAGGGTCACGTAGAGCACGTGGCACAGGATTGCATCCAAGTGGGCTTTGGAGATCTCCAGAGAGGGAGATTGCACAACCTCTCTGGGCAACCTGTTTCAGTGCTCCGTCACCCTCAAACTGAACTGAAGCAACTGTATGCAGCAACTCTGAAACAGAGTAATGTTCCCACTGCAGATACCTCTGCAAGGATGGTTAATAATCCTTTTTTTTCTAATATCCAACACATTTTACTGCAATTTAAGCCTGTTACTTCTTGCACTACTCATAATGAATATGAATAACACAATTTTTGCAGCAAATCCACCCTGATAAGAACAGTAGTCAAGACTGACCTTTACATTAAAGACTTTGCAGATCAACAGAAGAAATCCTGACCACGAGACAAATGGAAGAGGGGTGATTTTTCCTTGTAGAATATCCAGTAGTGAGATGAAGTTTAAAATATTTTGAACGTATGAAGCTTTTAAAATTGTAACTGAGCAAGCAAGAATGTCTTGCAGTGGATTTTTGTAGTACTCTTTCTTGAAGATGTAAAAGCAAAAGTGTGTGTGTATACTGATTTTATATTTCATAGGCCTTAGATTGAGGGTCTCTTGAGACAAGAATTGCCCATTGAATCAAGATTAGAAGCATCAAGTGTATCAGACCAAAACACTTTAATGCCAGATAGGCAACTGAAGTAAGGTAAGGAGATTTTCCTGCTGATGCAGACAGGAGTTAGAGTTAGCACTTGAATTGGGTTTGGTATTGCTTGTAAACTTTATTTTAGCAATATTTTGCAATGATTAAAATCATAAACTGGATGAGAAATAGGAATATAAATCACTTCTACAACTTATATTTGGTATCTTCCAGATGAATGGTTAGATCAGAGAGTAATTTAAGAGCTATCTGTGCCAGTTTGGCATTTATACTCTTGGATTTTTCAGGATTGCATTGGTGCTTTAAGTCTTATGCTTGTAATCTTTTGCACCTCTTGAAATACGGTTATACCTTTCTGTAATTGTCATATGCAAAATCTTTTCCCAGATAGGCTTATAAAACTGTTTGTTATATGTTGTATCCATATGAATTATCAAGGAAACTTGTCAGTCTGTGAGCGACAACATTGCTGTTTGTAAAACTTTGGTTACCTTATGAATTTGTATTTCATTACTGTGTTTGGTGTTTAATGTGCATGAGCATAACTATACAGGTAGACAGATTTTAGATGGGAGGGCTCTTTCACATGGCAAGTTTATAAACAGATGGTGTTTGTTTATATTTTGTTTTCAAAAAAATGACAAAAGAGAGCATTTAGTGTTTATTTCTAACTCATCTGTCCCTTGAAATTAAAAGTCAGCAAAGCTGAGTGACACAGTTTTGCAAGATTTAGACTGTTCACCTTATGTCTTAAGACCAGCAAGCTCCTATACTTCAGATCTGGCTGTAGGCCAGTCGTAAATTATCAAGTGCTTTTTTTTTCCTGGAACTGAATGTCTGTCTATTACAACAGTAGCACTACTTTATCAGGGTATCAGCATTTCTTAAAAGAAATGAGAGATCTGAGTCTGCTGTGTCGATTTCAGTTCATGCCATACAGACAGGAGGAAAACTAATTAACACTTTCTGTTGATCCACACAGAAAGCACTGCTTTTCCAAATTAATTTACATGTTTTGAGTATTTATAAATCACATAAGAATATGGTATTCAGTGTTTGTTCATATGTCTTTTTAAGTTTTTATACAGAGTTGCTGGAAATCTTAACTGTGAACCAGCAGCACTGTCACTGCTTTTCTACCCCGCAGGAAGAATTGATCACTCAGGGTGACTTCTTCCGTTGATGACCACAAATTATAAATGTGAAAAATATAAATATGTGCATGTGTGTATAAGTTAGAGTAGATAAAGTCAACATTGACCACTTCATTTTTAATATAATTAAAATTTCAAAACAGCTGTAAATTTTGGTCCATTATCTTTCAGGTTTTATCTTATTACTTCTAAATGCCATGCTTGCTTCTAGCTCATTTATTTATTTATTTTAAACTTCTGGATTGAATATTTGTATTTGTGGTGCATTTCTCAATTTAAATTAGTTGAAAGGCCAGAGAGAAGCAGTCTTGACTGTAATTAAACTAGTTATTTTAATACTAGATGATTTATAAGATTATAGGAGTTCTTAGAATAAGCCTTGTGGGAATTTTATACTCTTCTCTGAGGTTAGATATTTGTAACCAATTTGTTCACTTTTGCAGAAACTGGCATGAGCCATGGGCATGTGTGACTGTAGTATTAGATCAACATATGAAATGACTACATGCTAATTTAAAAGGGGGTAATATTGGTGAAATTTCACATCCCAGTTGTCTCAATTCTCTATTTGTTTAAACTTTGTCTGCTCACACCCTGCCATATATATGATGATGGGAGAAAACTGGGATAGAAAATGATAAAAACAGAAAATATTTTGTTTTTCTCCCTTTAATTAGAATATTATTTTAGACCTTTTTGTTGAAATGAAGAGGTCATATGATAAATATTTTCAATCACCTAAGTTATATGGAAAAGTCACTTCTTAAAGTGTCTCAACACCTATATTGTGCTTCCAGACACTTATTTCATTGCTGTTTCATGCTTTGTAAGGCAGGTCTCTGTTGGGGCTGGTTCATGTCTTGAGAGGATGAAGATTAATATTCTTCCTTTGGTAGTTATATTAGGTTGCCTGATTTCTGTGAAGAGAGTTGTAGCCTTAAAATGTATCTAATAATATATTCTTGTAGTTCTATTAAGTACTACAATTCTGTTTGAATTTTTCGTTTAAAATAGAGTTTGTTTCTCTAAATAGACCACCTGTGCTTGTGAAATTATATTTGTGCCTTTATTGCCGACTTCCCGATTTGTGCCTTCTTGGTACTTTCAGCCAGTTGCATATGCATTTTTTTGGGGGTAACACTGTAATTGAACTTACAGTTAGGAGGATGTTCCAATAAAGGCAGATAGGAACAAAATTAATTTTTGTCTTTGGGAAAACGTTAGTTTCCAGTTAATTTCTGTGATATGTGTTCTTTAAACATTTCAATCTGTGTTTTTCCCCCGTTCTGCTTCTAGGCAATCCGAAGTTTTCAGGTATCCTTACACATCTTTCCAATGAACCCTGAAGTGTGGAAAGAAGACCTTTCTTGGGCGAGAAAACTCCAGGAACATAAGGAGAAAGCAGCAAAGACTGAGGCAATGCAAGCACTGGCAAAAGAGGCTACACAAGAACCAATCCCAGACTATGACTTTGAAAGTGATGAGATTGTGGCAGTCTGTGCTGCCATTGCCGAGAAGGAGAAAGCCCTTTCAGAAGCTAAATCTGTTGTGATTGTGTCTGCGTCAGGCGCAGTAGAGACTGTTACTGAGGAGGAAAACCGTGCCACAACTCCCGATGATACCATTTTTATCAGAGCCCGATAGGGCGCCCTGGGATGTTGCCTGTACTGTTTTGAGAATTAGTTATTTATTCTATGTTGAGATTTTTTTTTCTTAACGAGGTGGGGAAACCTACAAAAGCTATTTTTTTTTCTTTTGAAAATTCTGATTGAAACTATTTTTCTTTTAAAAAACATAAATCTGACTTAATTTGTCTTCCTTCTCTACTTTTGGAGACAAAAGCTAAGAGTTGATTTTAAAAATCCCATGAACAAACGCAGTGTTAAAATGCTTCAATACATTATAACATCATTTTAATGTAACTGTATTTAATAATTGTACAAATTACTGTCTACATTTCCCCAGTAGTTGGCTATAATTTAAAATACAAAACAAAAGGGCAATTTGTTGTAAATGTTATATTTCAGTCCTTAATCATTCATTAATGAGTATCAGCCAGTTTGAGTGTGAGCTATTCTCTTGTTTTCAGAAGTATGGCTGGTCTTTATTTCAAATGCTACGCTGTAGACAGCATCAAAAGGAAAGCAGTAAGAGCTGGAAATAGGTACATCTTTGAAGTGTATCATTTTTATCCCATTCCTCCCCACTAAGGATGAAAATCTTGTAAAGGGAATCCATATTTTTTCATAGTTGTTAAAATCAGCCATTCCTTGGGGAAAACGGAGAGCGTTGCCTCAGTCTCCCTTTTAAACCTTCCATGGGTTTGGATAGTAGGGGGGTATTTGCACTGTGTTAACGCAGATGCTTCATTTGGGAAGGTTGTTTGTCCCCCTCCATCTTTCTGCATCAAGGAAGCTCGTGTTGCTTCCTCACAGGGCAGTGAAGAACGGCAGTTGCGCTGCTTCCTTCCCTGCCTCCGGGCTGGGGCCCCGCTGTCTGCAGAGGCGTTCGGGAGGCTGCTGATTTGACTAGAGTGGGCCGAGAAACATCCACCTTGTGCAAACTGGCTTTGCTGAAGTTACCTCCTGGTACAAAACTAGATTTTAGTTATTGTTTATTTCTGGGCACATTTAAGCTTATTTAAGTGTCTATATAATATACAGTTGTATTATAAGTGTTACAGTGACTATAAATCAAATATACTTTGGGAAAAATGGTCAATTCACGAACTCCCAGAGAATTCAAGAGTATATATGGGAACGTATATTTTTGCAGAATAATTGGATAATTGCCATATTTTTAATTGGATAATAATCAAAATGTTTGCCTGGAAAAGATAGGTTTGTAGCAAAGGGAAAAATTTTGGAATCAGTCATCTGTCTTTTTAATATTTCTTTTGTCTTTTCAAAATTAAAATATTTTTAAATTTCAAACTATTTTCAAATTCAATTAAAATATTTTCAATTTCAAAAATGAAAATGCTTCAAGACACATTTTGAAAGGAAATTACATGATTTACTAGAGAAGCCTACTGTTTTTTTGTTTGCAAAAGTAAATGTATTCTAGAAAAATTATTTAGCTCAGATCATAGTTTCATTTGAATCTTGTTAAGTCGTTAGAGGACATTTATAATCTATACAGAAATAGATTTAATTGCAGTGTTGTACTAACGTTACTGTGTTTTCATTAATTTTTGCAAAATTATTCTTGAAAATTATTTCTTGAAATATTTTGAAATTATTTTGTATATACAGTAATTTTTAGATTTGTGAGCACACACACAATCTTATTGTCTGACTATTCAAAATAATTATGATTACAGTGACTAAAATATGTTAAATCCAAGGCAGACACCACACAATGTTACACTTTAATTTGTTCATTCAGGTCTGGGACAGATCCTTAAATGCTTATTGAATAGACATTTGATTAACATACTGTTTGATGGAGCTTTAGAATTGTCCCTATTGAAGAATTTTGTAAGCTTACTGTTTCTGTAACAATTAAGGCAAGCTAAGTAGCCACAGGAAGAGTTAGTAAAAGCATGTGGACAGCTTTCCTGCAAGAAAAGACATCATCTGACTGAGGAAGGTATGTGCAAGGTGCAGTAGGGTTTGTAAGCTAACACTTTGCCTTGTGTGCCTGTGTGCGGGTGCTGGTATTTTCTCGTACAGTTAGGACTTGGCCTCCATCCCTTCAGAGGTCCGTGTTACCACTGAATCTGCTCCCACTGAAATGATTCACATAATTCCTGCTGAATGTGTTTTTTGTTCTGACTAGCTTAGGCTGTGAATTCTAGGTGTTGTCATGATGCTAATGTCTTGTAACAAGTAACGGGTAAGTTCTTGTGACTGATACGTTATTCTCAACCTGGGAGGTTTGTCATCTGTTTTTTTGTACAGCATGTCATGTTTTGCGTCTGTTTTTTGTAAACATTTTGATCTGTTTGAGTAAAATATTGACTTTCTGCTGCTTGGTGATGCCTTTTTATTCATTGGTTTATGCCAAAGATATCATCAACTTCTGGGATGATATTCATTTAATCAGTTGTTTGTTTCTGAACACGGTAATGTGTATAGTAAACACATCTCAGGAAAAAAAATGTTTAAAAAAGTATTGCTCAGCCCTTTCAACTAGCTTAAGAGTACTCAAATGAGAGAGATACAAAGGAGAAGGTAGAACATGCTGAACTACATCCACGCTTTGCCAGCAGGAGTTTGTTCCTGTCAGTGGCTGCATTTGCCGTAGCGTATCCCCCTTCATGAGAAGTCTGCTTGAACACGTAACAAAGTGCTGCAATGCATTAAAGGGAGATTTCAGTGACAACATTAGGTAAGGTGGGTTTAGTTTTGCTTAAATGTCTTTAAACGTTCAATTTTGAGTATTCTGCTTTGATTCTGTTTATGTTCAGTAGAACAGAATGCAGAGCCTCAGAGAGCCGTTCATATGCCTGATGTTAGATGACTATCTTAGCCTGAGGTGAATCAGCCTCCCAAAGTGCCTCATTATTCCCGTTGAGTGCAAAGGAAGCCTGAGGTGACTGACTGACAGAGACTTTCGGCATTGAAACAGGGTGGATGAATTCTACTCTTCGAGACTTGAGATAAATGCCTATATAAAAGATATTTTTTGAAGATATTAGAGGGTAAAGAAATTATGGATAAAGAAAGTTTATCTAGGTAACACAACAGTGACTAATTTCATAGTATGATAAAACATTGGATTTTAAAAGTAGGTGAGGAAAAAAGGAAACTTAGTGGTTTTATTTAGTCCTCTAGTCCCTAATAGCCACCTTCAAGTAAGTGGTAGTACCTGGGACTGAGATGAGAGGTAACGTTGAAAGCTCTGTTTAGCAATAAAAGAGTAAGTGTCCTGTATGTGCTTAAACTAATGGGGAGGAGGTAAAAGCTTGTGTTGAGGTCAAGTCATAGAATCATGGAATCCTTAGGAATGGAAGGGACCTCTAGAGGTCATCTAGTCCAACCCCCCTGCACACGCAGGGCCACCTAGAGCACGTGGCACAGGGCTGCATCCAAGCGGGTCTTGAAGATCTCCAGAGAAGGAGACTCCACAACCTCTCTGGGCAGCCTGTGCCAGGGCTCTGTCACCCTCACCGTCAAGAAGTTCCTCCTAAAGTTCCCGTGGAACTTTTTATGCTTCAATTTGTGGCCATTTCCTCTAGTTCTGTCAGTGACCACCAGTGAAAAGAGGCCGGCCCCATCCTCCTCACTGCCTCCCTTGAGGCACTTATAGACACTGATCAGGTCTCTTCTCAGCCTTCTCTTCTCCAGGCTGAACAGGCCCAGCTCCCTCAGTCTCCTTGTAGCCGCATGCTGCACTCTCTCCAGTAGATCCACATCCCTCTTGTACTGGGGGGCCCAGAACTGCTCTCTGCAACTTTAATTAAGGCTCATGTAATGTCTGTGAAACTAAAAGTAGTTAGGAGTGGGAGTGAAGAAGATGGAAGTTTAAAGGCTTAGTTTGTCAGATTGCACATAATGCATGTGATTATTGTAAACATCAGTGCTATTTAACATCATGTTCTCCAATGGATTGGAGTCCCTTGACTGGTGTGTCAGGTTTAGAAGCAAGAGGTGCTGATGAGAACAGGTGACTGCTGAATGCTCTCACATGTGCTGGCCCATCTTTAAGGCTGGTTTGTTGGAGCTGTGTGGTTTGTAGGGAAAAACAGATCAAGGGGAAGGATCATAGGTGTAGACTGAGTAGCAGAATTTGGGTTTGAGGCATGATATTTGCACAATAGTTCATTTCTAGATTTCCTAAAGTTAATACTAGGAGTGATGAGGTCTGATGGTATTTAGTGGCTTTGATATTAAATCTATTCTAAGTAAATTAAATTTACAGTTGTGTTTAGGAGCAGAACAGGGACTACAATTCTTCATAGAAGGCTTCTTTGTTAGTGTGGTGGCTGCTGCCATTTGAAGATAGTGGATTACAGTCATACTGCTTAGACTTTGACATTTCATGTATAGCACTAATTTGGGTTAGATGGGACTAGTTTTGCAGGCAAGAGAGGTGCAAAAATTTGGCTTATTACAGGTTCCTACAGCCCCACTCTTACAGTCCAATCAGTACTGGCTTAAACCCTAATGCTAGCCTGTATTATTGACTGAGAATTCTGTCTCCATCAGGCATGTACTCTCATCCTGCTTGTGGTAGGTACATTCTGCAAGCCCCGCTGCAGGACACAGGCTCAGATTGAGTTAGGACTGGGTTTTCGGGAACAGGATGGAGTGCAGGGGTCTGGGGTCTGGTAGTACTGCTGATGTGAAGCTGTGGTAGCAGATTCGTAACCGCAGGCTGGCCGTTGAGAGCAATGCTGCAAGATTGGTACTGACAGAACTAAGCAGGACAGAGTGAAGAAGAGGTAATTTGGATCAAGGAATGATTTTTTTTTTTTTTAAATGAACACTTAGATGGCTGGGGAAAGGCTGCAGATGTGGAAGGCAGGCTCTATCTCTGGGAGGTGGGGAGTGGAAGGGGAGCTTTTATGCATGAAAAAGGAAAACCCTCTCAAAAATGTGTAATGCCTAGCAAGAAAATAACCTTTTATTTTAACTTTCATGTGTCTAATTTCTATGAACTTCTAGTTTATTTACTTGTTTTACTGGACTTGTTACAACTTGAAGAAAGCTGAGAACGAGACTTGCAGTGATCTGCTCGTGGTTTGTGTGCAGTGGGAAGGGAGGAGGGCTCCAAAGCCGGCTGGGACTGGCAGGCAGGGGAGGGGGTGTGCAGTATCCCACCCTGCTCAGTCCTGTGCCAGGCTAATTCTGAACATCCAGCTGTGTTTGTATCTAGGTGCTCCATGTTTTGTCTTTGTGCTCTAACGTTGAGGTTCTCATAGATAATTCTGTTCCTCAGGAGACTTTTTAACATGTAAGTGGATGGGCAATCCTTGAGTTTAGTGTTGATGATCCACTGTATGCTCTGAATCCAGTCTGCTGTTGACCCACCAGCAATGCTGTGGGCAGGAAGAGCACCAACTAAGAAACGTATTTTCTAGAATGTCCGCTATTTAAGGTCGCCACGTGTATTTATTTTTCATCAGTAAACTATAGACTTTGTGCATTTAAATACTGTACTCCTTTATCATTGTTGTCACTCCCTAATTCTGTCATTACATTCAGTACCAATATTACTGGTGTGCTGGTTCATGTCACCTCCAGAGGTGTTGCCTTAAATGTGCACAGGTTGTATAGCTGCAGATAGCAGTTCCACCTGCCTGCTCTGCCAAGCACTATACCCTGCCTTGGGAAAAGGGCAAGTGTATTCTAGTTGTTGGTCACTAGCAAAGCAATAGACCATAGCTGAGTGGTTTAATTGCAAAGAATTTGGGCAGATCTTTATCTTTAGCTGCAGTAGAAAGTTGGGCAATACCACCTAATCCCAGTCAATAGTAATTTCTGGAGCAAATATTTGTGCAGAGAGTTAATTTCACTTTGCCCTTGCACCCAATCAAATAAAGCTCAACTGTTCCACTGTTAATGGAAAATTCACTGATCATTTTTATTTTATTGTGTGAAGAATTTTTTTGGCTCTGTGTCAATGTCCTCAGCGCAGTTTTGGAAGCTTCCTCTCGCTGATGGTGCTGTGGTGTTTTGGAAACTTGCAGAGCAACACAGGTCTCAAGAGTAGCTAAGTGCAAACTGTTCCAAAATAGGTGGCTTGTTAAGGTGAGGAGTTGGCACTGGGTGGCAGAATTGCATAAACTTCTGAGATCAAGCAGAACATTTCCATTTAATTGTGATCTCCAAAATGATTTTGGACCATACAACTGCTTAAACATATCATCGACATAACACTCAAGATTTTCATAACAATAAAGCATTTCACATGAAAACACTTTAAGCAGCATGCTTAGTATTTGACAAAACATCCTCCAGATATCTGTACAGAAAGAGATTTTGATAAAACCATGTTTCTGGAACAAGATCTAACCCTTACAAAATAAAACACAAAATTCCTTTTTGTCATTGATTAACAGTTATTGTTTGTGTAATGAATTTGCAATTAAAACTCAAGGAAAAAGTAATTTTCAAGGGGTTCAAGATAAGGATATGGTTTTCCATAAACTGTACTTTTAAATGAAGATTCTGCTTCCATGGTTTTGTATGTTTATTTGATGGAATATCAGATTACACAGTCATAAAAATTCTATTTACTATTTAAAGTAAAATGATAAATGCTATGAAAAAATACCTTTATTACATCAGTGATGTTTTAACTAAAGTGAATAGTAAGATTATTAACCAGGGATTGAAAGTTTTAGGTCCTGATATTTAAAAGCATATGTCCTTAACTTTACATGTAAGGAGTTTCCCAGGCAGCAGAGGAACTACTCAGTTGGGCAATGTTAACTGTGTGTTTAAGTGTGGGCTGGAGTGCTCCAAGAGGAGCTGATATGTTATAGAAACATTCTCAGCACATAAATAAAATTTGGCTTTCTAGTATGTACATGTACTAAAAATGAATATTCTTAACTGAAAGGATGTTTTATTTTTCTTTTGTAGTAGCACATATTCCCATTTCACTCAGAGCTTTTATATATTCCTGGATAGAGAACTAACTCTCATCAGCTTGTGAATCTAGGATAGCCAACAAGCCTAAAACAAGAATATCTTCCCAGCAGACAGTACGGGGGGAAGTGAAGGCTGGCAATCATTTCTATATACCTTGTATTAATACAAAACCTTCTCATAGAGAAGAATACACTTTTAAATATTTTCAATCCTGACATATATACAACAGTAAAAATTCACATTTTCATGCTTTAGTGAGACCCTTTAAAATTCTATCCCCGGTAGCTGTTAGAGTAGAGCTCTGTCCAGTTCCGCGTAGCTGCCTCCCTGTTAGCTCTAGTACCAGAAGCTGGAAACCTTGATAGCTGAGCAAGCCGCAGGGAGACAAAAAGCAGTTCTACAGATTTGGGCAGATAATGAAAGGAAACAAAAACAGGTGATGGATCTTTTTACTCCAGAGCCTGTAGCTCTCCTGTGTCCAGGAACACAACACTTTGTGCTTCCAGTCCTGTTAGACCTGTCTTGTACAATTTCTGATGACAAGGACAAGTGCAGTGTCTGTTCCACACAGTCCTCAGTAGTCTAAAAGCAACATCCCCATTATATGGCAAGAGAAAAATAGCCCTTTGGAGCATAGCTGAACCCCTCTCCCCTTGCACAGGTAAAATGCCTATCTATTGCACCAGTTTTTCCAATGTACCAGGAAGGATCATAAGGGTTGGTGACTTTCATTGCTATATACATTTTTCTGATAAATTCAATGTTTCAGAGGGGAAGGTCACCTGGAGAGGGCTGCCCTTGGCTGTGGAGCTAGCCCCACTGCCAGGCTGGATTTCATTCACCAAGAAGACGTTCTCAGAATCCTGCCCCTGCGAAGAGTCCGAGGTCTCTGAGCTGCGCAGTGTCCTTACTGATGTAGTGTCAGACTGAGCCAAACTGGCACTGGGGCCTGGGAGCAGCACGCGGCCCCCGATGCTGCTTTCACTTAACTCCGGCGGGTAGAGCAGTGTCTGGGAGGTGCTGCTGATCTCCCTCAGCTCCCGGGAGATGCAGGATGGTGACTGACTGGACATGGCAGACGAGGTCCTGCGGCCGTCCACGCAGTTGAAATTGCCTGCTGGGTGCTGCCGCCGAGCGCCACCGATTCGGCAGAAGAGGCATTTGATCTTCTCGATAGCTTTGCTGAGCACAGTTTTGCGGAGCAGGATGTAAACCCATGGATCCAAGATGGGATTCACAGAGGCGATGCGGATGGCTTGCAGGTCAGGGTTTTGTCTGATGTCCCTCACTGTCTCAGGCTGGTACAGCTGGTTCACAAAGACGCGGACCTGCCCAAGGGGGTGGTGGGGAGGAGAAAGACAAATTTAAATCAGGAAAGTTTATGTTTTAAAATAGAGATTTAGATTTGCAACGGAAAGGTACAGCAAAAGAAGAGGTTGGCCAAACCAGGAATCTCAGATCAATGGTCACAAGTTTAGTTTGGGAAAGAGCAAAAAACTAGATGAATCCACTGTAAATTTACCTTTGTGGTAGATAGGAAAGTTTACTCTCCTCAGAGTTAAAAGATTCAACTTCATCTACTACTTCCTGTGAAATTTTTTAACGTTCAAATTTTGTCTGCTGTTTTTCTTTCTTACAAAGATTTAGAGCTGCACTTATTGCTTCATTGTGCACCGCAAGTCCTATGCTGCCTGCAGAGAAATGTCTGACTCCACGGCAGAAACCTGCTCAACCAATGTGTGGTTGCTCTCGCAAATGTCTAGCAATTGTATGGTTAGAAAATGAAACCTCGATTATAATCCCAGAAGTAAACTGGTCTCTAGGAACAAGTCCAGAACTGTCTATTCTCTAGTTTAGAAATACATTTTGCCAGCAGCTGCCTTTGCTGGACTTTCCAAGGTTGAAATACCCTTAGCTCTATGCTTGTTGCTGCATGTTTTGAGGAGAAAGAAAATGACCTCCTAGCTCACAGGTTTTAGTTGATCGGGGTGACTACTGCACTGGAATACTGTTCTCCTACATCAGCAACATATTGGTTTTACTTAAAAACACATAAAAAAAAAGAGTGAAATATGCAAGATATTAAGGCGTTTGAGGTGGATGGATTAAATGACTATCACTTCTAATTTATTGTACAAAAACAAAATAAGACTACACAGAAGTATCTTCTTCAGAGCGTTTTTTTAATCTAAGAAAAGAATGGTAATTGGGCCATCCCCTGGTTAATGGCTGATTTTTGTAAATACTGCTGTTAACAAGGAACAGTCCAGTTCCTTTGATATCAATTGCTGTTTTTCCAATATCACCCAGGAGCATCACATCAGGTGAGTTTACTACACTGAGCATCTCGAATAGCTGCTTTCCATTTTAGCAAGACTTATGCTTTGATTTTTACATAGTCCTTTGAAAGCCCTTGGAAAGAATTTCCTATAGAAGATGCCATTTTCTTCAGACTCTTTAAGGTGAGTGGAAATAAATCACTATTTCTCTTATCTGGTACAGTAAATACCTACTAACAATTTTGCAGGCTTTTTAAAGTCTGATCTTGGCCTTGGCCTTGATTCCTGGAAAGAATACGGTCTGGCCTAGCTGAGAAGATTAGAGGCAGGGAGGCAGCCAAGCATTTAAATAAACTGAGGCCAAATGTAAACAGCCTTCTTAAGTCATTTTTATTAGAAGTAGTGTGTATGAAGCCCTCCAAGTCTGGTGAAAAACTTGACAATTTGTTTTGGAGCAGGGCAGTGTGAGGTTGGTAATCTGCCTGTCAGAAGTCAGAGTTTGAATGTGCTCCAAGGCTATAAAAAAAAAAAGTTTAAAAATATATGCAGAAATCCCTCTTTGGGGTAGATGCAAAGTGGTGAGGGGTCTCAAATTGCTCCTCAGTCTGCTTAAGTCTCCTCCCTGAGCCTCCTCTATACTCACCAAGCTTTCACATAAGGTATTTTCTGAAGTACATTGTTTTACGGGCATAGAGATGAATAACTAATACTTGGTGAGAACCAGTAGATTAGATGAGCCAAAAGGCACAGGAGCACAGGATTCCTGGGTGATGTAGGATGCCGTTACCGTCGCTGAGCGTGATGACAGGAGGGCCACGATGGCTGTGGATGCGGTCTCTGCTCTGATATAACAGTAACATATTCTGTACTCATGTGGTAGATAGTGTGGCTTGCTAAAACTTGTCAGTAGCCAACAACAGGCCCAAGAAAAGAACCAGAGAAACACAGAGTGGTCCCTTTCATGCGTGTCCTCACAGCCATGAACTGTGATTCCAGGATTCCCTAAGCTGAATTTATTTTAATTTACTTTTTGGAGCATTTACATTTCTGGTCTCTAGAACAGCCTGGAATCTACAGAACTGTGGGAAAAACTATTTTATTTTCTTTTTTTTTTTTACTGTATGTTTTAAATCTGTGCCTTGACAGGCAGACTATGTTGCCCAGTGACCAAGGTGGTCTCCAGCTCTCATGTTGCAAGAGAAGCCATGAGTGGCTCTTCTGTTCCCCACTGCAGTTTTCATCAGGACTTTGTCAGCTCTCGGGACACCACCCTCAAACTGTCAGGTCTACAGGCACAGGCTCTCTCAAATCAATGAGTGTCAAATCAGCATTTGGCTCTCTTTTTTTTCTCTCTGTACTTTCGCCTCGTTTTAAGAGTAACAAAACTTTCTCACAGAATTTTAAATGGGAAAATTATTAATTTATCCAACGATATAGGGATACAAGTTTTATTCTCAGTTACTTTTCTAATGACTTCTACTACGGCAATTTTTTTTTGACAAATACTTACTGAGATGACTTTTTCTGTTCAGCCAAATCGGAAGTTGAGGTACTTTAAACGTATTCCTATATACATATCAAACTTATTTTTATGTTTTTTTTCTTTTATTGAGATTTACTTTATTACCATCTGGCATTTTATCTTAGCCTCCATTCTGCTGCAATTGCCACCAGATGTCCATCAGTAAAAGATTTCATGTACCACTGGCTGAGAGAAGAGCAATCCCTCTGGAGTTTAAAACTTACACATATCTACAATTTTGCTAGTGCTTATTGATCATGTTTTTAATAATGCACTCAAAATCTCTTTGCCTGTGGATGGGTCCAGGAGAGCCACTTTTTTATCTGCCTTATCTGCAGCATTCGGTATCACACCGCTAGGTGGCACAGATGTCATACAGTCACAGCATCCTGGGCTTTAAAACCCAGGGAAAGGAGCCCTGTTGGCAGCCCAGTGCTGATGGGCAGCAGTTGCGTGAAATAAGAGGGCGAGAAAAAGTAAGTGTGCTATAATGATGCACTTTGCAGATGTGCAAAAGTTTTGAGACTTCATTTATAAGCTTGGGCAGGTCAACTGCTCTTTTCTGACACAAGCTCTAACCTGAAAGGCAGCAGTCAGACTCCAGAATGGGAAGGACGAAAAGTAAGTTGATGTGAGTGTATTTAGCATCAGCTAAACTCCATTCTTGAAAATAACTACTGGCAATTTGTGTGAGATTTTTCTCCTCCTCAAACTGATAGGAGGTTTTAGATGCTGATTTTTTCTTTTTCTTTTCTTTTTTTTTTTTTTAATAGCAGATTTAGAGTTACATTACAGTTCTTTCCAAATTTTCCTCCCTGTATTCTGTAAGATTTTCCTCATGCAGAGGGATACACCCTGGAGGTGTGTAAATGCTGGCCAAAGTATTTGATCATTTCTATTGAACAGTTACCTGCCCTTAGAGGTGTGAGTCCAAAGGACAGTATTGTGGGAGTAGAGACCTTTCAAAAGCTAACTACTATCTGCACTAATTACCAGGAAGATTAGAGGAGTGATAGGGAAGGGTATTTAGTGATAAATTCACTCAGATCACAGAGTCAGAAGTTATACTCTGATAACTGAAGAAGTACATAGTCCAACTTCATAGATGTTTCTATTCTTTTTTTTAATGTAGATATAGTTTTCTATACATTAGAATTTATTTGTGGGATTGTTGTTTTGATAAAGAATATCTAAAATGCAGGTAGCTAATTCACCTTTCTGGCACTCTACCTGGTAGAGTTCACGGAAGACAGAAAGACGTTTAAATACTGTTTCAGTGGCTGGAAAGGACAATGTCTAATTACTCAGCACATCTTTATCTCTGGACACTTTATATCCTTTTGACAGGTGCGTGATATGTGGGTAAATGATTCTTAATGTGGCCCTATGTAGGGAAAACTTTGGACTGTGCACAGCTGCTTCAACTTGCCAGAAAGGTTGTGCCATCTCTTAATACAAGCCTAAAGAATGTTAAATACATTCTGCAACTCCGGCCTCCTGGTTGGATTGAGTCTTAACCGAAATATGATAAAAAAATATATTTTTTTCTTCATTTCTTCACACACAAGAAGCTAATCTGATTATTGAATGTATGCTGTGTGAATTTTAATTCAGTCACATTAATTCAATTGAACTAGGAAAGGAGCAACCTAGAAGAAAAAAAAGTGTGGAATTTGTATTTGTTTCCTATAGGACTTGGGCAATATGTTTTAAAATTATTAGCAGCTTGTTTGCAATTGTATAAGTTTATCTTCAAGTGACAGGTAATTGCAGAATCAACTACTGCCCTGTGCTGTTTGCTGCCCCCCTTTTTTGTTTCCAAAATTTCTATGCCTATGAAGTACTGTCAAGTGACTTGTTTTACATATATATATATATATATATATATACACATATATATATACACACACACATACATATATAGTGACTTGCATAGAATAATTAGAGGAGTAGTTGTCTCCATAGTTTCCAGCTGTTCTCATAATATATATCCACACATACTGAAAGCTTTGCAAATGGTACAGTAGTAAGCAGGAAACAAGTTTTTCAGCTCTACAAGCCAATAACCTTTGTCCTCCAAGGGCTTACTGCCTGCTGTAGGAGATCGCCCCATTGCTCCAAACCTCTGTCTGCCACCTTGCTTTTTTGCCTGCGTGCAGTCCTTGATACTGCGCAGAAGAAAAAGCAAACCAAGCCAAGTCAAATCCAAACTTTTAGATCCATTAAACATTAAGTTAAATTCCTAGTTCTTTTGTGTGATCAATGAGATCTAAAGCATACTATTTTACATTTTCTCTTTCACCTCGATTAAACAGCAATTTTCAGCCGTCAGAATCACAAAATGTACGTAAGATTTTTTTTTTAAGGCTGGTTAATAATTTCTACTGGATTTCTCATGAATTCTCTCTAAATATAACTTATTCCTTACTTCTAACTATATCTGATTTTTTTTGAAAAGTGAGATAATCAGAGTACAAATAAGAGCCCAGCACACACTTTTTTATTCTTATTTCATTTTTAAACTATTATCAGATTCTTCCTTGTGTCTTCCACATCACTTTCCTGCATATTGACATGACATCAGGTTATATGGCAAGTTTACTTTCACTAATATGCATTTCTTTCAATGCTATCCTAGATAAATTTGATCACCTTTCAGTTCTGCCAAGTTCGCTTTAGACAATCCTTTATGATTTTGTTACAGTACTTGTCATAAAGACATGCTGATTTTCTGAATAAAGCACTAAAACACTGACAGCCTCAACTGCAGGCTGGAGTATCTCATTTTGAAAAACTGCTGTTCTCTGTGACTCAGTTTGTTGCTCTTTATACACTTCAACTCCAGACAAGCCTTTTCTTACTATTTCAGGGTTATTTAATATTTCAAGATTAAGATTTTTTTGTCAAACTCTAATAAATATAACCCCGTAAATATAACTCCTGTCTACAATTTCATGAAATTACAAAATAACTTTTAATTCTAGAAAGAATGTTAATTTGGGGTCTCTTTCATAAGTTGCTTTGCTTTGTCTTCAACTTTAGTTTATTCAGCTTAATTTATCGGTAGGAAATCAGCCATCAGAAAAATGTAAGTCACAAGCACATTCTGAGCCTGCTTTATGTAACTGAACTTCGCAACCACCACCACTTACTACTTGCACTTTTTCTGTGTGTTTGCCAAGCTGCTTTTCTTCCTTCTTTGCCGGAAGAGCTCTCACGCTTAATTCTGCAGAACTCCTTTGAGTCATTAAAAATGTATATACCCGAGTGATCTTTCTGTCTCTTAGAAAGAGGGACTTATATTCCTCTTTTGAAGGACTAGAGACAGAAGTCTTTCTTTCTAAGGACTTATATCGTAGAGATACTACTTCCAAGGCTACTTCTTAACTTATTTTGGAACTCATAAACTCAATGTATATGCAACAGCAGAGGGTGCAGCATGAAGCGGTTTGCACAGTAGCACGTTGTGGTATTAACGTGCAATGCACGGCTATAGCTTTCTCCCCACAAGGAGAGGCAAAATTACTTAAGCTACTTTTGTAATAACAAAACTTCATCATACTGGACATCATAATGATTAATCCATATTCGGGTTTTCTTTTTTAAAAAATATTTTTTGCTTAAATTGTGCTTCTAAGTGAAATACATAGTGAACATAGCGAAAAACATAGTGAAATGACCAAGTCCTTAATTTCATCTTAAACATAGAAAAGGTGTGCTGCTTTATCTGTGAAAAGCTGACGTGTGAACAGTTCCAAGGCAACAAGGTGCCTTGGAAAACAGTGGGAATCAAGGTCTGAGAAAACTACAGAACTCCATCACCTGCACCTTCACACACCACCTGATATATGCAAGTTATCCACCAGCAACTGTTTAAATAATAAACCTTTTGCCCCACCCAGGTTCATTAATTTTAATTGTCAACAATGCAGTTCCCTTTCTGGCAGTCCCTCCCCCACTTTTTTTAAAGCTATTCTGTAAGAGACTGCCTAATGAAAATGGACAGTTTAATTTTATATTTACATGTGGACTTTTCAGCCTTACTCAGCTGTTCCTCCAAAGGCTACAGACTTCTTTTTTTTCTAGAACCACTGGAGCCCATTAACTGATATCCTGTATCACCTTACACCACTGTATTTCATTCCCAGGAGCTATTCTCTGTAATTACAAGCATCTTTTCTGAAAATAAGAGTATCATGCTTTTGTGAAATGGCTGCTGCAGCGTTAGTTTAACGAAGCTGTGTCCACGCGCGGCCCCGTCCGGGGCTGGCCAGACCATGAGCGGAGCCTCCGGCTGTGGTGAAACAGCTTGGCCGCAGAGCAGGTTCCTAGGGCTGACGGGCGCGCTCCCTGCAGAGACACCCTGTGTGCAACACCAGCAGCACGGCCTGTTTCCTGCGGACAACCAGCAACGGCCACACGGCAATGTGCCCAGCTGCGCAACGCGCAATGACAGCCCTGAAGGACAAGGGGCTTGAGCGGCAGCTGGAGAACCCACTGCGGCGCAGCCACACTTCACTGCCTGCTCTATATGCCAGTAATGTGGCTAAACTGGCCTGTCCCTGACATCTAGAGCCGCCTTTGGAGCTAGGGGTGGACTCACTGACCTTGCAAACATCTTCAGACTGATTTTTCTAAACCTCCGTATTGCATTTTACATGGTGTTTTTTTTCTTGACACTTGTTGGCCAAGTTATTTCCCACACCGCGTAACCCCTCTATGTAGGGCTACCGCGGGAGTGTTCCTACCTGTGATAATTCCCCTCATAATTAACCACTTTTTGTTTAACAACTACTGCTTGGCTCCTGAGTCGTGTTTTGGAAGGTGGCGAGTACGGCAAGCCAAATGTTTGTTTAACGTCTCCATGCCAGAAGAGGAGAGGTGTTCGCCAAGCTTTATAATGGTGGGTGGCAAGCAGGAACCGAGCCCGGAGCTCTGTTGTTTTTCTTCCCTTTTCTCCCCTTCCTTGGGGATAAGGTGGAGGAATATAAGAAAGTGGATCCCACACATTCGGTTCAATGACAATTACAGTATCAGCTGATTTCAGGAAATTAGCAAGCAATTAGTGGTGATGTTGTCTGACAGTTTGGTGCGATCTTGAGGCTTATGTGGGCCAGATTCTTGAACTCTCTCTCAACTGAAAATTATACCAACAAGTGGTTTCACTGATTCTAGCCCTCTCTCTCTGGGAGGTTGTGGCGGGATCGACCCCAAAGACAGTGAATAGCTCAGGGTGAGAAGTTCTGTTTCATGTCAGGATGCAAAACACTATGTTTTTTGGCGATACCACATTAACAGATCTCTCCTCCTTCCTCGTGGTAATGAATTGTGAGCCCTTCAGTGACAGCATGCACATCTTTAAAAAACATGGTACTATGCAGAAATGCAGGTTAGCCCCAGGACTCACTCATCACAAATTAATTTTACAGGTGAACTTTGAAGTGCCTTGAGCTCTGACTATGCTTTCTGCTGTGTGCATTCCACTTAAACAGAGAAAAAATATTTAAAAGTTTGCTGGCACTGAATTTTTAGCAATCAGCCTAGAGGTTTGAATGTGTGCTCCTTTTCCTCTTGTAAATGTAAATTAATACAAACTTATATCACGAGGTAGGTAGTGAAGTTATTCTGACAGCAGCACTGGCCAAATGTGACGAGCAGGAGAAGAGAGAGACTCAGCAATGTGGGTGATGGAGAAGGAGAAGGGTTGCACAACATTACTCACCACCAGAGGAATGGAGCAGATGAGCACCACCAGGGAAGTGGCAATGAGCAGAATAACCATCTGGATCTCCGCTCCAGCCATGCGACGGAAGCTCCGGCGTCTGCGAAAGTCAGATAAGCGGCTAGAGGTGGTGTCTGTGCCCAAGGATGTGCGCCGCATGAACTGGCGGTGCATGCGGATGAGGGCCACGCACACCAGGATGTTGCAGATCACGGTGACCATGATCAGGAAGGAGCTGAAGCCGGCGTACATGTAGGAATACGCTGCATGAGTGGCCTCCTTGGCTCGCCAGTCTATGAAACACCAAGTGTCGGGGTACTGCAAGGTAGATTTGCTGAGCCCCATGCTAGGGAGGGCGCAGAACAGCACGTTGGAAGCGTAGATGGCGAAGAGCGTGAGCCCTGCCAGCTTCTTATCTACGTAGTGGTTGTAGAAATAGGCATGGTTGATGGCCAGGTATCTCTCTATAGACATGGCACAGATAATGCTGAGGCCAGAGAGTCCGAAGAAGAGCAGGATGAAGGAGCTGTACTCACACAGCGCAGGACCTCCCGGCCAGTGATTCTGCAGGTAAGTGGCGATAGTGACCGGACTCACCAGGCAGGTCCCCAGGAGGTCGGTGACCGCCAGCCCGCAGACCAGCGTGTAAAAAGTGGTCTCCTTCTGCTCCTTGCGGGACTTGCAGAGCACCACGATGGCTATGAGGTTGCCCACGACGCCGAAGATGAACATGACGGTGGGGATGGTGGGGGGCTTCCCACCCTCGCTCGCTGTCCCGTTGGTGGAGCCGTTCGCAGGTGACATCGTGGTGGGGTCGAAGGACATGATGACCGCGCCGCCCGCCGCTGGATGACAGCGAGCAGAGGTGAGAGTGGGTCTCCAAAAAAAAAGAAAAAAAAAAAGTCCAGGATCGGCTGGGGAGGGGAGGAAGTTCAGTGCGAAAACAAAAGTTCAAATGCGAGAGGGGCGAAGAAAGCCCTGCCGTATTTCAGGCAGCGCCGAGGCGGCGGCGTGTGCGGCGCGGTCCCGGCGCGGCAGCGGGCGCGGGGCGGAGGGAGCTGCCGCCTCC
>VWPW01002218.1:0-13545 GCA_013389825.1 Crypturellus undulatus | reverse complement strand
GTTTGCATTGCTGGTCATGCATATTAACAATATTCTTTCAACTCTTTTTTTTTTTTTTGCCTTCGCTTCTCTTTGATTGAGCAGTGGTCACACAGCAGTGGAATTGCTTTCCATTCCACTTCTCTGGTTTGTCTTGTGTCATTCTAACCACACAGTCAGACCACTAAAGCTACAGGAATTTTATTAGACTCATGTTCTTTATCAAGGTCCCACATTCCTTAATAATTCCCAAAGGAACATTTTATTTCTGAAGTTATTTAGATTTTTTTTTTCTTTCTCTGTTTACTGAGTGTTGAAGTCTCACTTCTATACAAATATAAACACATTATAATGGTCTGGCGTATTTTGAAGCGTGGACTAGTTTTGAAATCTAACAGCTATTAGCTGCCAGAAAGCCTGTCTAAATTCATGGTTTTGTTTTTGTTTTTTGGTCAGATTACAACCAGCAATTGGCTTTATCTTTATTTATCCCAGTCCTTTTTCCCTCTCCCCTTCCTTAAAGTCTCAAATTATCTTTCTCTTCTCTATCATATGCTCTTTCTCTTATAGCCACCAAAATCATTAGTAACTTCAAAAGGACCATTGGATACCATCTAATTGCATTCCCTTTTATTATTTAATTATTTAGTCATTTTATAGTAATTGCAGCATGATTCCCTGGATGCCTTAAAGAAACATGAAGAAGCAAATCTTTCTGCCTACTCCGCTCCTGTTTTCCAAAAACCACACTGCTATTCACCTGTAATCTCTTCTGTGTAAGTGATGAGTGTATAAAATGTCACAAACAACAATTTATAAACTATAGTGGACAGGAACTTTTAAAGTATTTATTACACTCTATTTCAACACCTTTTTAAAATGCTGTGAGACAGTATTTTTAATCCAAAAAAATCAGTTTGCAGTCTTTGAGGAATCTTATCCAAGCATCCTATAACATTCTTTCCATCATCTGTTTTTAGAACTTCAGTCCAAAAATTCTCAACATTTTATTCTTTTTATTCTAATCAGAATGGATTTTATAAACTTTCTTAGCAAGGCTATTATGTAGATGTCATCCTATATTTGCTTCATTTCAGCTTGGAGGACTTCTGGTCTGTATGACGTTCTTATTTGTTCAATAAGGATTACTTTGCAGCAAAGTATGTTCACCTTGCAACAAAGGGTAAATCTAAACTTCAAAGGAACCTAAAGAACAAATCATAGAAATGACCATTCACCAGAAACAACCTTTAAGATCATCAGGTCCTACTGTAAACTCATCATTGCCATGCCTGCTAAACCATGTCCCTGAGTGCCTCATCTACATATTTCTTGAACACAGAGACAGTGACTCCACTAATGCTACAACACACATGAGATTTGAGTCCTACATTTTCACACTCCTTCGAAAACTCCAGATCAAACATAACACTAAATGCAGCTTTCAGAGACTTTGAGTCGTCTCACAGAAGTTGTATTTCTGTGCTCTTTTCTGTCAGGACTTATTATGCCAGAATAAGAAAGAGACATATTGTCTTTTAAAGCAGATGCCATTCTAAGATTTTTCTTAATAAAATCAATTGAAAATGTTTAGGCAAGAGACAGCATGCACTCATCAATGCCGCGTCTAGAAGTCTATGTGAATTCCTGTAAAGCAAAAAAAAAGTGGCCTTTTGACTGAAAACAACGTGAGCACTCTCTGGATATCTTTCTATCTGTGTCTCACCGTGCACATCTGCAGTGTAGTTTAACTGTTAAAAGGAAACTGTAACTTAGATTTTTTTTCTTCAGAATGCTTTATTACTAATTCCAATATTAGAGCATGGCCTCATGGCCATACTTTCCTGCTGTAGCTGGATCACAGCTACAAAGAAATAGAAAGTAAAGCACTGCAAAGAAAAATGAAGCCTTTTTTAAAGAATTGATTCAGCAAATTACATAAATAAGTTTTAATTCATGCAGATATTTCATTTCTTTGTTGAATAGAGGCGTATTTTAGAATGATTCTAAAACAAAACTCTAACATGAAATGCTTTGCTAAATCATTATCTGAAAACTGATAACAGTTCAGTGGGATATGGAAGACTTTACAAAGCCATAGCATTTACTAACCTAGGCCATATTATGCCCCAGAGTTACACATGTGGAGTCTCAATTTGTTTTTCTTTTAAACTTGAACTGGAAGGCATATTCAAGTATTTCCTTGGCTTTGTCCCCAGATTTCCAACTGTGCAGAGATTTGCAAGGCTCCTACAGGTAGGACAAGATAAAGAGAAATGAGATAAACAGGCCAGCATTAGCAAGAGAGGCAGCAGAAGGGAGAGCAGCTAGTTACTGAAAAGCCTTTGTGTCATATGCCAACATCCTGAATTACCCAGAAAATATGTTCTGCATTACAAGAGCTCTTAGATTTTGAAGGAGAGAAACCAGTGAAATTAAATGAAACTTTTGAAACTGGTAAATACTTTGGAGACTTTCCCTTGTCATTTTAATAAGAACAATTCTAATGAATCTTACAAAGGAAAATTATTATACATTAATAACAAGATATTTTATTGCAAATATTCCCTTTACAATTTAAGAGCCATTTCTGTAGGTCTATAACAGAGGATTAGTGGACGAAAAAGATCTTGTAGAAAGCAAGATACTAGTATAGGAACTATGAGGTAGATCTTGGCTCAGCTTTGCATACTTCCACAGCTGTAAGTCTTTGGGAATGCCACTGGGGGTGAACACTATAACAACCTGCATTGACAAACTTTTAAGTCCTCCTTCACCAGTTGGGCCTGAGTATAAGGGCACTTAATTGGACTCATAAATTTTATTCCTAATGGCTGTGCCTCAGTGCATTTCCTCCTTCTTCCTAGTGAGAATTAGTGTCCCTGCATTTTCACAATTTGCTGATCTTTCTTATTTACAGGATTTTTTTCTGTTCAGCAGATCCTGAAGTGAAATTGTTTTCTTACATACAATGTAAGAAAGACTTATTTGGCGCTAAGATTATAAGAGTCTTGTTATATATTTTTTGGTCCACAGGTCTTAAGAAAGATTTTTATGACAAGATTTTATTGTGTACCTGAAAATATTAGTTCTTTTTTTTCAGGTTGGTTCAGAAAAGGGCATTGCTTTCCCCTACAATCCTTGCCTCCTTTAGTGCAGGAATTCTATTAACAACTAATAATGATAAATCATTGTAAGACTACCTTTATTATATTTTTTATAACTTTATATAAAAGGAACTATTACTATATTTGCATTTTTTTATTTCTTCTCTAACCCATTTTACTTAGCAGAGTTTACTGAAGTATCTTCTTTATCTTTGAAAATCATCATTTCAGAATAGGATAAATACAAACTCAGGAAATTTGTTTATTCATTGTCTAGGTTATATAAGTAAGAAAAAAGTCTTCTGTTTCCTTGGCATTTTTCACAAACACTAAATAGTGAAAACAAAAAATTACAACATATAACTGAAGAGTCAGGTTTTCTATTTTTGAATACAATTAGGTACAAATAGGTAGTTCTTGCCTTGCCTTAAAACAGTGGTTTAGAGTTATGTGTGTATGATCCAAATGCTTGTATTCACCTCAACAAGCTTTACGTGCTTTTAGTAAGCTCATAAAGAGCTCCTGGCCATGGAAAATATACTCATGCTTAATCACACTGAAGAAATATCTCAGATTAAATGAACCTACCTTATCAAACACCTTAGTAACTAAATACCAAAAGTATATGCATGAAATTACAATGTTATGAGTCATCTTTATTTTGCTCTGTACAGAGAAACATTGTAAAGGAGACTTAAGTTTTAAAGTCATCTCTTAAAAGATAATGTAAACCAAAAATGTCATTTGAGAATCTCTAATTGCTTCAGAGTAGAGGAATTATGTGCGCTAGTGAATTGAACGCGAGCTACAGATAATATTTGTATGCTGTTTTGTTCAAAGAAAATATTGAAAGGGATAGGATGGTGAAATTGATGAGGTTGGAATTACAGCCAGTAGAAAAGATAACCATTCATTCTGAGGGTTCATGTCTTCTAGAGGACTTCTCTGACATAACTAAGGAAAAATGGCTACAAAGAAAAGGGAGCTCAGTCAGTCATGACAATATTGTTTTGTAAAAGCAGCAAACAGGATTAGGTATAATGAGATTATCAGCTAATTCTGTGAGGCAACACTCACATAAATCACCAGACACAGGGGAGGGAGCTGGAGTCTGCAATATTTGTTAATAGCAGCAACGTGTCAGTGACAAGAATAAAGACTTTTTTCTCCACAAAACAGAATACTGTTCTGGTCATAGGACTGAACTAAAATTAACTATAACTCCTGTTAAAAAGAGACTTTCTGTCTAGCATATGAAGGACATTGAAACTCTAATGTCTGACTTCATAAAGGAGATTTCCTTATTAAAATAGTCAGGAATACCTCTTTACCAACCCAAATCTTTTTGCCAGTGGTGCACTATGTTGAAGTAAGGCGGCAAAACAAACAGGTTGTTTCTGTGTCACCCCTTTTTACAAATCAGTGTCTTAGTTATTCCTCTGAAAGTCTGCTGTTCTGTTTGCTGTTCATGCAGCCAGCCTCAACCAACACAGTGAACCCCTGGTTTCTGTCTGATACCACAGAAAGCTCTATAACGGGACATCAGAACCCAGCAAGACAAAATCTCATCTGTTATTGAGGGTCATCATTAGCTATATCAGGGTCAAGCATGTAGTAACCTCCGGAGTCATAAATTGTCCCCCCCATCATTCTCTCAATAGCCTCATGTAACCTTTGGCTTTCCTCTTCCTGTGTTGTCACTGGTGGACTCGGAGCTCATCGTGTTTCCTGTGCTATTTAAAGAGCTTCTTGGTCTGATACATTATTTTAAGCTCGCCACCATGCTCTTTAGAATACCAACAGGAAGCATTTACCCTACACAGATCCTACTAACTTGCAGTTCTCAATTTATCTCAGGCTTTCCCTCAGACACTAGTTTTGCCATGTTTTATATAGAAACAAGGGTAAGTTTAAGAACAGAGAGTTCTAGATGATGTAACATTTCCTCCTTCTGCCCACTCTTCAAACACACTTTCCATATTGGAGATCCTGTCACAATTCTCATATGTGTATCCCACTGTTGCAACGGATACAGATGTTTAAAAGCAAACAAAAAAAAATCAAACAAAAGAAAAACTCGCACCATACAAAAACTATAACTTCTGCACAAATCCACCTCTTAGAAGTTACCAAGATCTCCTTTAACCATCTGGGACATTCTATTGTATTTATGCTTGTACTTCTCAGCAAGAAGATTGTTATGTCCTCAAGCTGGAAAACAGGCCATTTTGTCTGAATTATTTTCATAGGTGTTTTCTCCTCCTGACTCCATAGTATTGGGCTCCATAAAACTTTCAAGTAAAAGCTGACATTCTATTTTTCCTAATTAATAGACAGAATTATGGCTTATTTATGTGGTGAATTTGCAAGGCATGAGCAATGAAGAGGCTTAAGGTTGCAGGCAATATCCATCAAGACTCCTTAGTGCTATATATGTCCTGGATCATAGCTCATCTTTTTTTGAGGAAAGGCAGCAAGCTACAATTCCAGGGCTTCTCTCAAGCATGATGTAGTAGGCGGATCTATGGCAATTGTTTACGAAACACACTTTGTTAGGTGCATTCCACATACAAAAGAAAATCTACTTATCTTAACTCTTATCCATCTTGTTATTAAATTTGTTTTCTCCTTTGCTTTTTCAACCTTCTGTTTATATGACCTTTAAAATAAAAAGTAAACAAAGGATCAGCTGAACCCAAACCAGGTTGCTGGCAGCCCTGGCTCAGCACTGGAAAGAAGCCAATGCAGGCTGAATCAGAGTGCACACAAATATCAGTAACAATGCAACAATTTCTCCTAGCTATTCCTCCTTCCTTAGAGGTGTGTGCCTCCTTTTGATCCACTGGCTCATACACTACAAGTATTAGGGGAAAACAATGTATGCTAACTCCAGAACGACTTGCAGNTTTCCCTACCGGCATCCTCTTACGTGCATGAGGACAGCTTCCTTTTCTTGAGCTTTCACAGCCACAAAGTACATAGCCACTCTCCAAGCCTATATATATTGGACACAAAATGTAGGTCCTAACAGCGTTTGCACAGGCAACAATTTTTTATTTGCAACAGTGCCAAGAAGTGTCCTATGGACTCAATGAAATCCTACTTTCCATCACAAATATGTAATAAAAAGTATGGTTTCTATCCCTTTTAGAACTGACCTATTCCTTAGTGGAGTTGTTCTTTCTTCAGCATTGCAGATTTTCTTTTTCCCCCCTCAGAAAATTGTCTCTGGCAATACTTCTGCTTTGAAAAGATGGCTTTGCAGAAACTTCATTTACGCAGATGATACGAAGCTGGGAGGAGTAGCGGATACCCCAGAGGGCTGCGCTGCCATCCAGAGGGACCTGGACAGACTGGACAACTGGGCAGTCAAAAACCTCATGAAATTCAACAAAGACAAGTGCACGGTCCTGCCCCTGGGGAGAAATAACCCCAGACACCAGTACAGGCTGGGGACCGACCTGCTGGAGAGCAGCTCTGGTGAGAGGGACCTGGGCGTCATGGTGGACGACAGGTTGACCATGAGGCAGCAGTGTGCCCTCGTGGCCAAGAAGGCCAATGGATCCTGGGGTGCATTAAGAGGAGCGTCTCCAGCAGGTCGAGGGAGGGGATCCTGCCCCTCTACTCAGCCCTGGTGAGGCCACATCTGGAGCACTGTGTCCAGTTCTGGGCCCCCCAGTACCAGAGGGATGTGGAGCTGCTGGAGAGAGTCCAGCGCAGGGCCACGAGGATGATCAGGGGCCTGGAACATCTGCCCTGTGAGGAGAGGCTGAGGGAGCTGGGCTTGTTCAGCCTGGAGAAGAGAAGGCTGAGAGGGGACCTGATCTGTGTCTATAAGTGCCTCAAGGGAGGCAGTGAGGAGGATGGGGTTGGCCTCTTTTCACTGGTGGTCACTGACAGAACCAGAGGAAATGGCCACAAACTGAAGCATCAAAAGTTCCACAGGAACTTAAGGAAAAATTTCCTGACAGTGAGGGTGACAGAGCCCTGGCACAGGCTGCCCAGAGAGGTTGTGGAGTCTCCTTCTCTGGAGATCTTCAAAACCCGCTTGGACGCAGTCCTGTACCATGAGCTCTAGGTGGCCCTGCGTGTGCAGGGGGGTTGGACTAGAGGACCTCTGGAGGTCCCTTCTAACCTTAGGCATTCTGTGTTTTTGTGATTTGATGATTCCCCACTCTATGTCTTCCTCGCCCAGTCTCCAGAGAAACAGAGGATACGTGGTGCTTCTTTCCAGGTAGGCTATCCTATCTTTTGATTGAAGCTAGTTATATGGTTTATTAAAAAAATAATACGTTCTTAGGTATTTAATGTTGCTAACATAATGTGACTTTGATGAGTCAGTCTAGTAGATGTGCAGAATCTCTGCTCTTCTTTACAACCTTAACCAGGGCAGTATTGTCTTTATTTTTTGTACAGCACCATCAAAATTTTAGACATGAAAGTGAGACTACAGGTTCAGTATACCTGTATTCCCAGTATTACACATCCATGATTTCTTTTGCAATTACACCAGGTTTGTGCAGGTAAGCTTAACATTATTGACTTTTTTTCAGAGGGCAATGCACTTGCATATTGGTTTTGTCTTTTTAAAGACACAACAACTTTGCCCTTTCAAAAGCTGACTTCTCTCTTTCCTTTCTCTGTTTAGAATTAATCAATTCTTGCCTCCTCACAAGTAGTTACAATTAAAACTCCAGCCAAGAGAGCAAGTAAACATCTGCTGTGTAAGTACCTAATGCAAGTGGAGTTAATGAACTTCTTGTAAGTACTGATCTCTCTAGGCAATATAGCCTAAAAATTTATGCCACGTACCACTCTGTCAACACTCTCAGGAAAGGGATCTTGAGATTACTGGCAAACATAGCAACATGCTGCTGACTGATAAATTTGTGTTAAAATAAATAGTGAAAAAAATGCTATTCCCATGACATACTAAATGCAGATCTGAATCTGGATCTGCTGTGAATCCTAAGAATGCCACAGAGTGACAGTAAAGTGGCTGACAAAACTAGCATTTACAGTACTTCACCTAACCAGAGTACCTGTATGAGACGCTGAGCTCTTGTAGGATCCCACTGTCATCACCAGAGAGCACCAACTACAGAAAGAAATTGAAGTCTGAATCTGAATCCATCTTTGGCAGAGACTCTTTTTCTCCACTAATGACACAGGCAGCTCAGATAATGCAGTTAGCTCCTGAATCCAGGTAAGATGAACTTGGGTATGCCTCAGGAAATCCATGTGTGTCACCTACCTCCTTGTCTATACGTATGGATAAGCAAAAGATATATAAATATAGCCTATCTGGTGTCATCTTACATTTTCTCAGCATGCTTTGAACTCAAATTGTACAAAGTATCTCAAAGAAGCGTCTTATATTGTACTGTGACTGTGGTCAATGCTTATGCTACTGAAGTATGAACACTTACATTTAATGATTTATTTAACTAGTCTTCTGGAGAATGGCCTCTAACCTGTCTTCTAGATACATTCCTAGCTAGAGAATATCTGCTCAGCCTAATTTGCCAAAGAAGCAACTCACCCGGCCTGTACCAACCATCTGCTGGGCCAGTCCTTTACATTTTTTCCTCATAACAGGCTTTAGCAGAATTTTTTTTTAAAAGAATCCTGTTGTCCCACTCTTTTGTATGCAGCACAGCTCTCTTAGATATGCCATTATCATTGTCTGTGGAAATCTGATATAATCTAGATCAATAAACAAACAATACTAAAAAGAATCCTCCAAAAATGGAAAGCATCTTTGGCTGAAAAATGCATTTTGAGAAAGCACTACTCACTGTACTGTGGTTGTTGTAGGAAGAAATTTGTTAATAATTCTTAGCTGGATTCATATCAGGTTTCTGATACGGCTTTTCGCAAGCAAACATTCAGTTCACAAGAATCATCATAAGCAACAAGAAGCATCATAAGCATATAATATCATAAACTCTGACTAGCTCAGACAGGAAAGATGAGATTCATCTCACTTCACATTATAACTCTGCAACATGGGTATCCACAGTTTAAGAGGTTGCCCTAAGCTTCTTTTCAGGCAATGGAAAGAAAGAGGCATTTAAAAATGCGATTCGTTTTACACAAGGAAGTGTGGAGTGCTCAGTTGCAGACATCTGTATTATGGATAGCTATGATCTCCTCCCTGCTTTCCCTTACATGTAATTTTCATACCATTTCTTTAATATCCCAAATCATTATGGTCGGAAAAGGCCTTTAAAATCATTAAGTCCAACCATAAACCCTTCTACACCATTCCTGCTGAACCATGTCCCTAAGTGCCTCATCTACACATTTCTTGAATGCTACCAGGGACAGTGCCTGCATCACTTCCCTGGGCACCCTGGTCCAATGCTTCACCACTCTTTCTGTGTAGAAATTTTTCTTAATATCTAACCTGAACTTCACCAGCACAATTTGAGGCCATTTCCTCTGGTCCTTTCAGTGATTATTTTGGAGAAAAGATCCCCACCTCACTACAACCTCTTTTCAGGTAGTTGTGGAGAACATATATCTTTTTGTGTAAATACATGCCCACACATACACAAGCACGCACACACACAAAAAAATAATGTTTCAAGAAAATTTACACATGACTGGGTATATTAGTTCTGATATATGAGCCTATTTCTTTCTGATTGTCCTGTCAGAGAAGATTTCTCTTTATAAAGTGACTGTGATACATGTTATGATTCATGCGGGGCCTCCAAAGCGGAGGACAGCAGCAGACCTGACACCCTTCTCTTGCTTAAGCCCTCCATCATCCTGTCAGTTAGCAAATAGTGAAATATTCAACAGCTATCAGCAGCTCTCTCCTTGTACTTAATACCTGTGACTGGCTTAACATAAAGCCAAGCAGCACAAGTGTCTGAATTAGCACAAAAAGCAGCCAGTCCTTGGATCCCTGGGCTCCTTAGGCAGTATAAACATATCTCTTCACATCAGTTAAATGATGTAAGAATGTACAAACTCCAAACTTCCAATGTTCTCTCTTTACCTTAGAGGATATTTTAAGCTACAGAATTTAGCTCCCAACAACTCTATAAAGTCAGAGGTTGTTTGTTGTAGACAGAAGTTCCTTTGCACAAATATTCATATCTCCTTTACCATAAACCCTATGTACTGTTATCTTAATGAAATCCTTTCGTAGCCCTTGTAAATTAATTAAGTTCTAGCCTTCAGGTATATGTAAAGGGGTGAAAGTGCTAGGTCTTGGCAGCTCTTCTCTTAGGTGCATCTCTTCAATCTGCATCAGTCAGCCTGAACTTCATTGTTTCTCCTCCTGCAGCTCTCAGAGCACTAAATGCGTGCGACCAGCAAGAGGCTACAGCATGAGAAACCCTCCAGCACAATTTTCAAAACAGCAAATAAGCATATCCACAGGTTGTTCAACATCTGGAAATTTCCTGGACCTCCTAGCTGCAATTTACATGGATTCTGAAATACAGAGGATTAAACAAAATCCCTGCCTCCTTCCTGCTGCTTTTCTCTCTCTCTTTGGACTAAAACCAAACTCTGCAGCACACAACATATTGCTTATCAGAGTGCTTCCCTGCCAGAGCAATTTATGGACTCAAATTATACATCACAACACCCTTGCAAGGTACAGAGGATCATTAAAAATTTGGCAATGAATCAGTATTTGTTGGAGCAATATCATGTAGGTCAAAGTCCATCTGTGGTCCTAGGAATTTCAGGATCTGGGCCATGGGAAACTAAGACAGAAGAAAACCTGGAGTTAGAGCACAGGACCCTCATACTTCACCAGTGTGAAAAGGAATGGAGGCTATTCACTGCTTGTAGACTCTTGGGAATCTCTTAAACCTTATTGTTTCACTCACTGAAAATGCCAAGTACTTTTGAGAAATTGCACTGAAAAAAGCCAGACTCTCACAGTATTTAAAGAAGAAAAATGGTGACTAATAGGATTTCAAAAGCACAGAGATCCACAGCTCCCATCTGAAATACCGCAGATATAAGCCTGGCTCTTTAGATGCTTAAATGCTTCTTAAAACATCACCCAAAGTCAGTCACGTCATGTACAAATCTCAAGTTGCAATCCTCCATCCCCTGAATAAACACCCTCTCCCTAAAACTACTTTCTATCCCCTTGTATTGCATTATCTCCCTCCAGTGTCTGCAGACACTGCGGCACCATTTGGGCAATTTCTAGTGGTCCTCTTCTCTGCCAGTTCAGTGTTTATAATTTCTGTTTCTTCCTGTTTTGAAAGTGGCTTATCTGGCACAATGTTATTACAATATTATTATTTGCTGGCCCAATGAAAGTCTGATTAAAGCTCAGAATATAAACAGACTTTGGAAAAAGAGGCTATTTAAATCCATGCTAATTAGCTTCATTCCTTTGTAAATTACCCCCAAAGTTAGAATGAGAGGTGGACCTCAGTCAACTTTCAACATCTGGGCCTCGATGTACAGGCTAAACCACTTCTTTAACCCTGAACTTCCCAGCAATTAGCACAGGGAGACCTTAGAAACAAAACTCCAGTGTTTTATCAAGCAGGGATATGGAGCCTGCCGTTCTGCATCTGGATGCACACTCAGCAGAGGACTTCACCTCCGAGAGGGAGGCAGGTGAAGAGACCTCCCAAAGTTATGGAGCATATCAGAGGGGCAGTCGAGAATGGTAAAGTGTAAAATTCCTGTTCGCCTGCCATCATAACCTTAGCTGAAAGCCATCTCTCTCTTTTGGTGGGAATCTGAAGAGAAAGAAAAAAAAACAGAGCTGGCTCTTTGGGAACTATACAGTTTATTCATTAGAAATTATCTTCCTCAGCTGTCCTTCTTGTGCGGCACTAGAGGGAGGAACCTATCGTCTTTCTGTAATTGATTTGTGATGGGTCAGACTCACAGAGCACAAAATAAAGAGCCTTCTATTAGGCTGAAATAATCCAGCCACTAGTGCAAAGAAAAGCAAACAAAGAGCTCCCCTTAGCTCAGCCACTGTGGTATTCTCAGTCTACAGACGTTGCCTTGCTTGATATTATGCACATCCAGCCAAGTTCTGGCCTTCTCCATGTTTGCTCTTTCGGTAGCCACATCCTGACTACCCTACAGTGCACCAGTCCAGCACGGCCACCCAGGCTGTGCACAAGAGAATCCCAGGTGCAGGAGGACCAAGAGCAGCTGTGGGCAGCATGGAGGAGCACCCACTACCCAAGGCCTAAAATGCAGATCTGGAGGGAGCTGGAGTCCTGCAGGTTGAGGGAACTCTTTCTTCACCAGCATGGCTAGATCCACATTCCTACATTCCTGGCCCTGCCACAGAACAAGACAGTGTTGTATAGGAAGACATCCAACATCCTGCTGTGGGTAATGTATGTCAAGCCAATTAGAACAGAAAGCAGAAAGTTCTACAGTTCCTTTGATGGCCATATCCTGGGACATGAACTTGTGAACTTAATAAATGATTACAAGATTACAAAATTATTCTGTAGCCTGAACAGAACACTGATGCTTTTTGTGACACATCTCTCTGAATTTTAAACTTTCCCTTACATTGAACTGAATTTGCTTGGATTAAATTAAAGCCTACCTTCTTGAAATGTTTCTGACTTAATTTAGAAATGCCAAGATGCTGAAGCATCAAAAATAATTTTCTACTAAAATTGCTAAATATATTCTATCTTGCAAAGCAAACTCTAAAAATCACAATTGCTCACAAAAAATATGACAAGCTTACATTCCATCGCCAGTTTATATATCATTACAACTTATTTCTTTCACATGCTGAAACGGCAGAACAGATAAGAAACAGGAACATACACAATGTTCTCATATTTACTATGCTTTGATCGGCTGTGTTTTAGGTGAATCACTCACCCACCCACCTGTGTTCCAACAGACAAGAGATTTATGAGTTCGACATTTGAGAATGATGCTTTTAGGCAAGGGGAAAAATTGTAGCTGAGAGACTTTACTTCACCATCTTCTTTGAAAAAGGCCTTTCCCACCTTCCTTTATAAACCACACCTGTGCTGGAGCACACTGAGCTTTCTACCACTTCCAACATCCCACCACATGTGTTGGGAGGAAGAGGCAGTACCTTGGCATGTCAACGCAAAATCTGATGGAAATCCTGGAACCTAGAATATTTTTATAATTTAAACCTCAATTGAACTTTGTCTTTTAAAATAGCACCTGCAGTAACCTCGGGGATAGTTAGACCACATTTATACTAGTAAACTAAATAGGAACAGAAAAATTATGTGGACATTGACGATCAACTTTTAGCTGCTGGAACCGACGTCAACATGGATTTGGCCTAGGCCAGGTAGGACTCTTCTAAACAGTTCCAGGATGTGTCCAGGAATCATTCCCAAATGTTAGTTTAGATAGAGTCAGCCTATTTTGGTGTTGAAAGAGCTTAACAGCATGGACACTTCTGTGCCAGGTAAACTCAGTGCCAAAGAATGGTCTTTGTTTCCTA
>VWPW01002217.1:0-19906 GCA_013389825.1 Crypturellus undulatus | reverse complement strand
CTGGCCGGGACACGGGGGCTGCCGCCGCCCGGGGCACTGGGAGAGGGGCCAGCGCGGCCGCACCGCGGTTGCCGCTGCCCGGCGGGTCGCGGGGGAAGCGGCGGCTCCCGGCTGCCTTTCCCGGCCGGGAACGCGGGAATAACGTGCTCCGGGGGAGCCCTCGGGGCAGCTCCCATCCCAGCATCGCCCTGCCGCCTTCACTCCTTGTTTTCTTTTTTATCGTTAAAAGGGTAGGCTTCTTTGCGGGAGGGTATTTCTTAGATGAGGGTTTTGGGGTTCCATTTGAGCCCTTATTCCCATTTTCCGATTTGGTCTGAGCAAATGTAGAGAGGGGATGTTGTTCTCTATATGGGTGTGAGCTCTCTGGGTTCTGCGGGGTTGTTTTTGTGTTGGGAATAGCTCAGAGAAAAGAGATGGTTGTGTGATGGAACCAAGCAGCGTTTTTAATCCATCGAGCCCTCCGTCATTTATAGCAGGTTGTGTTTGAATTGGGTTTTGTCCATGTTGTCCAGAGCCTCCTTTTAGAGTGTCGAGTCTCATCCGTCTCACCCATCTCATCCCACTGTGCCTCTCCGCAGCAGCATGCTGGATGGTTGTGCAGATTTCCCCTTATACATAAAGGAGAAAATCCTTTTCTGAAATAATAGTCCTCACCCTCTCCAGTAAGGTGCTCTGTGGTGGGAGTTCGTGTGTCTCGGTCTCAAATCAGTGATTCACAGCTGAAGGAGTGAGTTTCCCCTCTACTGGAACCAGGCTTCCAGGCTGGTTAGTCCAGCTTAGCTGTGCAAAACACGGGTAGCTTCAGGATGTTGCAACTGCTAAAGGAACAATCTGTTCAGGAGGATAAGACGCATGCTGCAGATAAAGCAGATTGGAAGATGCTTTCCTAGCCGTATCCCCTTCCTTTTGGTACCATCTGCATTTCTGGAGGAGCCTCAGCCCTGCAGCTTCTGTAGCCGTGAGGAGGTCCTACAGTGCCCAGGGATGTGCCACGCACCAAAGAACAGCCCGGAGGCAGGGATGGCTGTAGCGCAGCTTTGGGAAGGAGCCCTGGAGACAGTGCTCCGTAAGCAGCGCGCTTGCGAGCTCGCCGCGCGCCTCGGCGGGGGCACAGCGATGTTGTCTACCTCCCACCTCGAGGGAGAGCCGGGGGCTGGCAGGGAGAACCGCCGTGCAGTCTTGATTTAGCTGCTCGGAAATGGTGCGGATGCCGCTGGGTTCCGCAGGCAAACCCAGCAAATTATGCAATAATGGGAATAAGGCCGCATGTTTGCACAGCAGAGTTGTGTATGGCCTGCTGGTTGCAAATCAGCTACCAGTGCTGTTTGCTCTGAGCAGCCGGTGGTCCCAGGTCTTTCCACAGTCCCAATCATCTCCTCTCCTGAGAGCAGTGTGCCAGGGTAACGTTCATGCTGTTCACAGCGAGGAAGAAGGAAGTAGTTAAGGAGTTTAACAAATCTTAACAGGGAAAAGCTTATCTATTCTGCAAACTGAAATGAGGATGCATAGTTATTTTTTGTGGAAAAGGCAAATGGCAGTAAGTCTATGCATCTATGAAGTTCTTAGCCCCATTCGGAAAGGCTGAATCACGGCAGCCTGTTTTCCCCTCTTTCCCAGCCCTTTTCTTGTTTTCAGATTTTCCTGCATGAAAATAATGATTTTCTTGCAGTGCTTTTTCTGCTGAACTGTGTTTTGGGAGTCTGAAGGACGTGTTTACTGGGCTGCTGAAGGACAGTGCTGAATCTCTGCTATTTTGTTCTTCCAGAAACATGCAGCATGGCAGCAGCCATGGAAACTGAACAGCCGGGCCTTGAAATCTTCGAAACTGCAGGTCATGAGGAGCAGGTGCAGAGAGAGGAGCAGCCCAAACTGGAACCTTTCTATGTGGAGAGGCAGTCATGGAGCCAGCTTCGGAAACTGCTCGCCGACACACGCAAGTACCATGGGTACATGATGGCAAAAGCTCCTCATGACTTCACGTTCGTGAAGAAAAACGACCCTGATGGACCTCACTCAGATAGGATCTACTATCTGGGTAAGCTTCCCGGGGCAGCTCGTGCCTTTATTAAGCACTTGGTGCAGAGGCTGTTTGGGTTTGACAGCGCCTCAGAATTGGATGCATCTGTCAGATAACTCAACGTGATTTTGATGACAGTCAGATCAAATGTCTTGATGGTAATCTGTGACTAAAACTTGCCATGTGATATCCCACAGAAAATCATATGTGCCTGGAAATGACCCCTCTTAATCTTATTAGAACTGGAGAAAGAAAAGTGATGTGTTTTTTGGGGCATGTTCTCAAGCCAAGAAGATGTTTCAAGCCTGTTTGGGTTGTGTTCTTTCACTCCAAGAATGGTACCTTCTCTCCAAAAGCTGTGGCAGTTTGATCTGGGTTTTTTTTTTTTTTTTTTTAATTATGATTATTGAGTTAAGCTTTTCCTCCCCTCTCTGAATATTTACTTCTGTAACAGGGATTATAACAAAGAAAATGGAAGTCCTCCATGCCACAGCTACAGATGGAGTAGGTTTTTCAATGATTCTCTGGGGGCAGCTTAAAATGGAAATATTTTTTCCAGTATTTTTGGTCTTGATAATGAAGAAGGTAATGTAATTTATCACTTTTGGCCTCAGTTCCTCAGTTGGTAAATTACGTTTTTGAGTTATAGCTCTGCTTGAAGTGATCTGGCACTGCAGATGATACTATGAGCAAAGTTCTGGGTTGCTTTTTGGAGCAGGCATGTTAGTAGTAGATGAATGTTTTTGTCAAAAGCCGCTCTAGCTGAATGTATGGCTGTGAAAAACGGGGTTTGGGGAAAAGCAATGGCTGCATCGAAGGGCTAGGAGCCAGAACCTTGTTCTAGCTCCTTTTTTGCTGCTTAGAGACATTGTTTAAGCTAAGATTTGTGATTCAGAGGGTCTCTGCACATGCTCTGCTGAGTAATGACACAGACACACAGCTGTTGATCTGTCTACCTTCCCCTTTTCATAAAAAGGAAATGATAGTCCTGGAATAATACTGAGCTCTTGCATGTTGAGGGTGACTGCTTGCAGTTGGCAGAGCTGATTCCCTCTGGGATGAGCTCAGGTTCCCTAGGTGCCACTTCCTGAGTTATCAGTCAGCCTTGATCTTCCCCGCTGCACATCTGGCTCTGTCCAGACTCATCCTTTTGTGCCTTGGCAGGAGCTCTTGGAAATCTGAACAACATTGAGGGAAAGGAGGAAGGAACATTCAGTCCTCTCTAAAGATGCGTCGTCTTTGAAACATGAACTGCATTATGCTCTAACCCAGCCAGGGGAATTAGGAGAAAGGCCCTTCTTGATTTCAAAAGCTTATAAAATAGCAGGGGCACTAACATTCAGGAAGATACAGATATTCTCAAGGCAGGGTGTGGTAAGCCTGGCCGTTTGTCCTCTGCTGTCTCTGTGACTTGCATTTCTGTGAAGCAGGGAGTTCCCAGAGCGAGCCCGCAGTGCAGAGACCCAATCCTCCTCCTGATAGGAAGGGGCTGCTGAGCTATTCTGTGAAACCACTCCTGAGCATCCTTTGCAAGTGTTTGGATTAACAGAGTACTAAACTGTTTTTTTCTTTTTTCTTCTTTTTTTTTTTTTCCCTCACTCTTGCTTTCGCAACAGCAATGTCTGGGGAGAACAGGGAGAACACGCTCTTCTACTCTGAAATTCCCAAAACCATAAACAAAGCTGCCATCCTGCTGCTTTCCTGGAAGCCTCTCTTGGATCTTTTTCCGGTGGGTCCTCATTGCTTTCTTGCTTCATAGCAGCATGATATACGTGTGTATAGCCTTTATGGTTACACCTGTAAGCCATTGGTAAGGTTAGGAAAATATGGCCTTAAACATTTTCGTGTTCTCCTGGCACTCTGCAGTCATCCCAAAAGCAAGCCCAGCTTTCTCATTACTGTTTGAGCTACAGCCTTTGTGCATCTGATTTCTCACACAGCTTTGCATGTACTAATTTGCTTCAAGCTGTGAGTTTTGAGAGCCTGGGGATAGCTGTGGGAGCCTGTAGCCTTTGAAAATCACTGTCTGGCACAGAGGAGTGATGAATCCCCCCGAGGATCTCTCAGTGTCTCCGTGACTCATACTAGAGCAGAACATCCCTTTCCCACTCCCTGGAATGTGTATCCCCTCCTCACCTCTGCACATAGCAAGCCTGCGCCTGTCCCATGCCATGCGAGACAGCAGGTTGGAGGAAGCAGGACAAACCCCACGTGGAATTAGGTGTGTTGTTTCCCACATTACTTCCTGAGGCTGTCAGCCAGACTTAAAATTCCTAGTTCGCTGTCCTCCCACCAGACTGGTCACTGCGTGTGCTTGCAAAAGTTAGCAAAGACATTCCTGCGCCTTCTGGAAATAACAGGTCTTTAAATCTGGTCTTACTTATACTGAAATACGTTGGAAATAATGCTGTCTTTGCTGAGGCAGAAGTGACTGACAGCTTTGCAGTTGTGTGGGAGCTGATTTGGGCCTGCAGCTGCCAGCGCTGCTAGCAGAGGCATGAGCAGGAGTGGGTTCTGGAAGAGGAGGGTGTCTGCACAGCCATCTGCACCCATGTGCAGAGATGCCCTGGCACTCGAGTGGGAGGTGCTGGGGAGAGGTGTTCACTGTGCTTCTCTGCCCACATTCAGGCCGTCCTGGACTATGGGATGTACTCCCGAGAGGAGGAATTGCTGCGGGAGCGGAAGCGCATCGGCACTGTCGGGATTGCCTCTTACGATTACCACCGAGAAAGCGGGACCTTTCTCTTTCAGGCTGGGAGTGGAATTTATCACGTAAAAGATGGAGGCCCTCATGGATTTACTGTAAGTTTACTCATCCCTCATCCTTTTTTTTACCATAGTATTGCTTTCTTCTGGCTGGAAACTCCTTTCTCTTGGAGCAAAGGCAAGGAGAGTGAGCATCAGTTACTGCAGCACTGGCATGGCAAGAAGCCTTTGCAAATATTTGAAGCACGGAGCAGAGGAGAAGTCTCCTAAAAGGGCACGTTTCTGTGGTTGTAGAAGCTCAGAACTCCAAGAGAACAACTCTTTATTGTAACAAGTGTCCAGCATCCATCTAACCCTGGTGTCCTCTGAAAGCAACTTGGGATACAGCCACTTCCACTCTGACAGCTCTTGCATGTTCTGCCAATCCATTTTTAGGATGTGTTTTCTTTAAGAATACGCCAGGCTTGTTTAGGCAAGCTGCCTTCTGGTTTGTGGCCAGTCCTTAGCACCTGGTGGGATCTATGCAGTTATAGTACAAGCATTACTTACCCAACAAAATATCCATATAGTGTTTTTTTCTATGTTTAAATTGCATAGGTTCCTCTCTTATAAACCTGTTCATTTGAGATTCCTGTCTCATCAACCTGCACGTTTTAAGTTGATGTGCCGCTGTGGTCTTAAAAAGACCTTCTGAGAATCCAGTTCAGCCTCTGCAAGTGTCTATGTTTTATCATTGCTTAACTGTCCTTTTCTTTTTGGTTATCTTTCAAACAGCAACAGCCCTTACGACCCATTCTGGTGGAGACCAGTTGTCCAAACATCCGGATGGATCCCAAGCTCTGTCCAGCTGATCCAAATTGGATTGCATTTATCCATAGTAATGACATCTGGGTATCTAATATAGAAACCAGAGAAGAAAGGAGGCTAACGTTTGTGCATAATGGTAATGTATCCTGAATTAAAATTCGTATTTTTAATCTCCTCTGCTCCTCCTCTGCACTTGCTGTAGCTAGACTGAATTCTGCAGTGGCTCTCGGGGTTCTTCTGAAATTTGGGGGAACATCCAATATTTATTCCATCTTGGTTTGACCAAGATTGTTCCTTTTTTTTTTTTTTTTTATTTCTACTGCAAATATTGTGGGATGATTCTTTTCCCTGTGTTATGGAATCTGGCAGAATGAATTACTTGTTGAATGCATATAGAAGGCTCTTCTGAAACACAGCATGTTCCTTTTCACTGGAACGGCACCTTTTGTGTGGAAGAGCTGTGGGTGGAACAGAGCTGGAGGAGAGTTCCTGCCAGTTAAGTCAGGCTCCGTGGCCTTTAAGAAATGATACAGATTATTGCTGAATAGCACTGTGGCTTCTGCAGGTCCCTCACATTCAGTTAGTAACTTAGATGTTCCCTTCTTATTCTTCTCCAACTGTATTTAAGGCATGTAACTTGGAGGAAGGAAAATGGGAAGTTATGTTTAAAACATGTCCTAATAATCCATCACATTTTTATTTAAATTGTACTTTTATTTAAACTATGTAATTAATTTTCAATTAGATTAAAGTTTTTTACACTTTATAATAATGCTTAAGTTTATTTAAATGTTAGATATTAAAATATTATGTAAGTACATTAAAAATAAACTGTAGCAATGACTCCTTCTCAGATGATAATTATTTATGGAGTGCTGCTAAGTTACCTCCAGGGTAACAGGAAAAGTATTGAAGCCCTATGGATATGTCATCATGTTGAGATGTTATGTAAGTCTGTTACTTTCAGTTTGTACAGTTGATAAAATGTTGATTTTTCATTTTTCTGAATGTTTGTATTTTCATTTTTAGTTATTCAGAAATTTTGTTTTTTTCTATCTTTGATGTTTTTGGAAGTTGTTGTTCCCATTCACTGAGCTAAGGTAGAGATAATATTTTCTTTCTTGGATTAGTGCATGGAAAACAGAGAAACTAAGTGGGTAAGAGTAAAAAGGGAGGATGGCTCTCCTTTCCTTTCATAAGAAGAAGCCATGTGAGAGAGGATAAATCCTCAAATAAATCAAGAGAGCAGGGTGGAAGCAGAAAGCAAACTCACTGAGAAGACAGATTCATCATCACACAGTTGTTCCCTGGGGGCTGAACTTGGGGCTGGTTCTGGAGTGCACGGCTAACTGGTGCTTTTGTGTCTTGTTTAGAATTGTCCAATGTGGAGGAGGACCCCAAATCTGCTGGTGTGGCTACTTTTGTGCTGCAGGAGGAGTTTGACAGATACACTGGCTACTGGTGGAGCCCAAAGGCACAGCGAGGTAAACGTGCTGGAGGCATGAGCAGCAGCTGCTGTGCTCTGCTGTGCAAAGCAGAATTACATTTTCTGTTACTTGTCTTCATGCAAGTTAGGAACATGCTGCTTGTGACTCCTTCTGGAGTGGTGGATGTGTTGGAGTGGCCTTCTGGCACGTTACCTGAGGAAGAGACTTTCCTCCTCTCATTGATAGTAGAAGTAGGAGGGGCCTTGAGGTATTTTGCTAAATGAAACATGAGTCACACACTTTGTTCAGTTTTCATCCTCTATCTGCTTGTGCTCCTGGGAGGGTCTTGGTGCCTGTAATAATCAAACATTAGAGCTATTCTGACCAGGAAATATTAATTCATTTACAGCACTGAATGGGGGCAAAGTTCTTCGAATTCTATATGAAGAAAATGATGAGTCAGAGGTGGAAATTATTCATGTCACATCGCCCATGCTGGAGACAAGAACAACAGATTCCTTTCGGTACCCCAAAACTGGTGAGACTCTGGTACCCTTGCATATTTGTTTCTGGGAAACGTGTATTTTGCTTGTGCCTTAGAGCAGTCTCTCAGCCTACAGATGAGGGTTGTTGAAGGATTATTGTATAGTCCTTGAACTGGTGTCCAGGTGGAGTAAATGTGTTTGGGAAAACTGCTGCTGTAGGGCTCGGGCAGTCACTGGTGGCTCTGCTGCATTTTCCAACCCTGTGGTCCTGGCACAGTGAAGTTGATTCTCTTTGCAGCCTTATGTCTTTGAGGAATTAGGTGCAGAGTGATGCTCTTTTTCTTCTTGGAGCCGTTCTCTGGCTGCTGGTAATGCTTTGTAGTTTGTATTCTGGAAGACTCTTAGTCCCCGTGATTGCTAATGGGACTTTGAACTGCAAGCACTGCAGGGCTTGCAGCCTACAAGGAAAGCCTGCTGTTGTCATGTTTTCAAGCACAGACCTCACTAGTCACAGCAACAGACTTTTTCAAATGCAGAAAGAAATGATCTTTGGTTGCAGAATGACTTGCTCTCATTTTTGATATTGTGTATGAGCACTGGATCACTTTTTTTGCTGCATTTCAAAAAATAGCATCCAGACAATAAACCAAAGCTTACTTTGCTATCCTGATCACCCTTTAGTATTTATTTCCAGCTCTTGTGGGAGAGAAGTCTGCTTCTGGCTGTGGTGACTCTTGGTCAGATGCATTTACATCCACTGAGTCTGCTTTGTGTTTGCAAGGGTTTTATTTTCTTGCCTGATTCTTTTCTCACACCCATGCAAGTGGGCTATTGGGTCAAAGAACATTCTGCTATTTGCTTTTTCCAGTTCTGTGTGAATAACCGCAATGATCCCCTGCTCAGGTTTGCCCTCTTGGAAGCAAACAATTGATGTCTGACTGTTAACATCTTTTTTTATAGGTACAGCGAATCCAAAGGTCACTTTCAAGATATCTGAAGTGACAATCAACGCAGAGGGAAGAGTAAGTCCTATGTTAAGTTTGTTTCCTAAATCAGTTTAACATCCCTCACTCTTTCTTTTTTTTTTTTTTTTTTTTGATAAAATTCTTCTCCCACTTCAGTACGGACCAACTTTCTTGCATGCGTCAGCCGAGTGGCTTTTCTGGAGGTAGTGCTGTGAACACTTGGGTCGTTCCCATGCAGAGAGTTCGTTTCTGTGCATATAGCAGTACTTGAAGCTGTTCCTTTCCTTCCCCCAGACTTGCTTATGAGCTAGGCTGCAGAGCACCGTATTTTAGGAGTGGGTGGTTAGGCTTTTTTCCTGTGGCAGACCTCTTGGTTGACAGCAAATACGTGGAGAATTTTCATTGCAAAGAGAATGAGATATGTGCATACATAAGAAATTACCAACTGTGTTGGTAACTAGCTGTCAAGGATGTTTTTATCCGCAGCAGTGGAACATTTTTTACTAAATAGCTCGGTACAGATTAGCTCCTCTTTATATCTTTACATGGGGAAACTGAGTGTTTATGCGGCTTGTCCAAGACCAGTCATGGATCTGTGGACAGGCTCCAGATTTGTCAAGTCCCTCCTTACCTGTGCTGGTAACGTGCAATCTGCTGCTATTCTCATGTCTGGCTAGAGATGGGGTTGAATCCCCTGTGCTGGAAAGCTGAACAATCAAAATTCATTGAGCTGTACACAAGAAGTCTTCTGTGTCTGGATTCTCACTGTGCATGAAAACTGATTGGGGGGTTCATCTCAGTGTCACTGAATTGCTGCTTTGTCAACAGATTGCAGGTGTTGTGGACAAAGAGCTAGTTCAGCCGTTCGAGATCCTCTTTGAAGGAGTAGAGTACATTGCTAGAGCTGGGTGGACGCCAGAAGGAAAATAGTGCGTATGTTAATCCTGTCTCTGTTAAGAGGGTTTGGGGCAAACCAGTTAGAAGCCAGATTGTAGTGGCTCTGTCCTTTCTTTGAGCTTAAGCCTGCTTTCATTTTTTCATTGCTGCCAACTTGTTTGTGCAAAGGGACCGTTTTTCCGAAACCAAAACAGAGTCCTCCTTGTCTTTCTCTGGTACCCGGCCCTGCTGCTCTGGTTTGGGGCACTCGCAGCTTTTGTTGTATGTGTCCTCTCGACATCCCTGTGAGAGAGAGTGCAGTGCTATTATCCCCATTTTACAGATGGGGAACTGCAGCCCAGAGAGGCTAAGTGACTTGCCATGGTCACACAGGAAGTCTGTGACTGAGGAGAGAAATGAGCCCAGGTCCCCCAGAGCCTAGGCTAGCGCCCTAAACCACTGGACCATCCTTGCTGACCAGACTTACTGATCAGAAAACCTGCTGTAAGTGCTACTTACATTTGCATGTCATTTTAACCCTGTAGATGATGTAGTATAGTGTTTCTAACTCATCAGAAGCTGTTTCAGAATTGTGCTTCTCCAGTTCTGGAGGCTAAAGCTGATTTTTCACTATTTTTTCCCCCTCAAATGTGGAAGTGGACACATTTGCAGGATAATTATTAGAGCTATTTGTAAAGTTACCCAAAGTCTGGCAAGGTCTATAGCCAGGTCATTTAGGTGCCAGGTATAGATGTAAAACGTTAGTATTTCACAAATATTCAGAAATTACAGGATTTTTTCTTCTTCTTCATTGTTGCCTCTGATTTTTTTTTTCTCTTTCTCCCCTAAAGCACAGTAGAAATCTGGGGAAACAGAACATTTGAATCTGCAGTGCTTACACAATATTGTGAAATAGGCTCTTATACTATGGAACAAACTTGTTTTCATGGGTGAGATTTGACATGTGGCTTCATGCTTAATCTGAAATTAAATTCTTTTGACTCCTTCAAACTGAATGCTAATGTATGTGTCTCAGTATGTCTCCAACGCTCATGGCTGCATGTTGTTTTCTGTAATATCTGTGTCTCAACAGCATCTGGTCCATCCTACTGGATCGCTCCCAAACACGACTTCAGATAGTCTTGATCCCTCCTGCATTATTCATCCCTATAGAAGATGATGCAATGGAAAGACAGAAACTTATCAATGCTGTACCAGATTCTGTTACACCTTTCATTATTTATGAAGAAACAACAGACATTTGGATAAATGTAAGAATTTGAATTTCAACCTTCTCTAACAGTTTGTTCTTCAAGACCCTATTTGTAACATTTGAGTGATGTTAGGATTACTGTGCTGCCTAGGATAACAATCCCATTGTCCAAGGTTCTGTGTGTATTCCCTGTTTAAAATAAAATGCTCCCTACTGTAAAGAGCCCACAGTAAGTATAGATCAAACAGATGTGGGAAGTGAAAGCAGAGCAGCTCAACTGTGACTCCAGCAGTCAGCCAGTTAGGAGNCCTTTCATTATTTATGAAGAAACAACAGACATTTGGATAAATGTAAGAATTTGAATTTCAACCTTCTCTAACAGTTTGTTCTTCAAGACCCTATTTGTAACATTTGAGTGATGTTAGGATTACTGTGCTGCCTAGGATAACAATCCCATTGTCCAAGGTTCTGTGTGTATTCCCTGTTTAAAATAAAGTGCTCCCTACTGTAGGAGCCCACAGTAAGTATAGATCAAACGGATGTGGGAAGTGGAAGCAGAGCAGCTCAACTGTGGCTCCAGCGGTCAGCCAGAGTTAGGAGCAGAAGGCAGGGCTCTGGTGCTCAGGACAGCCCCTTGCCCCTGGTGTTACCACTGACACCATCCACCTTCTTGGTGTGATCGTTCACAGATTTCCACCAGATGAGGTATTTTCACCTGATAAAGAGCTGTCGAGGTGTGATTGGGCAAACAAGTCCTGAAAGGCTGTTAACAGTCACGGAACGCTGTCCTTGGCCGTGTTCAGGCTGGGTCTGTGCCACATGCGAGCAGATGTCAGTATAACACCAGACTAACACTGTACAAGCAGGTGGTGTTCGGTGCTGCAAGTAGAGATTGTTGTCTCTAAAAAGGCATCCCACGGGAGGTGTTCCAGGGTGCAGGTCTGAGAATATCGACCCCTCAAGAGGTGGAGCTTTCAGCAGGGAGCATTTGCACAAAGCCTCCCAGTGAGCGTGTGCTCTCCACAGCACTGCTTTCTCTTTGGAATTAGTGCATGGCTTCAGGATGGGGTAGGGAGCTGGGCCTGTGGACGTCCTGTCTCTGTTATCTCTACTACCTGGAGCTGTTTTTTTTCCTGGTAGTTCATACTGTGTAGATGAATGTTTCCGAGTACCCCCAAAGGATTGTCCCCTGAAGCAGGTGTTGACATCTTCATGAGCGGGGAGATGACACCTGCTTACCTTTCCTTAAATATCCCTTTCTGTCCGGGGTTTTACACAGCACTGGACAGAGGAGGGTGCTGAGTCCTGGCTTCTCTGCATAGCTGTTGTGTAGCATCTGTCAAGCTGGATCCATGTCTAAGCACAGGAGGCGAGAGCAGAAAAATTTACTTAATTGTTTCTGTGGGCAGAATTGTTCCTGTAGAGTTGGGCTAGTGAAGAGTCAGGAGTTGTGCAGCACATGGGGCTACTGTTTGCAGGCATCTTCGGGCTCATGAGGACAATTGGTCCTCCCAGGAGGGGACAGTGCCCTGTGCCCTGCTAGTGTGGACTCCGTGTTGTCAATGTTGAGCAGCAAAAGGAACTTGCTTTGCGTGACTTTAGTGCCAGAGTCCCACTGATGGTGATAATTCCCTGCCCTGTCTCCACAGATCCATGATATATTCCATGTTTTCCCTCAAGCCCGTGAAGATGAGATAGAGTTCATTTTTGCCTCGGAGTGCAAGACGGGATTCCGGCACCTCTACAAAATCACCTCAGTTTTGAAGGAGAGCAAGTATAAACGGTCATGTGGAGGCCTCCCTGCTCCAAGTAACTGAAATTATTCTCTTGTTTTAATTGGGCATTAACTGCTGACTAGTGAGGAGATAAGTATCTTTCTAGGTGGCAGGAATCAGCCCCATTGGAAAATCTTGCTCTTGTGCAGGAAAGCACTTCATTGTACGGTCATTCCCTTTGGATATGTACAGGGCTGATTTTGTATCCAATATCCTTCAGCTTTAACCCAGTTTTTTCTTCATTGACTAGAGGGAGAAGTTTCAGAAGATGAAAAGAAAAATGAGCTCACGAGAAATTGTGAAATATACTTAGATGTTTTTTGGCTTGTTAAGGATGGGATTGTTTGTGTGCTGACTTTCCTGGAAGTTAATCATTATAGTAACAACGTGACTATCTGATGTCCTGGGTCAAACGTATCTAATGGATAGACATTGATTCAAGACTTGGCATTGCAAGCAAAGCCAGCAAAGTCTCTGTCAACCTTTACAAGCTGATTGTAGAAGAGAGGTTAACAGAGAGCATACTTTGACCACGTTGTAAAAAGGTGTCTAAAGAGCCTTCACCTTTAAAATGAACATGTGTGCTTGCTAGAGAGAAACTATGATATGACAACTATGCGGAGAATTCCTCTCCGCTCTTAAAAACAATCGATGTATCGTTGTATAGACAGGGATGTTAGTAGGAGAAAATTACTGGCAGCTGTTGCAAGTGGAAATGCAGAAGGAGTCGATTTTAGCAAAGAAATCAAGACCTTGTGCTTCCAAGCTGCGGTCGAAGTTTGGCCTCAGCTATGCAGTATAGCTGTGGGCAGAGTTCCTGGAGTGGATTCTGCACAGCATGGATTCTTTCATTTACAGTTTCATGCTGTGATCCTTAATTTACTTGCTGTGCGTGGAAGGCACTTGCTGAGCACTTGCACAGAAAAAAAAACATGTAATTTTTTACTAGAGGTCCTTGTTTTATCCAACTTTTCTTTTTTCTTCACAAAAAATGTTATATAGAAAGTGATTGGGTTTCCCTGAATGCACCCAAATTCTTTATCTCTCAGAGAACATTCAGGGAAATGAATCCATCTTCTATAAGAGAGGTGTTTGCTACCTGCATATCAAAATTCTCCAATTTTGACACTCGAGACATTTTTTTCAAGTCTATTTTGGTGCATGTGGAAAAAAAAAACTACATTTTAAAAAAGGATAACAAGAAAAAGTAAACCTCAGAAAAATCCAAAATGCTCTCCAGGTGTCAGGTTGAGTGCATCTCTGAATCCTTTGACATGTGTTTCACAGCACATTACCAACTCTGAAATGCTCTTTGCAGCTGTGGAGCAGCATTTGTCTGGCAGGGTGGCAGACATGTGGATCTTGCACAAAACCAGGCTGCTCTTTGATCGAGTCTGCCAAAAAAGCTTGGAAGGAAGAAGTATGATTGTGACCATTTCTTGTGGTTAAAATGTAAAATCTCTGCTTGCATGTCGGTTATTTACAGGTGACTTCAAATGCCCCATCAAAAAGGAGGTGGCCGTTACCAGTGGGGAATGGGAAGTGCTTGGCAGACATGGGTCCAACGTAAGTCTCTGCTCTCGCTGCGTGGACATCCTCAAAGCCACCCGCTCATGCTGAAGGACAGCACTGCAGGGACATGGTCTCTAGGGCCCCACAAATCAGTACGTGTTGTATTAGCAAGGCACTGCTCCCTGAGAAGATTGGGCCCTACCACTCCATTATGTTGGCTTTGAACACATGAATCACGTGTGTTTGGGCTGTAGTTTACTTTTATCCTCCTCTAACTCTGATTTACCACTCTGGCCTGGAGACTGTGGTTTTAGCAATGCAGGAAAGCAATTTGGGCAACAGTAGCTGCTTTCTTTTCCTGAATGTTCTTTACTGATAAGCAAAGAACATTCCCCACTAAGNCTCTAGGGCCCCACAAATCAGTACGTGTTGTATTAGCAAGGCACTGCTCCCTGAGAAGATTGGGCCCTACCACTCCATTATGTTGGCTTTGAACACATGAATCACGTGTGTTTGGGCTGTAGTTTACTTTTATCCTCCTCTAACTCTGATTTACCACTCTGGCCTGGAGACTGTGGTTTTAGCAATGCAGGAAAGCAATTTGGGCAACAGTAGCTGCTTTTTTTTTTCTGAATGTTCTTTGCTGATAAGCAAGGAGTTTTTCCCACTAAGTTTAAGGCTTAAAGAGAAGGAAGTAAAAAACTGTGAGGCAGCAGTGAGGACATCTCACATGTGCCTTGAGCAGCAAGGTGTCATGATAGTGAGAGCTAGTGTCCTGAACCAAGTGATTCACTAAATTGATCAGAATAAATCTATTAGCCCTGCCTCTTTTTAGCCAGAATACACAACGTGGATTCCACGTAGCTTGTGAGCCTGTGCAAGGTGTTCGTTCTGCAAGAGAAGACACGTTCCCCGAGCTGCTGCCCTTCCAGTGCTCAGCTCAGTGAATCCTTAGAAACGAATGAGGCAGCAGTTCAAAGAAACTTCTTAATTGTCATTTAGACTTCACAGAAGACTTTCATAAAGCTCTTCCTGAATGGATATTGGAGCAGGGTTTAGGGGGTGAGATGTGCAAGTTCTCCTATATTTGATTTTTTTCTGTCAACCATTCAAAAAGAAGGAATATTTAACTTAGCAGCTACCAGTCAGCTGCTGCCATGATTTCTTCTGGATTGGTTTATATTGTGTGTATCTCAGTGATTTGGAACGGGTCTGAAGCATGAAGAAATAACAAAGGATCGTTGAGTACAGCAAATAATGAGCACTGGGGAAGGTTAAGGACCTGGGTGAAAAAGCTGGGCGAGAAGATGTCAAGTGCTGCCTCTAAGACTTGCCTGTTTTTTTGTCATTAACTCAATGTTGTGTTATGTGTTTGCTTTGTTTTGGCAGATCTATGTAGATGAAGTCAAAAAACTGGTATATTTTCAAGGCACAAAGGACTCACCTTTAGAGCATCACTTGTACGTCGTTAACTACGAGCACCCTGGGGAGGTAAAGCGGCTGACGGAACGTGGCTACTCTCATGCCTGCTGTGTCAGCCAGGTACCCAGTCTGCCTGTGACCACAGGCTTCATCAATCAGCAGATCAGGCTGCATCTCTATATAACAAAAGTAGATTGTTTTATGTCGTGCGCCCCTTCTAGAAGCCAAAGCAAATTGCTCTGGGCTTCACCACAGGTCCCCTTCCAGTTTTGCTGGTGACCTGCCAGTGCACCTGCTCCTCAGCTCACCTCCTAGAAAAGCAGCTGGGCTGAGGTGCCTGTTTAAACCTGGCTCTTTTTTGCCTGAAGTGGGTGAGGGGGAGATCGTGTGAGGAGAACAGCTTTGGGTGAAGTCCCAGGAGTTAGGGGCAGTAACCTGTTCTGCAGGAACTGCCTTGCCCAGAAGAGGACAGGGTGTGATACAGTTCTCATGCCACTGCTGGTTTTGCAGGTGTATTTTGCAGGACTAGCAAAAAACACAGCTTTGGAGTGTTAATATTTGACTCTTGCTGAGGACTGCAGCTCCCTAGAATCTATAAGCTGTTGCCAACAGATCCCAGGCTTCCCAGTTTAATTTGGTCCTTGAGCATCTCCTGAGAGATCTAAACACAGAGAGAAATGTTCATTTTTTTTCTCGTGTCTCTGCACTGAGGGGTTCAAGGTAATATTCTTGTTCTTCCTAGGACTGTGACATGTTCATCAGCAAGTACAGCAATCAGAAGAATCCACACTGTGTGTCGCTCTACCGGCTGACAGGGTCTGAGGATGATGCAGCTCATAGGACAAAGGAATTTTGGGCAACCATTTTAGATTCAGCAGGTAACAACACAGAAGAGGAACTAGAGAAGGGCAGCTGGGCTCACAGGCTTAACTAACACCCAGAAAATGCTTGTTTTAGCCTTTGTGTTCTGGATAACTTGGTTTGTCTGGAAGCTCACGTTTGCGTGAGGACTACTGGGAAGTGCAGGATTGAGAAGAAGCTGCTGGATTTGCATTAATGTTTATGCTGGTAGGTGACAGGAGGCTGCAGGTGGTTGTAACTTTTACGGGTCCGGTCAAATGTATCAGCACTGAATGAGCAGCAACACATCCATCCTATGTAAGCATTGCTCCAAAAAAAGATATGTTTTTAAGGCAGGGGAATTTCATGCTTGAGGAAAGTTTACCTGCTAACAGCTAGCTTGACAGTTAAACTTCTAACTTCTTAAGCTCATAGTTCTCGGAGTGCATATTTAGCTTTTGGGCTGCCTAGTTGTGGTGTAGACACTCCTCCTCCTCCATGGCTCTTTCCCCAGAAATGCTCTGCTGAGATATAAATAAGTTTGTCACCTGTATAACAGGTTCTGTCTAAGAGAAGGCAGAACTGGGTCTGGTTTATTCTTTTGGGGTTGGTGACTGGCCGTGTCTTCTGGGCTTGCAGAAGATACATGTCTTGGTGGCAGCTCAGCTACCTCTTCAGCCTGACTGAGAGTTTACCCCAGAGGTTTTGCTAGGAGGCTGCCTGAGAAGACCATGTAAATTGTGCCAGAGGTTGAGGTAAATACAGGGATTGTGGTAGTGAGGAGAGATGAACAGTGTGGCTTGTTTGATGTAGTCAAGTAAAGGCTGAGAAGGGAATGTGACTGTTCTGTGTAAGAACAAGGGAGTAAAAGCCCAGGGAAGAGAACCCTTTTAATTTAAGGGTTTAATTATATTTTTGGCTCAGCTACAAACATGTATTATCTCTCATGAAAAAAAAAAAAATAGAGCAATATAATTTAGAAATTATTAAATTTCCACTGCCAGAGCCATGATGTCCTTGGAAGCCTCTCTCTGTAGGAGTGACAGGGGAAGCAACACAAATGCTTGCAAGATGCACCGTTCCATAAGCTGTGACATGACTGCCCTAGCATTAGGGGACTGTGGGGACCAGCATGGTCTGCGCTAGCTCCATGGCTGTGGCCAGGTGGGAGCCAGGCTCTGAGGGGTTCTAGAACCACCTCTTTCTCTGCAGCACGAGCCCTGTACCATCCCAGCCCATCACAGTGCAGTGGCAAGGGAGGTTTGCCAAGTGTCCTTTGCTAGACCTGTAGAGATGCAGCTTTAGCATCAGTTACAGGGAGTTAAATGAGCTCCCTTGCTCTGTGCTGGTAGCCTGTTCCTGAGCTCTTCTCAGTCTGTGGGAAGGAACATGCAGTTAAAGAGCTCTGCTTGCCCCTCCCTGCCTTTGCCAAGCACCTCTTGGGCCTTTATTTTTCCCATCGTGTTCCATCTCCTAGTCTTTCCTTGTATNGCCTGTTCCTGAGCTCTTCTCAGTCTGTGGGAAGGAACATGCAGTTAAAGAGCTCTGCTTGCCCCTGCCTTTGCCAGGCACCTCTTGGACCTTTATTTTTCCACTGTGTTTCATCTCCTAGTCTCTCCTTGTATTTATGCAGCTGCAGAAGGATGAGGCCCCTGTATGGGCTCTATCAGTGAAGGAGCAGTCACTGCTGTGAGGCGTAAACTGGGGTTGAGGACAGGAAGGGACAGGGCTGGGAGACTTCCCCTAGGACCAAGGCGTTCCCAGTCTCAGCCTGGTCCCAACCACATCCCTTGGGAAGCATGAAGGAGCTACATTACTGGGCATGCATTGAGGGCATGAACAAGCAGAGTTGCCTTAAGCCTCCCATTTCCTGTTAAACTGGGCTCTTTCCTTCCTCCTGCGGCAGGACCCCTTCCTGATTACATTCCCCCAGAGGTGTTTTCCTTCGAGAGCTCCTCGGGGTTCACGCTCTATGGGATGATGTACAAGCCTCACAATCTGCAGCCCAGAAAGAAGTACCCCACTGTGCTCTTCATCTACGGAGGGCCCCAGGTGAGTGCACACGTCTGAGCAGCAGCAGAGGTTGGTTTCTATCGTGTTGCTCTTGCCTCCCCTGTACGTGCAGCTGCTGGTCTGCCCTGGGAAGGTGCGAGGTGTTTTACTTGTTCAATGATTACCTGCTTGGCTGAAGGTGTTGTAGGCAACTGTGATTCTCGAGGCATAGATCGGGGCACTGCCAGTCATGACAGAAAGAGAGAGAGAACTCATTTGGAGTTTGGAGAACAGGTTTGCAACCAAGAGTTGGAACTTGGAGGAAGGGCAGTGGGAATAGTCTCAGTGTCCTGTTCTGTCTCCCCTTCATCCTTAGTGGCTCCTGTTCCTCCTTTCCACTCTCCCTGTGTACGTGAGGGGAGCTCTCTGTTAGCCTACACCATCACCAGTCGATATTTAGGAGAGCTTGCCCAATTGTCCTTCTCCTGCTGGTGGATAGGAGAGGGTGAGCTCCCGAGCCCTATTTTGGGTCCCCATATCTGCTGCACCCTACTGTGGTCCCAGGCAGCTGCAGTAAGACTCAGAGCAGACCCAGGTTTTCTCCTGAGAAAGATCAGACAGGGAACAGCGGAGCTGCAGCTCGGGCTTGGGGTGGGCAGTCAGCTTCTCCTCTTGCTTGGTGCCTCAGGAATCTGCAGAGGAGTTTGGTTCAGGTCTTCATGCCATGACACAAAATGACCTGTTAATGGGAGAGAGAGCAGCTGGTTTCTTAGCAAACCACAAGTGGAGGGAGGGAATCACATAGCAGAGAGGAGCGACGTGATAACTTTGTTAGAAACGTGTAAAACATTTAAGGGAAAGTAAATATACATAAATTGAGTTGACAAGTGACCTCTGGATGCTATTTACATACATGACTGTGTCATTGCTCCTCTTCTATTCCAGGTACAGCTGGTGAACAATCGGTTTAAAGGAATCAAATATTTCCGTCTGAACACCCTGGCCTCTTTGGGCTACGTTGTTGTTGTCATTGACAACCGGGGGTCCTGCCACCGAGGACTTAAGTTTGAAGGAGCCTTTAAATACAAAATGGTAAGCAGCTCTGTGTCGGTTTATGATTTGCAGCCCGAGACAGGCATGAGTCTCCCAGCCTTGTTGGACAATCTGAGCTAAAGCACTGATTTGCCACAATGATTCGCTACACGTGTGTGCCAGATGTGTGACACTAGCTAGGTTTGGAGGTGAACCGCACACTGTTGAGCAGTGTGGATTTGAAGGAGGAAAGGCACTTAATGGCAGGAGGTTATAATAATATCACTGCTTGAGGTTGCAAACCACCTCCAGCGTGTCCAGCAGAAGACAAGTTGGTTCATAAGGAGGTCTCTGACTCTTAACCAGAGCAGCTTTACTGCTCACAAAAAGCAGGATAGTTTCACTAGCAACATGGGCTTAAACTTAGAGTAGTTCTTGTGTCAGTTTGGAGAAGGTGGATGTTTTTGGCCTTGCATACTGACAGGGAGACCTGTGCCAGGCCCTGCTGGCTTCATGATGTAGCTCTCGGCACGTTGGGAAAGGCGCTCTGATGCACAGAGCTAGAACTCACCCTTGCTCTTGTGTGGGAATTTGCCTTAAACTGGGAAATTCTTACTGTTTCCCAAGCAAGCAGACATCTGAAGGAAAGGTAATTGAGAGGGATGGGTTAGTGCGAATTTATTGCATCTTATGATGGAAAGGGATCACCTTTCTGTAACGTGTCAGGCACAGTGAAGTGGTGGTGAGTGCTTGGGTGCTGTGCAAATAGAAATAACCAAAGTGTTGAGCTGATTGCCTTCTGAAATCCTGTGAGCTTAACTTTTTGTCCAAAACTAA
>VWPW01002208.1:43043-68383 GCA_013389825.1 Crypturellus undulatus | reverse complement strand
GTGCCGCCCTACGGCCGTGCCGCCCTGCGCCGCGCTCCCCTCGCAGCGCGCGCTCCGCCGCGGCGTCTGCGCTCAGATGTCACCTTGCTCCGTGCGGGGCTCTGCTCCTCCCGGTGAGCGCGACGGGAGCGGGGCTGCGCACGGGCAGGCGAGTACCGAGCTCCCTGCAGGAATCCAGCCCGGAGATGCTGCTGTGTGTCCTTGCTGCTGACTGTCCCTGCTCCGCCGGACCGGGGTGTGTCTGGGCGCTGCTACCTGCGCTCGCTCCGTGTTGCCCGCGGAGCTGGTGCCCTGCGCATACCCGAGACGCTGGTGCTGGGCGTGCGCAGGGCTGGACGAGGAGGAGCCGCGAGGTGATGCCCGTCGGGGACGAGACACGATGGCGCCTGATCCCTGAGCTCGGCCCGAGCGAGGGACCCCTACGTGACGGGGATGTGCTGCTGTGCGGGTGGTTTTATAATGCTTGGGAGATGATGCTATGGCAACCTGATACAAACCCCAGACCCACCGGAGCAGATCGAATTATTTGTGCGCGTCCCCGTAACTTTAATCTGCACGTTAAAGTCGGATGCGTTTTGTGCCTGCGAGGTGGCTGCTCAGCTCCATGCGGTGGGGCCGCAGCCTGGAGGTGAAGGGAAGCAGCGCGGAGCCAGGGCTTTGCCCCGGGTGAGCCGCACTCCACCATCCCACCAGGACAAACAGTGAAATCCATGAGGAGGGCTCCGCGCTCACCGTCCCGTGCCGCACAGTGCGCCGGGCCATATGGGGGAGCGGGACCGGCACGTGCCGCTCCAGGCAGGCAGCGCCGTGCCCAGCACTGCTGCGGCCGCATGCGCTCCGGCAGGTGGGATCAAAGTCCACCGGCAACCGGAGCGTCATTAGCCAAAGCAATTAGCTACAGCAGGAAGCAAATGCTGGCCCTGCTCTGATGCTGCCGCCGTCTCGGGTTTCCAGGGCCACATCCTGGCAGCAGCCGCCCCGCGCAGGGCGCCCGGTGCTGCCGCAGCGCCGCCGTCACCCGGCTCATCCTGCGCCCGAGCACCGCCTGGCGCCCGCGTCCCCGCGCGTCCCCGGGCACCGTGCCGCTGCCGGAGCAGCCCCTGGCAACGCGGGTCCTGAGGGCTCCACGCGCCCCTCACTGTGGGGACCCGGCAGCGGGGCCACCGCGCAGCCATCGCAACCCCTCGCTTCCCACGTGCTCTTCCACCTTGGCACATGTCCTGCTCTTCACACTCCCTGCGCTGCGGCAGCAGCCCGTGGCTGTCCCTAGAGTGGGAAGGTGACACGGAAGGTGACACATCTCTCTCTTGCAGGAAGCAGGAGCTGCTGGGCAGCGCAGATGGCCCCATGCCGGAGCGGGACCGGCCCCTTTCGCCGCCGCTCACCGCCCCCCCCACCATGAAGGTAGGTGCTCGTGGCGGTGCCGGTGCTCCTGTCCGCCCTGCTGCTTCGATGCTGCAGGATCTGTGTGCTGCAGCACTTGTATTTGCCCAGTTTGCAATTAATTTACCAGGATTCCCAAGCTTTTGGGAACGAACCATCCCACAGGTCAGCCTGTTTCCTACGTACACCCGGGCTTGGAAGGGGATGCTGTGGGGCCCGTGGTGTGCGCTGTCGCGATGCCCCCTGCCCGCCGGCATCGCCGGCCCGGTGCCGTGCCCCGTGCCTGTCCTCCCGGGCGATGCCCTGGCGCTTGTCTGCTCGCGGCAGGCACGCGGGGCACAGCTGCCCGCGGTGCCGCTCCGATAAGGTGCAGGGTGCAGCCGTGCGGCCGGCGCTGCTGCCCTGGCAGCCGTGCCCGGCCCCGCGGGGACACGGGGCTGCAGTACCGGGAAAACCGCCGGGCGGGGGACGGGTGACGGCAGCTGCTCTCTGCGTCACAGCCCGGCCCGTCACATCCCGCCGCGGCTGCGGAGCCTCTGCAGGCTGCAGCCTCTGGCCAGGGCTCCTGGCTGCCCCTGTGGGATTTGGGGCTTCAGAGCCCCTTGGGAAGGGCTTCACTCTTCCCGGACAAGGGGGCAGCAGCCCTGGGGCCTCGTGCTGCGGTCCCCTTGCTGCTGGAGCCAGCAGTAGCCCTGTGACAGCCGATGGCGCTCGGATGCCTGCTGGAGACGTGCAGGTGGGTGTCCGCTGCCGCCCGGAGCCGGCGCAGGAGCCTCGCGGGGGCCTCTGGCTGCTGCGGTGCCAGACGGGATCGCCGCTCTCCTGCCGCGTCCTGGGCCGCTTCCTGCCCAACCTGTTTGGGGCTGCAGCCTCCTTGCGGCCGGGCCGCCCTTGGCCAAACATTAACCCGGGCCGTGGGGCCGGGCGGGCAGGATGCGATGCAGCGCAGCGTCCCGGCCACGGCGCCGGTGAGCGCGGCGAGAGCCATGGATTTGTGGAGGGGGCTCCTGGTAAGTGCGCGCGGCCACATGCTCCAGCCCCTGCTGCTCTGCCCTCCTGCCGTTCCCTCTTTCCTTCTATTGGGAAGCAGCCAAGTGGGCACCCACTGCCCGCATTCCTCTTGGGTGCAGAGCGCAGCGCCCGCTCCCTCTGGCCGCTCGTGGAACTTGGGGAGGTGAAGCTGAGGTCCCACGGGGATGTCCCGGGACAGGAGACCCCCGGCAGAGCATCCCGTGGGACAGCGTGAGCTGCTGATTCTGTCTCTGCATTTCTGGGCTGTCGGTGAAAGTGCCGCCCTGCTTGTCCTGCCACGGAGGCCAGGGTCAGGGGCGCGGGGGTGACACCGCTCCTCTGAGCGGCACAGGGCTGTTGTTGCCTTCTTTGCTATCACCAAAATGCTTCTTGCCCAAAAACTTGGCTTTAAGGGTGCCAAGAGCCATAGGGACTAAGCACTGCCCTACAGCCCTCGTGTGCGCATCCTCTGCTGGAGCGTGCGCAGGGGCTGAGACTTGGCTGCGGTTTTGCCGGCCGGGTTCTGCCTGCTGGCGCAGTGGGACCGAAGGCTGTTTGAGCAGCCCACCCGGGCCCTGCGGCGCTGCCGTTGGGACAAGCCTCCGCGGCGCCCAGCTCCACTTCCCCGCGCGCAGCGCGCAGCGAGCCGGCACTGCTGGCCGGACAGTGCATGGAGGTGCCGGTGTTNGCTGTTTGAGCAGCCCACCCGGGCCCTGTGGCGCTGCCATTGGGACGAGCCTCCGCGGCGCCCGGCTCCGCTTCCCCGCGCGCAGCGAGCCGGCACTGCCAGCCGGACAGTGCGTGGAGGTGCCGGTGTCGGGCTCACCCCGCGGGCTGCTGCGGAGCAGGGACAGGGCGGCTGCTGCAACCACCCTTTGCTCCGTCCCCTCCTTCACTTCCAGCTTCTACTTGGGAATTTCGAGCTGTTTAAAGCTCAGACAAGGGAGCCCGCTCTTTGCTCGCAGTACCTCGGCGCTGCCTCCCGTGCCCGGGACAAACCTCGTGGCCATCGGCAGCTGCTGCCCAGGCCAGACGCGGCCGCGGCGCCGGGTGCGCCCTGCGCCGGGCGTGGGTGACTCAGCGTCCGCGCGCAGCTGGGGAGCGCGGCCGGCAGGCACTGAAACAGCCCGAGAGCAGAAGGGATCCAAGGGCTTGTGCTGGCTCGGCACCAAGGCTGATGCGATTACAAATAATAATAATAATAATAAAGCAGTTAAGGAGCCATTAGGGAAGCGACTCAGGCAGAGCTCGCTGAGCGGCGTGTGCAGCGCACGGTGATGGAGCTGCGCTGGGGCCGGGCGGCTCCGAGCCCACCATGGCCGCACAGTCTGTGCGCAGCCAACCAGGACTTTCTCTCTTTTCTCTTCCAGTCTGCAGAATTCTTCGAAATGCTGGAAAAAATGCAGGTGAGGGGTAACACACAGCGATACCCCTGCACTCTGTGCGCTTGCGGGGTCCTTCCGGAGCAGCCGGGGATGCTCCGGGTGCGAGTGCAGGGAAGACCTCACACTCGTGCGGCATGTGCTGCGCTTCCCTGAGGGCACCGAAGCAATGTGATTCCCACTGGGAAGGGTCCTGCAAGACGCTTTTCAACTCAGATTTAGCATACATCATGCGGATGTGTCCCAGACTGGGTCTAAGTGCAGAGCAACACTTTCAGGCTTCGCCTTGGGCTTCTTCCAGGCTGCTCAGAGGTTTTTTGCAGCAGAAGTGCTGGTTCTCGCCTTGCGTGTCCCACTGCCCACGGGCTCACCCTGCTGCTGCTGCTGGAGGGGCATGGGGAGCAGCTTGGGACCCCCCTGCACCCCTCGCTTCCGGGGGGTTCGCTGTGCCCCCATGTCGCGGTGGTTTTGTCTCTGCTCTTGAGAACATCTAAACAGGTCAGTCTGCTGGTTTGCTTCAAACAGGCTCCAAAACTGGAAGAACAGAGAGCTGGAAACCAGAAGCATAAGGTCAGTTGAGTTTTGCTTCTCAGGCAGATCTTCTCTGCGCTCCCTCCCTCTCTCCTGTAATCCCTTGAGCATGTCTAGTCAAAGGCAGTCACTAAAAGGTCTAAAAAAGGGATTTGGGTGTTATGTAGAAACCAGGCTCTGATTAAATGCAAAGATAAGATAGTGGTGCATGTAAATCCCTAATCCAGCTTTGTGTCAGACCTGGTATTTCTGTGGCGAGCCATGTAAAATGGTTGTTTTTTATATGTCAGGCTGAGAAGTTTAAACTGCTGCTCCACGAGGGCCTCGGGGGTGCAGGATGAGGGGCTTTGACACTGGGTTTAAGAAAGGCAGCAGCTGGGTTGAAGCAGGAGGGTCTTGGGCCCAAGGCAGGGGGAAGCGCTGCTCCCGGCAGTGGGAACAGGGGGTCACCCGGGCTCTCCCCCCTCTTTCTGCAGGAGGACTACATCCCGTACCCCAGCATCGATGAGGTGGGTGCGCCGGAGCGCCCGCAGGGGCAAAAGTGGCGCTAACGGGTCCTGTGCGGAGGTGCACCGTGCACCTTGCAGCTCTGCACCATGCACCTCGCAGCCGCACCGTGCCGGTCGGCAGCCGCCACGCGCCCGGGGACACTGCGGTGCTTCCAGCCGGCTCAGGGCGCTTCTGGTTGCAGGTCATCGAGAAGGGGGGGCCCTACCCCCTCATCATCCTGCCCCAGTTCGGGGGGTACTGGATTGAGGACCCCGAGAACCTGGGCACCCCCACCTCGTCCGACAGCAGCGTCTGCGAGGAGGAGGACGAGGGCTTGAGCCCCGGCGCCGGCGGGTACCGGCTCGAGTGCAAGGGGGAGGCGCGCGCCTACCGCAGGCACTTCCTGGGCAAGGTGGGTCCGGCCCGAGCGCGGGGCCCTTAACCGATCCCCGGGCCGGGAGCAGTGCCCAGCAGCGCTCAGCGCGGCGAGCAGGGTGCAGGGCTGCCCTTGCACCCGCTTCCCCCGTGAGAGCCTGCGCGGTTTTGCCGTTGGAGAGCTCCTTATCATGCTGCTAACCCGTCTCCTCTATTTTTAGGATCATTTAAATTTTTACTGCACAGCCAGCAGCCTGGGAAATCTGATCCTTTCTATTAAGTGTGAAGAGGCAGATGGCACTGAGTATTTAAGGATTATACTCAGGTATGGGGAAAAACAGCCAGGAGTCGAACAAAATCGCGGCTCTTGGCAAGTGCCTGGCTGGCCGGCACGGCGCAGGATGGGCGGCAGCTCGCGGTATCGCCCGCGTGGAGCGGGTGGGAACCCCGATACCCCCGGCTCCTCGTGCCGGGCTGCACCGTGGTGCAGGCGCCTGATAACGGCCCGGCCGTGCGCGGGACGCCCAGGCGCAGGGCAGGGCGGCCGCCCCGTCTCCGCCGAGCGGAGCGGGTGCCTCGCGGTGCCCCGCGCTGCGGAGCGAGGGGAGGGCACTCTGCGTGCCGCCGGCACCGGCCCCGGCCGCTCGCCGTGTGCTGGGGCCGGGAAGCGCGCCCGGTCCGTGGCAGCTGCTCTGTGCCTCTGTGCCAGGTCCAAGGTGAAGACGCTGCACGAGCGCATCCCCCTGGCCGGGTTCAGCAAGCTGCCCAGCATCCCGCAGATCGCCAAGGTGAGGCGCTGCTTTCTCCCCACTCGCACCACAGTGGTTTCCTCGCCCGGCCTGGCCCTGCTCTGCTTTCCGGGCAGCCGGGGGAATCGGGGCATCCCGCTGGCCGAGCTCGCTGCGGCGGGCGGGCGCGTTCGTGGCACTGACTCCGTGAGCAGCATCCCGACCGCCCTGGTGTTGCTCTGGCCGCCCCGCTGCGGTCAAGGGCGGCTGGGGACAGCGCGGGGGTCTGGGCCCGGGCCCCGCGCCCACCGCGGCTCCTCTCACCGCAGGCTCTCTGCGACGACGCCTCGGGGCTGAGGTTCAACCCGGTGCTGTACCCCAAGGTGAGGCCGCGCGTCGGGCTGGGCCCTCCCAGCCCCGCGAGCCCCGCAGGTGCCGTCCGTCCCGTTCCTCGTGGCCATGCGCTGCCTGTGGGCGCTGTGATGCTGCAGTGCAGCTGTCTGCACCCTAAAATCCCATGGTTTGTCACTGAGAGTCTGGGAAAGGCAATTAGGATTCTCTAGGTTTCCTAGTATTTCCCCCCACCATGTGCACCCTCCCAAGGCTGGTCGCACTAGTGCGGCTCTGCTGCCCCTGCTCCTCGGGCCCTCTGGGGCTGTGACCCCAAGACGTTTGGCTTACGGGGTTTCCGCGTAGCGACCTGCGAATGAGCCCGCTCGCGCTTTGCCCTGCCAGGCATCCCAGATGATCGTGTCCTACGACGAGCACGAGGTCAACAACACCTTCAAGTTCGGCGTCATCTACCAGAAGTTCCGGCAGGTGAGGGCCCCGCGCGTCCTCGAGCCGGAGCCTCCTGCAGAGCGGGCGAGAGCCTGGATGTGGAATCGGGACCTGGCACTAGTTTTCCCCTGTGCAACGTGTTGTGGTACTGGGTGTCCTCTTCCTACTTGGATGTTTCCCTGTCTCATTAAAAATGATGTGACTGAAAAATCAATATGTAAATGAGCCCAGAGGCTGCTGCGGGAGCCGTGGATGCGCAAATGCATTTTAGTAACCGCGGTATTTTAATCAGCTGCATGTTTAGAGAGTCCAACAGTTAGACTGGTCTTGTAGGACTGCGGGCTATGAGGACACGTGCTTGCTGGAAACGCTTTCATTAGCTCGGGAGCTTCAGAGGGGAGGCAGACACAGACGAATCTGATAATTTCTGCGGGTTTATTCTGACAGGCGTTCACATTATCTTGGCACATTGCATTTTATATCCGATTGAGTAACTAATGCAAGTCCGCAGTCGGGTCTCCTTGTTCTGAGCTGTACCTCACAGGGAAGATTAAGACTTGAGTTTTCCCAGGAAGCGCTAACCTGTGTTTGGATACTGGCCCTGGATGGCTGAGTGGGTCCGGTCCTGCCCAGTGAGGTTGTCTGGCCATCACCTTTCCTTTGGGGCAGGTTTGGGGTCCGTTCTGAGCATCTCCATGTCCGGCATTGGACCGGTCAGGAACCAGCGGTTCTGCTTCGGGTCTGTTATTCCGATATAGGAATGAGCCTGGTGCCTCTGCAGCACCAGGTGAACCAGGAAGTGTGTTTCCAAAGAACCGCGGGTTACGTAAACACATTGTTCTTTGCATTCCTGTTGGAAAACCATCTCCAGTGCTTCTTTCTGTCATGCGCCATGGCTGTGCTCTCTGCAGACCCTCGAGGAGGAGCTGTTTGGAAACAACGAGGAGAGTCCTGCCTTCAAGAGCTTCCTGAGCCTGCTGGGGGACACCATCACCCTGCAGGACTTCAAGGGGTAGGTGCAGCGACGAGTTCGATGTTGCAGTCGCCCCTCGCGCGGTGGTAGCAGCTCCGCTGTGCGGGCGCGGGATCGCGGGCTCTGCGCCCCAGCCCTCGGGGCCGCTCTGCATCCACCCCGTGGCCCCAGCGCCGCGTTCCTGGTGCGACGCCCTCCCCGCTGGCGCGCGCTGGGACAGAGCGGTGCTTGCACCCCGCTCACTCACACACCCCCGTCCTCCCCGGCGCGCGGGCAGCTTCCGCGGAGGGCTGGACGTCAGCCACGGGCAGACCGGTGCCGAGTCGGTGTTCACCACCTTCCGGGACAGGGAGATCATGTTCCACGTCTCCACGAAGCTGCCCTTCACCGAGGGGGACACGCAGCAGGTAGGCAGCCGTGGGAAGTGGCGGCTCGGCGGCCGGTGCCACTCGGGCTCCCGGGGGGCACGAAGGAGCCCCCTTCCCATGGCCAACATCCCTGCTCAGCTGCAGAGGAAGCGGCACATCGGCAACGACATCGTGGCGCTCATCTTCCAAGAGGAGAACACGCCGTTCGTGCCGGACATGATCGCCTCCAACTTCCTGCACGCCTACGTCGTGGTGCAGCTGGAGAGCGCCCAGGCCGAGAGCCCCTCCTACAGGGTAGGGGCACTACGGATGCGGTGGCGCTGGGGACGCAGTGGCGCTGGGGACGCGGTGGTGCTGGGGACACGGCGGCGCTAGGGCAGCGGCAGCGCTAGGGCAGCGGCGGTGCTGGGGACGCGGTGGTGCTGGGGACACGGTGGCGCTAGGGCAGCGGCGGCACTGGGGACACGGTGGCGCTGGGGCAGCGGTGGTGCTGGGGACACGGTGGCGCTAGGGCAGCGGTGGTGCTGGGGACGCGGTGGTGCTAGGGCAGCTGCGGCGCTAGGGCAGCGGCAGTGCTGGGGATGCGGTGGTGCTGGGGACACGGTGGCACTAGGGCAGCGGCGGTGCTGGGGACGCGGTGGCGCTAGGGCATCAGCGGTGCTGGGGACGCGGTGGCGCTGGGGCACCGGTGGTGCTGGGGACACAGTGGCGCTAGGGCAGTGGTGATGCTGGGGACGCGCTGGCCTGTGCTGAGACCCGCTGCAGGCGCTGCAGCCACCTCCCCGCGCGGGCGCGCGCCCAGGGTCAGAGCCGCGGGTGCCCTGGGGATCTGCAGATCCCGGACAAGCTCAAGGCCCTCCTGCAAGGGCAGCCAGACAGCACAGGGACTGCGCGGAGCTGCTGTGTGGGTCTGCTGCAGCACGGGGCAGACACGAGCAGCTCAGCTCTGTGCCGGGAGCTCTGCGTCCTGCCCGCGCGCACAGACGTTTCCCTCGTCCCCGCAGGTGTCGGTGACGGCGCGGGAGGACGTGCCCTCGTTCGGGCCCCCGCTGCCCAGCCCGCCCGTGTTCCAGAAGGTGAGGCCCGATGGCGCGCGCTCCCGCTCCAGCTCACACGCAGGGAAAAGCGGGTGCCCGGGAGACTTCACCATGTGTCCTGGGTGGGACATGGGACGGCGTGGAGTATCCAGCTTTATTTAAAGAACTGAACGCTGCAGCCCTGCACAGAGCTGGCAGCAGGGAAGCCCTGTTTCTGGCCCTGTGCTGGACCCCCAGGCCCTACAGGTGCAGGAGCGAGGCCGTTTCCATGCCCCGTGCTCAGTGCACTGGAGCTGCCAGCCTGCCCCTTGCCAGCGGGAGAGGCAGAGGCACCAAGACCTGCCTGCTGAGCAGGGCAGGGGTTTACCAGGGGAAAGCCTGGTGCAGCGGCTGCTTTCCAAGTGCTCTTGCATCCTGGGGGTCGCTGGGTGCTCTGAGTGGAGCCGGGGTCTGCAGGTTTGTGCTGCAGAAATCGGGGAGTGTTGGAGTGGCCTCCGGGTCTCGAGCTTGCTGTGCTCCCCCCGCAGAGCCCCGAGTTCAGGGAGTTCCTGCTCACCAAGCTCATCAACGCCGAGAACGCCTGCTGCAAGTCGGACAAGTTCGCCAAGCTGGAGGTAAAGCGCCCCCGTCCCTCCCCGTCCTGCCGCCGGGAGCAGCACGGAGGTCTGTGCCACAGGCTGCCCGTGCGCACCGGGACCCTCCCTGTGCAGGACCGGACCCGCGCGGCGCTGCTGGACAACCTGCACGACGAGCTGCACGGGCACACGCAGGCCATGCTGGGGCTGGGGCCCGAGGAGGACAAGCTGGAGAACGGTGGCCACGGCGGCTTCCTCGAGTCCTTCAAGGCAAGGGCGGGAGCAGCGGCAGCGCCGCGGGCCGCGCTGGTGGGAGGTGCCGCCGAGCGCTCCGGGTTTTGCTGCTGTTCACGCGGCGGGTGCCAGACTCGCGAAGCCGCCGAGTGCTCACACACGCGGGCTCGGAGCTCGGCTCCGCGGGTCCTGCGCTGAGCCGGCGCCGCGCTCTCCCGCTGTGCAGCGCGCCATCCGCGTGCGCAGCCACTCCATGGAGACCATGGTGAGCAGCCAGCGGAGGCACCACGGCGGCATCCCCGGCAGCCTCAGCGGCGGCATCGCCCACAACAGCACTGAGGTCACCAAGGCCACCTTCTCGGTGAGTGCCAGCGCGGGGGGGTGGCCTCTGCGGTCCGGCCCAGCTCCCGCTGACCCCAGTGCTCTGCTCTGCTCTCTCGCCAGCCCCCCGTGCCTGTGGCCACAGCCAAGAACCCGTCCCGCAGCCCCATCAAGCGGCGCTCGGGGCTCTTCCCGCGCCTGCACACGGGCTCTGAGAGCCTGCCCGAGGGCAGGGCACGATGGTAAATCTGCTGTCCCGGGTGGGAGGGCCTGGCACGGCCAGCGGGTGTCCCAGAGCCGCAGGGTCCTCCTGCGCTGCACCGGCACCGTCGGGCCCTTCTCCCCAGCCCAAGTGCAGGAGGGTATCCAGAGAGCCCCGTGACTTGGTGCCGGGGCGCGGGGGGAACTCAGCCGCGTGCCCCGGAGCTCTGCTACGAGCTCTGTGGGCGGCTGCCTCTGCAGTGACAGCACCTCCGGAGCCCAGCGGATGCCGGACGCGGGACACGCGGCGCAGGATGCCAGGGCCGAGACCTCCTCCAACCCCAGCTCCCCCGAGATCTGCCCCAGCAGGGAGAGGTGAGCGGCGTGGCTGCGGCTCCCGGGCCCTGGGTACGACCCTCGGGGCAAGGACAGACTGCGGAGCTCCGCGTGTGGCCCCTTCGCTGCCTGGTGCAGCCCTGGAGCAGCCCCAGGGAGCATCGGGCAGAGCTCCCTGGGCCCCATGGGGTTGCGCCGTCCTGCCCTGTGTGCCACAGTCCCCTCACGTCCCAGGTGTCACCTCTTGCCCTGCCACGTGCCCACGGGGTGCCCAGGGTCCCAGTGCCACCCCACACTGATGCTTGTCCCCGTGCGCCCCCAGGCCCTTCGCCAAGCTGAGGGAGAACGGGCGCTCGAACATCTCGCGCTCCTCCTCGAGCACGAGCAGCTTCAGCAGCGCCGCGGGCGAGAGCGAGACGCTGGAGGAGTACGACAGCGTGGTAGGCGCGGGCGGCGCGGGCACGCGGGGGACACGGGGGCTGCAGAACCACACATCCGACCGCGTTTCCGGGCCCCGTCCCGTCCCGCAGGGCAGCCAGCCCTCCACCGCGTCGCCCTTCAAGCAGGACGTCTTCGTCTACAGCGCGGGGCCCGGCAACGAGAGCCCCGGCGGGGCCACCGCCACCCCGGTCATCATGAGCCGCAGCCCCACAGGTGGGTCCCGGGTAACACTCCTGCTCCTCCTCATCCTCCTCCTCGTGCCCATCCCCAGCTTCCTCTTCCTCCCCGTGCTCCGCGGAGCCCGCTCCAAGAGCGACCGCGGAGGCACCGTGCGGGCTCGGAGCAGCCAGAGAGCTGCACGTTCACTGCTAACGAGCCAGTAATTGAGAATGATCTAGGAGAAAAAAAACGAGCTGCTCGTCTTTCCCCATGCAGCACCCCCAGTCCCCTGCCTTATTGGATTAGTGGTTTCTGAAGAAGTAAAGCAGTCCCCTGTAGGGTCTGAAGTGTTTATTTGGTGTTTCCTCTGCCAAGAACATTGAAATCCACCCATACAGTGCACTGCTCAGTCATTTGTTGTAGCCTTTTCAGTGACATTTCTATTAGGGAGATTGTGTATTATAATTAAGCCTCCATTTATTCTATCAAAGACGTTTAATGTACAGATTTTGCCAAGCATTCAGCAAAGCAGACGAAACACTCACAACATTCTCAGCGGTCTATGAGGCCGCCAGCTGTTGCAGCGGCAGCTTAAGCAAGCGCTCTGCCTCCCTGAGCTTGTTCTGCCTTCGCTCCCCCCTTCCTCCAGCAGATATGAAAAACAGGAACTCCCCGAGGTCCAACCTGAAGTTTCGCTTCGACAAGCTCAGCCACTGCAGCTCCAGCACGGTGCGTCCGCGCACGGGGCCGGTGCCGGTGCCGGTGCTGGGGTCGGTGCCGGGTGCCGGTGCCGGGGCGGGAGCGCGAGGCCCCGCAGCCGCTCACTCCATGTCTCCCCTCACTCGCCCCCGCTTCCCTTCCAGAGCCACTAGCAGGAGGCAGAGCCGGCAGCTTTCCCGAGGTGAGCGCTCGTCACGCAGCGATCATCCCTTCCGAGGTCGGACGCATTTCGAGACTGTTGACATCGGATAGTTGCACATCGGTTATTAGACGTGCGGTCAAAAACACATCTTGGAAGCCCCTAAGTGTGGGGACGGGAGGGGGTCAGTGCTGAGCAGGGAGGGCCCCAGGGCTTCCTGCGGGTGCTGCAGAGCGATGCGGCGCAGGCAGGCGGGCGCTCGCCCTCACGCTGCTGCTCTCTCCTTCGCAGGGAAGCTCCTCGCCAGCAGATGAAACCCTCCCTCCTCGCAGCGCCCGGGACGGCCCGGCTGCGGATTCTGCCCCTGGCAGTGCCTGGCCACCCCTCGAGGGCAGGTGTGCTCCGAGCTGCGTCCCCTCGTCTCGTCTCGTCACGCCGAGCTGCATCCCCTCGCCTCGACACGTGCCCTGGCCTCGTCTCGCCGCGGCGCTGCATCGTGCATCCCTCCGCGCTGCTGTGTCCCTCGTCCCACCTTGCTGCGGCGCTCGGAGCTGCACCCTCTCACTGCATCCTCATCCCCTCGCTGCATCCTCATCCCCTCGCTGCATCCTCATCCCCTCGCTGCGTCCTCATCCCCCCGTCTCGCCGTGTCCCGCCGCGGCGCCCAGCCGAGCTCCAGGCTGCTTCCCATGGCTGCAGCGCGCTGCCGGGCCAGGGCCGAGGGGCTGGGGTCCCGCTGCCCCGCGCCTGCGGGACTCGTGGTTCTGCAGGGGAGAACGCCTGGATTCCTCCTCTCTTTCCCGGTTCGGTAGCAGACTGAGGCACAAACACGGGTCCTTTCTGAGCTGGGGGCAGCCGCCTCGTGCCAAGCGCTTTGGGGTGGGGGACACGCGGTTCTGGCGCGCGGGATCCAGCAGCCCCAGCACAGGGATTTGCTGGGACCCGGCACTGGCTCTTGCGCTGGGGCTTTCCCTCGGCGCTCCCAGCTTTCCTTGGCTGCTCCTGGCGGCCACCCCTTCTCCGCCAGCTCCGGGCTGGGCCCGGGAGCGGCTCTGTGACATGTTGGTCCCTCAGCTCTGCTCTAGAGTACGCTGTGTTTTGCAGAGATGCTCCCTGCTGCTTCTGCTCACAGGGAGTCTTTGCTAAAAGCGTCTCGTCACGTGAAGGTTTTGATCTCGTCTCGGGTGCCGGGAGCCCTTTGGGCTGGCAGCTCCGCCGCGGTGCGGGGCCGCGGCCGCAGCGCTGTCCCCTCAGGCCGTGTTCGGCCCCGCGTCCTGCGCCGGGCAGCGCCGTGTGGGGAGCTGCCGCCCGCGTCTGTTCTCCTGCGAAATCGCTTGCTGTCGTTGCTCGCGTGGTGTTGATCTCTGTGAGATCTTTTGACAGAAGGTGCAGTGTCTGCTGTGCGCTCGCTTTAGTCTGGTCTAATGTTTTTTATTTGTTTTTTTTTCTTTACTTGAAACTGTGACCTTTATTTTTGGTCTAGATTTATTTTTAAGAGTTATTTGGTGGTGGTTTAAAGGGGCACAGGGCAGTCTGAAGCTGCAGGGAGAGCGATGCGCGGTGCCGGCCTCCAGGCTGGGCAAGGGGCCAGGGGCAGGAGCCGGCGAGGTCCTGCCGGCGCTGGGCGCCCTGCACTGCTGTCCCTGTCGCGCTGCTGTCCCCGTCGCTGCTGTCCCCGTCCCGCTGCAGCGCGGCCCCGCGCGCGGTGGCCTCCCCATCCCGGCACCCCGCGGTGCCCTCTGCCCCTCCGTCCGTCTGTCGCTCCTGCCTCAGAGGTGGGAATGTTCCTGTACATAGTGCAAAGCGTTTTGGGCTTGAGTGAAATATATATTTATATATATATAAAAGAAAGGATCTTTAATCAACACTAAAACTCTCGGGCAGTGCATTTTTATCATTTTTGAGAGAGAAAACGGGTTTCACTCCTAAGCGAGGGCTGAGCTGTTTCAGGGTCTGTCCCACCACGGGGCCGGCAGCATCCCGGTACCCGGCACCGCCTGCTTCCCTGTGCACCAGGAGCAGCTCCAGAGCGAGGGCCCATGCGGTTCACACCCGGTCGCGCGCCCATGGCCCTGCCACTCCGTGTCACCCTGTCGTCACCATTAATGAATGTAGCGCTGCGCGGCCCGCAGCGGAAAATGCTGGATTTGTATAGCTAGAATGTGAAGAGAGTTTATAGAGTGAAAAAAGAGAAATCTGCAGAAATGTATCTGACAAAATCTTATTTTTTGTAGAGAAGCAGTGCTTTGTAGTTCCTGGTGGCCTATGTCTGTTGTAAATAATGTACATTTAATTTATTGCTATGGTAGCAGATTGTATTTGTTATGTATAAAACTAAAGGTTCACAAATGTATATTTTGTTGCTTAACTGTGTCTTTGCAAAGTTCACAATAAATACCATATTTTGTGTCTGGATGTGCTGTGCATTCGTGTCCCTGGGGCGGCAGCAGGGCCGCGGGGCAGCAGGGCCGCCTTGGCACGGCGCTCCGGGGTCTCTTGGTGGCTCCGCGGGGAGCTGCCGGCAGCGCCGCATGGAGCACGACGAGCAGTGGGTTGAGGCCCCGCGGGAAGCGGCTCCTGCCATGAATCTGCAGGGCGAGAGGTTCCCTTGGCACCGGGACAGCCACGGGCACCTCCCGCGCGCGGGTCCAGGCGGGTGAAGCCGCCCCGGTGGCTGCTGCGGCTCCATGGCAGGAGCAGTCGGTGCCGGCCCGAGGGGTCGGGAGCTCCGCAGCGCTGGGGGGCCAGAGCCGCCCTGTGGGGCAAATGCGCTGCCTCTGCCCGCGGCACGTGCGGGCGCTGGAGGAGACGCGCGCCGTGCAGCACTGAAAGGGCAGGGAACCCCCTCGAGCTTCTCCTCTCCTTCCACTGCTACCGCGTGGAAAACACGACACAAAACACCCCAAAAGCAGCCACTGGTCCCGGTTAAACAGCAACACTGACCAACACCTCTCCTGCAAGTGCTGTGCGGACTCCGTGGGGCGCAGCGGGGCGGTCAGCGCATCCTTCTGCGCCCTGTACCCGTATTCCCAGCCGCGAAACCTGCGGTACGTTTACCAAATCGGCCTCCCTGCATGTTGGGAAGGACGTGATGGGGCTGTGCTGAGGTTATGGGGCAGAGTCCACGTTTGACAAGGCCGGTCTCCGTTTGGAACGAAGCGCATTTGGTGCAAGGTGAAGTCACTTCTGTGCACTGCTTGTCCTGGGAGAAGAGCAAAACCGGGTCGAGCCTGCAGCAGTGCTACGAGAAGGGCTGGGAGCAGCGTGAGCATCAGCCCTGGCGTCTGCACACAGAGCTTGTGCCTCAACTTAGCTTAATCGATACTTGCAGGCAGAAAAGTGTATTTTATATGTATATATATACACATTCACTCACAAGGGATTTCTCCTATCTTGAGCTTTTCATTGATACTTCTTTTGGTTTCTTGCAATGGATCATAATAAACGCTCTTTTTTTCCCTCATTTGGTTAGAAAACCAATCTTTCCCCCTTTTAACCTCAAGCAGAGCGGAATAAATGGGAGGAAAAAAAATAAAATGAACAAATTTGTGTTTTGTGGTTGATTGATTTTGGTTGCTGGGACAATGCAGCGCTCATTACAGCTTTCCGGAGAGAAGGGAATCTGTGACAGGTCCTGCTGGTGCTGCAGGTACTTCCCGGCCTCCTCCCCGCGCTGTCTGCAGGCAGTAGCGCCCAGGCTCACCTGGCCTCCTTCCTCCACATGATCATTTAAAATAGACCCCACGGCCACGCTACCCTTGGCTTCGCTCCTCACCTGTCTGCGATGGAAGGTCCCCACGCTAATAAGTTTTGGGCTGCAGGGCAAAGCAGAGAAATGCATCAGCAGAGTGTGAAATGGAAGGGTGTGAAGGTCATGGGTGTTTCTGATAGAAAAGGGGGGGACACAAAACACACCTACCTTTGTAGGTATCTACCTGCTCCTCACTAGGGTAGAAGAAAAGGAAAAACAGCGTGAATAACAGGAGGATGAACCACAGGTTCCATCTCCCAGCCCTAGTAAAACAGTTCAGCGAGGCCTTGGGAAGAGCCCCGGCTAGTGAACAGGAGCTCTACAGATTTCTACAGCTCTGTTGGTTCATCCTGCCTCCAGCACAGAAGTACCATCACCTGCCAATTCCCTTCCTTCCCAAAGCTCTTGGTGCACCCAAACCCCTCTTCACTCTGTGGAGGTGGTGCAGCACCACAGCGAGGCACACGGGGAGCCCGAGGAGCAGGAGCAGCAGCCAGTGATGGAGGTTCCTCCTGCCCACGAACAAAGGGAAACAACGGCAGAGACAAGCGAAGTCTGTGCGACCTGAGGTCTGGTACGAGCTGCTATCCAGGCGCATGAGAAAGACACGCTGCAGGAGCGCTTCATAAAACTCTAACGCACATGGATAAAATACGAGCAAACCATAACCCTGAAACCGCAGCAGCACGGCAGGACATTTCATCAGAACAGGCTGGTCCAACTGAATTAAAAGCTGAATTCTGATTCATCCCAAATGCCATGGCCCAAGGTTTCCACTGATACTTGTTGACCAAAATGATGTATTGATTGAACTTTCTCTGTGCAGATTATCTCCCTAGGTTGCCCAACACAAAAACACAGCACATTTCACGTGTATTGTTGAGGGAATTCTATACATTTTGCCAAGGGCATCTGCTAGCCAATTCGAAAAAAATACTTACTCCTTATGGAGAATAATGTTAATTATGGGGGAGAACCGCCTGGGAAGTGGCTTCCCTGTTGAACGGACATTTGGTCAAAAATGATGGTGCATGGCGGGGTGCAGGGAAGGGACAGCAGAGAGAAAGGAAAGAGGGAAAAGGGAGAGACGAGCGGGAAGGTCCCGGTGGGCAGAGCGCGGAGGGCAGCGGGTGTCTCCGCAGGCGGTACCTCTCACTTGGACCACGACGCTCCTCCTGATGGGGCGCTGCAGGCTCCGGTGCGCCATGCGGCTCGTGCACGTGCGCCTGTTGTCCCTCTGCGCGGCTGCGAGCAGGAGGTACTAGCAGAAGCTGTAGGTGCTGTTGCTGCTCGCTCTGCGGCTGCTGGAGAAAATGTTCCTCACCGTGTCCGGGCCCTTCCTGGAGCCGGCAGCTCCCGCAGCCGCCGAGCCCACGCGGTGAGCGGGTAGAAGCTCCTGACGTTGCAGATCAGCTCATACTGCTCTCCCTCCACCAGCGACAGGGAGGCCACGTTGACCAACACCATGGGTTTTTCTGTGGAGTGAAGATCTCTTACAGTGCTACATCTCTTAACTGGTAAAGTCTATCCCCACCGCTGAACAGAGCCAAATACAGTTCCATGTGCCACTTGTTCAAGCATTCCCCATCACACTGAAGCACCAAGTCCTTCAAGCCCATCCTGTTACCTTCTATTTGCAGCTGGATCGCCTGCTGCCCAGTAAGGGACGACACGACACTGAGCAAGAGCACATTCCTTGGTCTTCCATTCCCACCCGTCTGAGTAAGAGAGAGGCATTTCCCTCGGGGATTTCCCCTAGGAACATCTCCGCTCGGTCAGCGGCATGTTCCACCGGTCCACGGGATCTGCCGTAGGTGAACAGGGGTTTCCAGAGCGCTCCTCTCCAATGCAGGGCCCATCGGATGGTCACAGCCGCTTGGGGATTGATGGAGCAGGCGCCGTCCAACCGGACATCCCCGGACAGGGCTGAGCGCGGGGCCGCGGACGCTCTCGCGCACCAGGAACGCCGCTGCGAGACAAGGCCGCGGCACCGCGACGGGCTGGACATTTGTGCCAAGCAGAGGAACACGGACGAGCACGAGTTGCCATCTAGCGAGGCGAGTCTGCAGTGCAAGCTGCGAGCGCTGCGGGCTGCTTCGGAGCAACAAGGCGATTCTGCTGCTGGTTTGCCCCTGAATGATTGCACTATGCGGTGGAAACGAGGAAGACTGCAACCCCGGGACCTTCGCAGGTTCTGCACAGCCATGGGAATCACACGTTTGGACGAGGCTGTCACCCTGCCAGCCATGTAGGGAAGGAGACAGGCTAATACTCCCTAGCACCTTTTTACAGCACTTTTCTTGTGTTTTTGGGCCACTACCATATTCCTCTTTGCTCTTGCCTCAGTTTATGTGACACAGTAATGGAATGGTTCCATCCTTATTGTGAACTGTAGCAGAGGATCTAAGGAAGCAGCAGTTCCCTCCTGCCTCCCCGACTGCTGCTGTAGTCACCAAGACCCTAAAACCCAGAGGGAAGAAGCAGGGAGGCCCACACGGATCCCTGCACAGGCTGCAGGGAACCACCAGCAGCAAGGAATGAGGAGCAGCTGAACCGCCTGGTGACCAATGAAGAGCAGCTGAACTGCCTAATTAGCCTAACGAGAGGGCTGTAAGGAACAGCTGGGCAAGGGTAATGGAGCTGGCTGTGCTGCCCGAGGGAAGGTGCTGGAACGAGCTCTCCTGCTCCAGCTGCTGCGTTCCCAAGCCATGGCTCTGCGGTGCCTCATGCTCTCGGACGTGGTGAGGGTCTGAGCTCGTAGCAAACTGCCTCCTTTTGTGGTGAGTAGTGGTTTAAATCCAGCTTTTTTTGGTGGTGGTGGGGTGCTGGCTGCACCCTTAGGTGCCGGAACCTGGTGCTGTGGGTGTTTCCCCTGATCAACAGGAGGTTCGGGCAGGGTGGGGGTTAAGTAACGTGCGAGTCTGTGGTTTGGAGGCAGAAACAGCGAGCAGGATTTCTTGTTCTGACGCTGACTTGGTGTGCTTTTGCATATGTCAGTTACTGTCTTTGTTTCTTAACCTGAAACTCCTTTCTAACCTTAAAATAGTACCTCGTGCTGCTAAGCTTATTTTTGATGCAAGCATTCTTTGTGCTGGAAAACTAATGCAAGTCTTAATGCATGTGTGTGTGTCAAAGCTTTGCTGGTTTAAGTATCTGCTGTTAGAGCTTTTAAAGGTATGGTGGTATGGAAGTTTATAAATAGAAAACAGCTACACTTTTGAGAAGTGCCTCTGAAGTTACTTGTTTCTGTAGAGCAGGCATAATCTTCAACATAAGGGGGAACATATTTTTCAAAAAAAGTGGTTTTATCTTACAGTATATAAGAAAGCTACCTTGAGCTGCCTGTTATCTCATGAGGTCTGTATTAACAGTAACCTGTGACCTAGGAATGTGTAGGAAAATCAGCTGTTGCAAGGTGTGAAGCTGCTGTAGGAGTCTTTGGTGTTCTGGCATAGGTGGAAAGGGAAAGGCAGGCTGTTCTTCTACCCAGTCCTTCTGAAGCTGCCTTGCATATGAAGCTTTGTGGGATACAGCTGAAATAGCACGCAGGTTATTTGCCAAACTTCTCGGACTACAGTTGCAGTGTCCTTGATGGCTGCATTTGTGTAATGGTGTAAAACTCTCTAGGGGGATTCTCTAGAAACACGAACTACTGGCTTGTTAATGAGCGTTACCTGAAACAGGAGCCCGTCCTGCAGCTCCCTGCGCAGGCTGCCCCGGTTCTCCCCTTCTCCCCGGGTTTGCACGAGGAAGGCTGCAGTCCTGTGTTCTTCAGCTCTGTGCTCTACGGTGCATATGAACCACGAGCCCAAACTGCCTCCCCTGCCTTCTCTCCCAGGCCAGGTGATCGGAGTGTTAGAGGGGAAATACGTGCTGATCCTGCAGTCGAGCGCATTGATATCCTTGAGCGTACGCTCAAGAATATCCACTGAGGGCTCTGAAAAATACGCATGGACTTGTTATACCAGTTAACCTTGGTATACAGAGCCATTGCCCGGGTCCGAGGGCACCATCCCCAGCCCACGGCGGAAGGGCTGGAGAGGGCTCCGTTCCCCAGTGCTCTGGGGTGTGCGAGAGCAGCCCGAGGAGCCAGGGACAGGATCTGCCCCCTTCTCGCAGGACCTTGGCTTTGGTTTGCTCCAGCTCTCTGCGACTTCTCACATCGCTTGGGAGCTGAACTCGCCCTCTTGAGCCCGTGACTCCCCTTGTACCACAAACGAGGGGTGCTGTTCTGTGGGGTCTGCCGGGGGGAGGTCTCTGAGACTCCTCCGGTTGGTCCCGCTCGGCACAGCCTGGCGTCCAGCCTGGTGCTCTCCGGGTCCGTGGGCAGGGGTGGCTCTGCTCGTCTTGGACACACGGGAGAGCTGCTGGCTCTTCCCGGAGCTTGAGCCGGCCGGAGCAATTCCGTCCGGGTTCCTTGCGGCTGCTGGGAGGCAATGGCCATGCACACAAAGCCTTTAAATGTCCCTGTCACTTTTAAAAGCCATCCAAGCTTAGCTTGCTAACAGGGGAAATTGTGTAGCCTGTGCCTGTTAGGAGCCCATGTAGTCCACAGCATTTTGGTTATGTCATGGTGGGCTTTTCTGCTTTTGGTATTACGCTCAAATACTTCCTTTGAGAATTCTTAAGTGGAGCATGTTGTTTAAAAAAATAAGCTAAACAAGAGTTGAAAGAGAAGAATAATGGTCTGAAAAGCAAAACAGAAAGATCAATGAGTGAAGCACTGCGTCTTGCTGGAGGCCTCCAGATGCTGGAGTAATGTTAAGATGATCTATATACAGGTAATACTGTGCCTGTTGAAGCCATCCTACCCTGCAGTTCAGGGCTGTTGCATGGAAATCCAGCGCGGTTACAAGTCGCTGTGCGGAGAACATTAAAGGTCAGGCTCATAAAACCCTGCAGCTTCCTCAAGTAAATGAGGAAATGTCATGTGTTAAGTTTATGTGGAAATACTGCCACTGAGCAAAAATGCACAATTTCAAATTCCCAGCAGCAGATAATGTATTGCCAATTCCTTGAATTCCTTTTGTGCAAGGTTGGTATTTCTCTATAAAGCTTAAGAGCAGAGGCTAAATGCAGCCTGAAGGGTAGTAATATGTAAAGAATGCTGATTTACAAGTGTGTCTGTATTAGTATGGATGTTTCATGGTGAGCTGCTTGTGGATGAGGGCACAGGAGCATGTGCATAGTGCTGTGAGACTGAACTCTATGGCAGGAGCCATACACAACCAGACCCACCTTAGTTAATTATATTTTTGGTAGTGACAGAAGCAGACAACAGAATTAGCAGTGGGAAAGCTGCCAGCGAGTGATGGTGAGAAACCGTGTGTTCTGGGGGATGGCAGTTAAATATCCGGGGAGGAGGAGGAGGTGACGTTTCACAGGGCGGATGCAAAGCAAGGATCTGCCCAGTTTTACATAGACGAGTGCAGCTGCAAAGTGGGGGCTCTAAATCCGGCTGTGCTGCAGGCAGGATGTGCTGGGAGCAGACGCATCCACCGTCCGCTGCAGAGTGTGAGCGCTGCACCCAGTGCAACGTGCGCTGCTTCAACCTGCTTGGGCAAAAGCACAGGCTGGGCTAATGTCTGAAACCGTGCCAGCCTCTGTGTCCATGCCAAAGCGGAGAAAAAACGAGTTGCTTTATGAAAGACTTTGGGGTTAATTTCAGTTCTGAAAGATTTTAAGAGTTGTTTTTGAGGCCCATTTGAGATGTTTTAACAACATCTGGGTTATTCCCCCCTCCCAAATGAATGCATTTCACGCTGAGTAAGCGTGAGGAATGGGGAGCAAACAGGTCACTCTGGCGGATGCTGCGTCCTGAAGCCGCCTCTCCCGCGCTCCCTGCGGAGGTGTCCCGGGCACCGTGGCCGGGGCGCTCACTGAGGTGGAGCCGGCAACACCCCGCAGCCCACGGCGGCGCCGGGGACACCCTCCGCAACGGGATCCTTTTTGCTTTCGCTTCTCCCCGTGTGTGCGCGGGACAGGCCCAGGGGAGGGAGCGGGTCTTGTTTGTGTTGACTCGCATCGCTGCTGTGTGTGCGGCTGCCGCCGGTGCCTCGCTGCGCTCGCAGGGCTCTGCCCTTGCAGCCTGGTACCTCTGCTGCCTGCTCTGCTTTGGAAAAGCAGCTTCTCTCGGTGTGCCCCAGCCCGGGTGTTCATCCAGCGAGGACTCCCCTTCTCCCTGCTTGCCTGAGCACAGCGGGGTTTTGCAGCTGCAGGATGCGACTCCCTGAGCTTCCCCTCCTGGGCGGTATCTGCAGAGCAAGCCCAGGAAACCTCTTGGGTCTGGAAAAAGATCTAAAACTGCTTAGAGCTGGGATAAGCCCTTTGAGCCGGTCTCTGTGCTGGGGGCTGCAGGAATTGGCAAAAAACTCCTTGTTCAGAGCCAGTTTGAGTGGGCCAGAACCGCTGTCCTCGATGCCACCGCAGCTCCTGCCCCATCTGCTCCCTGGGAGAGGCTGCGTCCCCCCTGCCCCGTGGAGCCGGCGCATTCGGGGCTGCGACCGCAGCGAGCGCCCGGGCTGCTGGCCTTGTCCCCAGTGCTGAGCAACGTACTTCACTTCGGTGCAGTTACGCGTTAGGGATTTTAAAGCAGTTTTGTGTTATCTTATCAGATTTGGCAGCAGGGTGCAGTACATCCATTAGGGAGGCTGATAAAGCCTCGTTTGTATTTTTAATGAACGTCTACATGTGCTAGGTAATCATGTTGGATCTTGGTCATTAAAACACCTCCTGAATGTAATTTATTGAGTAATTTTCTAGCCACTGTTGGCAAGTAAAATGAAATCCAGGCAATTCTTCTAGGTCGCTGTTTCAGATCCAGCTCTGATTGATGACTTGTGTGGCTAGAGGCACAATCAAGGTTGCAGTTAATGGAAAGCATCCTTGGCCTTGTTCAAATTTGGAACTGGGGACAGAGTTGTGGATTTAAGTCTGCAAATTCAATAGAATATGCAAACTACTTATGGCTGATCTTTATAACAGTCATTTGTACGTGTTATTGGATGAAGTGGAGTGTTTTGAGAATGAGGGGGGTGTTTCAATGACAAGCAGGACACAGACGTGAACTGCTCTAACATCCCTTAAACCACACAGCTGGTTTCATGGATCTCCAAACTGCTCGGAACCTTTCCTGGGGAGAAGACTTGGGGTCACCCAGTTAAGCAAAATAACCACCTCTGCTCCAATTATGGTTGTGTGGATTCGTTTAACGTGTGGTCTTTGTAGCAGAGTTATGTTTCCATTAGACTTCTTGATAATAACAGATTCTTATTTCTGTCACCGTGAAATGTCATCTCAGAATCTGTATGAATTTATGGAAAGCACAGTGACACCAATGTACCTTCTTTGTAAAATTAGAAGTTTTTGGCACATGTAGGTGTTTCGAACACAGCTCAGTAAGCTGTCGAGCTACTGCAAATATATGTTTAATTTCAGCGGTGGCTGCATTCCAAAAGAAGAGGAGGAAAAGCCAAAAACCCATCAGTTGCCAATTTTATTTCTTGGAGCTTTTGAGACTCGAAGGATTCCTCCTCTGGGCAGGAGATGGCGCTGGAAGCACAGAGATGAGAGCAGAGTCCTTCAGCTTCGTAAAATATTCTATTTGAGTGATTCAAATAATGTCTTGGGTTTGATCTGGCACTTGAGGGGAAAAAAAAAAAAAAAAAGAAAAAAAAAAAAGAGAAAAAAGCCTTGCTTCTTGGTTACAGGGCTCCTCTTGTACTGCAGAAGTTTTAGCTTTAACTGAGCTAAGGTTTCATTACTATAACATTGCAGCTCCACATGTACCGAGCCGGGCAGTTTTATAGGTATTGATAAATTGTTATGGAGTTTTGATGATATGTGAGAAAAAACAGTCATTATACAATTTCATTGATTTATTAATTTAATGAGCTTGGCTCTATTCCTAGCAACAACATCATTTCTGCCTCTGCTGCTCCAGAAAACCACGAGGATGGGGATATGTGGAGAAATGTGACATCAGAGCAGAGTGGGTTTGGAAACTACAAGTGTGTTGATGTGATACCCAAAAGACAAGTTTGATTTATTTTAGATCTGAATCGGGTGTAGACTCCTTATACCCCTGCCAGCCCTCAGGGAACAGCTGCTTATCTGGAACTCGTGAGGAAGAGCCTCTTGTTGTCCGTAAACGCTGCTTCGGGCTGTTTCTACCAAATAATCACTGAGAAGTTTTTCAGCAGCTGCTTCGCTTGTTGCAGGAGTTGTGACCAAACCCAGTGTTTTCTAGGACAACTCCTGCATCTCTGTGCTAGAGTATAGGAGACTGGGAAGAAACCGAGCTACCAAAAAAAAAAAAAAAAAGTGGAAAATGAAATGAAACCCCAAATGTGTCAAAAGATACTGCAACTTTTATTCTGTGTATTTTTGGTGCTTGTGGCTGCTTTGCCTGTGCCCATACTGACGGTCGCTGTACAATCTAGTGTGCCTGTTGTAACTCCTGGCAAATACAGCAAGAGATACTCTTGCTATATTTTTTAATTGCAAGCAAGTTTTCATTTCACTATCCTTCTTCCTGGGCAGAGTCTTTAGGATGAAAATTCATTTTGCTTCATAATTGCCCACACAGGGACCAAACCTAACCTACCATAAAAGAGGATGAAGGATCTTTCAAGCTGAGTTGATCTGTGCTGAATGCAGGACTGATGCCCTGCGGATGAGGTGCTTTATTTTATTGGAAAGGGAGCACAAGCTGGGGCTGCTGCTGCTGGTGGGTCGTGGTGGCTTGCACAGGGCCACAGAGCGGCAGCATCGCCCTGTTGCACGGGGACCGTCTGCACTGGCCTCTGCTGGCTTCAAGAAATAGAAACCTGGCCTGCGCGTAGAACCCGAAAATGAAATAATCCCACAACAGGCTTGCATGCTTGGCTAAAGGTGAAAATCTGTTTGCTGCTTTGGAGGTACCGCAAGCAGACCTCAACACTGCCATGCGGTGAGAGCGACTGCTCCAGAGCTGAGCTGCTCTGCTCGTATCGGGAGGAGCTGAAATCAGCAGCAAGGGGAGCAGGGGACCGGGCGCCTCCATCCCGGAGCTGTCCGGAGCACCTGGAGCCCTGGTGCAAACCAGGAGGTTTGGGGGACCCGCTGGCTGTGCTGGAAGTGTTGATCCCTGGCAGAGGGACTGCACGGGCTGCTGGGGATGGTGTCATTCTACGCAAGAAAACCCAGGAATGCTGCTTCCAAACTCATGAGTAATGTCCGGGTACTCTTAAAAAAGCCTTGCAGAATCTGCTGCCTTTGCATTTACTTGGCAAATGCTGCTGATTAACTATTAACTGAGAAGGATGCTTTGAAGTTTCATGAAGATTTTGGGAAAAGATTGTTGGCGGATTTGTATGAACTTTTTTTTTTTTTTTTTTTTTTTTTTTTTTTTTTTGTTATTTTTTTT
>VWPW01002208.1:0-43021 GCA_013389825.1 Crypturellus undulatus | reverse complement strand
TTTTTTTTAATTTTTTTTGGTTTTTTTTTAAATATTTTTTGGGTTTTTTTTTTAATTTTTTTTTTTTTTTTTTTTTTTTTTTTTTTTTTTTTTAAGAATTTGATTTAGAGCTTAATCCCATAAGCAGTTTGGCTGAAGGGAGGGTGGATGGCAGGGAAGGCAGTCGCACCAGAAGAACAAATTCAGGGAACTCTTTCTGCAAAAGCTAGGGCCTTTGTGGTGAGGATCCGCACTGCTTCATAGCTCTCCACTTCAAAGCATGGCGAGGGCTGCTCTGCATGCAGAGAGAGCTCTGCTTATACCTGAGTGACCTCTGTGCACTGTACTGTGACTTCAGGACAAAATGCACCTTTTGGGGGAGTTTTTCTTTGCCACTTTAGCAACTAGTGATTAATTTTTAATGAAAGCTGAGATTGTGGAGAAGGTGGTTCTGTGACCAGGTTCTGGTGCAGCAAGGACCCGGGCTCTGCCCCTTCCTTGTGCGAAAGGGTTTCTCCGTCAGCAGCGCTGACGGCTCCTGGGGAGGGGATGGGGCTGTCAGTCCCTCGGCAGCTGTGGCCTTGCTCTGGTTCCCTCGGTGCTCAGCACCCTCTGGTCCTCGTTCTTGCTTTCTTTGCTGGCAGGGAGCCCTGCTCCTCCTTGCACAACTCAACCTTATTGGAGAAGAGCTGCTGTTCGGGGTCTTTGTGGCTGCACTGTGCAGTGCTGAACCTGTCCCTGTGTTTGGGACCAGCTGCTGATCTACACCTGCCACATGGTCACATCTGTTGGTATTCTAGAAAAAATATATACATACAGAAGCAACACCCTTATGGAGGGGAGTTCTGGGTCATGTAGCTGTTAATGCAGCACTGCTCCAGAGTGTTTGGAAAGCCTCATTCCCTCAAGCTGTAAATTTTCTTCTGAAAACGAATACTAAAGTGGGAACTTCTGTCACATTAACAAGAATAGCGAAAGCGCCAGGATGGACAAGGAGGTCGTGTAGTTGCAGTAGCTTTGCATGAAGGCAGAATACACTAATGTACTGGACAGATAACTGCAGGGGACAAGAAGCCTCCAGTCTTGGTGAGCATAAACTTGTGCTGGGTTATCAAAAGAGAAATAGTGACAGAGTTGGTTATGGAGCCTGCCTGTCCTTTCTAAAGGACTTGACCTGGCACTTGCGCTCCGGCTGGGGCTCCAAGCTGGCTGCAGCCAGGATGGCCAACAGCTCATGTCTCCTGACTCCAGGCTGTTGCCTGTGGTGTTTAGAGTGCCGGAGGGACCAGGGGCCGTGCAGCCTCCATCTGATGGAGCTGGCCCCTTCATCTGCCCCGAGCGGTGCAGGAGGGTCACTGAGTAACTGCACTGGCACCAAGGACGAGTCTGGCTACGCTTCAAGGGCTGGCTGAAGGTCTGGCAGTTTCCATCGTCTTAGAGCCAGTCCCTAACGCCCGTGATGTTTCTACCTGTGTTTCCTCTGTCCGGTAACAAAGTGAAGCTGATAGATCTCTTCTGTGCACCCAGTGCTGAGGTTTGAGAAGCTCTGTGGCTCTGCAGTGAGGTGCTGCACAGCACCCTAACCTGAGCTGTTGGATGAGACTCTGTCCACTAATCCATTATCCCTTGGATTCCCCCCTAAAAAACCTCTCACTCTGTGGTTTCAAACAAAGTGAGGTGTCTCTTGAATTCCAACACATCCCAGCACATCCATTTCTTTCTTTAGCCTCCTGGAGTTTCCTGCTGTTACCTGGAGTTTGGAGCTGACTGGTTTGGAATAGGGAAGTGACATTTGAGATGCTCTGGTCACTCCTGCTTGGCTGCTTTCTCAAATAGCAATGCCATTACTTTGCTCTCTTGCACTTATGAAAATGAAATAGAAAAGCAGAGGTTGGGCTGAATTTGGCATGCCCTGTCCTCCCTCTGCTTGCTTTAGCTGAGGCCTTTCTAGCACATCTCTTATCAAATAAAAAAATACAATGAAAAAATATATCTTTACAATGTAAAGACACAATCATGTACCACTAAAAGCAGTGGGGCTGTTGTAACTGCCATCAATAAGCACAACATTGTATCACAGGGTGTTCTTCTACATGTGGTTCTGGCCACACTTACTGACAAGCTGAATTAATCTGTTGGTTTCTGTTTGCATGGATTTTGCAGGAGTAAAACCCAACTTGTTTTTTATTTCTGCCCTGAGAGGTGTATTATTTTTTTTTTTTTTTTTTTTCTTTGCTTCTGATTGTTCACATTACTGGGTTGCTTTTAAATAGTTGACAAGAGAGATCATTCATTTTCCTGCCCTGATATATTTTACAGTGCTTTATTTCTTCCCCCGCAGTTATATATTATATTGATCACATTTTACAAACTGCAGCCTGTGTATGTGGGAAAACAGTTCCTGTTCCACTTCTGCCTGCTCCCTGGCAGCTCCAGCATCCTCTTTCCAGGCTCCTGACCAGGACATGGGAGACAAGGTTCAGGCAAAGCTCAGAAAATCCCAAAGAAGGGAAGCAACTGCGGGTAAACCTGGAGATTATAAACAGTGTGCACATAGCCATATCGAGAGAGTTGTTTAGTTTTTGCCATTTTAGAAGCCTTGAGTTGAGGAATGGTGGTGCTTGGTCCCTTGGAAAGCGTTCAACCCAGTGATACCATCACTGGAGGAACTTGTGGACATCTTTTCAGTGTTACTTACTGTGCTTTGCAATAGCATCCTAAGCCGAGCATGCACCCGGCTGAGATTGATGCCTTCAGGCGCCACGTCTTGTCCAAACCAGAAGACAATTCTGCAGGACAGAGACAAAACATTTGAGTTAGTGAACTAGCAGGTACCTGGTACCTGCATTGGCACAAAAAGTGCTAGCAGAGGATGTACCAGGTACCAGCACTGGCACAAGAAGTGCTAGCAAAGGATGTGTGCAGCGTAAGTGGTTGGGCTGAGCACACCTTTGTGCTGTGCAGATGCATTATTTCATTCCTACTACTTACCCCTAGGCAGAGGGAAAGTGTAAATTTTTACACTTGCAGATTGTGATAGTAAAACCCAGACCACCTAAAACACACAAGCTTGTCCGGCATAGAATTTGTCTGCCTCAGCAGGAATTGCACATACGAAAAGCTTTTGCCCAGAAAGGTTAAAATTAATGTCTTGTCCATTCAGCAAGACCATGGGTGAACTAGAAATAGCCGAGACGCCGGGGGCAGGAGACGGCAGGAGCAGAGCTAAGCCATTGAGCTGATTCAAAGGAGAATAACAACTTTCCTTCGTTGTGCTGTCTCATTCTTGTCATAGATTTCTCTGGTCAGTAGTTTTATCTGCCTCTTCCTTTGCGTATAGGACAGACTTCATGGAAAAGGATGTTTATTTCTTAAACCTCTTTACAGTAGAAAATTCATGGGGAAATTTCATAAGAGTATCATTACTAGTAATAATGCTATCATAATAATAACCGCTGCGGATGAGCGGTGCCCGAGGAGCCCTGCGTGCCCGTGGGCCCCGCGCTCCCCCCGGGCTCCGTCCGGCCCTGACGTTGCAGCAGGGGCTGCAGCAGAGCGGCTGCAGGTTCAGCCCGCTCGATGCACCTGCCCCTCCGCAGCACGGATCTGGAAATTAGATGGCAGCGTTTTGTACATCTGACTTGCGCCCTTGGCGTAGCTCTAGGCTACAAGGTATTTTTTAATGGGGTTTAAATCCGTAGCGTCCAAGGCAATTACAGGGGGCCTGAAAGGCAGAGCAAACCTCAGCGGGGAGGTGTAACGAGCAGTGTGTTAATGAAGACTCCCCTCGCAGCCTCAGTGAGGGCTGTGCTACCTGGCCCTGTATGGACATTTATGAATGAAATTATTTTTTCTGGGAGCTATAATGGACCTTCCCAAGAGAAAGACCATGGGCTGGAGGACGTGTTCCCCTGTGTGTCTACCTGGTCTTTCCCTGTCAGTCTAAATGGGGCATCTGAAACTGTCTGGCAAAATCTCTTTTCTAGAGGAATGTAGATTTAATTTTTGAATGGTCCTGCATGCTCCATATGCTTGTTTTTTAGGGAGTTTTCAGTGGTCAGATTTGTTTTACTTCTGCAACAGCACATTGCAAAGCACTTAAATAAAATGAAGAGGTAATGCATGATTTCTCGAAGAAGACGAAGCAGCTGTGCTGCATTGAGTCCTGCCACTCCTTGCCCGGGTGCCTAATCGTGATACATTGGCTGCCTTCTTTTGGGGGATGATTTTCAGCAGTAAAAGTTGCCATGGAGCTAAACCTATGAAAATGTAACAGTCCTTCCCTACACCTTGCATGCTTGGGGCTGTGTTCTCCACTAAACACAGCTGGAACCCAGAGGGATCAGCTGTTAATGTGCATCTTAGACCCTTAACACTTTATCTGAGCCTGAACAGCCTTGAAATACTCAGACCAGCGTAATAGGGTGCAGTAATGGTAATGGCTTTTCACTGGAAAAGGGATGTGATGAGCACTGCAGTGCTCTTGAGCCTGGACTGGGGGTCGGTCTGTCTGCCCTGACATTCAACTTCACATTCCCAAGGTGTTGGATGAAGCGCGTGGGTTTCCTGCTGGAGCTCCCTGCAGAGGTGCTAGCGGTGGCGCTGAGTTAATGTCCTCTGGTTCGTCCTCTCCTCGCGAAGGCACCAGCCTGGGTTTATGGTTCAGGTGCAGAGGCACCAGCAATCAGCTGCGCGGGCTCTGCTGGGCAGTGCCGGGGATGCCGCAGCCTCCGGTTTTGCCTGGCAGGGCTTGGCGCCTCTGGGAATGGCCCGTTTTTATGGGAAGCAGCTGGAGCAGCCGCTACGCGAGAGGAGCCGCTGCGTGGAAGCGCCTGCGGGTGCTCGGGAGCCGCTCCATGGCTGCTGGAGCCCCGTCCTGCGTACGCGGCCCTGCCGAAGGGGCGCATGGCCGGGCACAGGGCCCTTCCCGCCGCGGAGCCGCAGCGAGGGGTTTCCACGTGGGTCTCTGTGCATCCGGCTGCCTCCGTGCCCGTCGCTGCCCTGCACCTCCCTGTCCGCAGGCTGGGCCCCAGGTGACAGCAACGGTGCTAACGGTGATGAATTAATTATTAATCATCATTATCCTCCGTGAATGATCGCCGATAATCATGTACAATTTGCTGCTTCGGTGAACATCCTGGCGGTAAACAGATCCGTTAGAATAAAGTCGCAGGAACTGGGCATAAAAGGAGTGAGAAAATGGTTGAGACTAATTAAAAAAAATCAAAGGAACATTTGTGCATAATTGTTTGCAGTGTTTGCCTGGTTCTAGTAATGGCCTAGATGAAATAAATGCATGGGAAAGCAGATAAAAAGAAGAGTTGCTCAGTCTCCTGCCCAGGCCTTGCTGGAGAGCCAGAAATGAGCTGGATTATCCAAACAAGGAGCCGGTGTCCTCCACTCGGGCACAGATTTGGGGACCTAGGGAGTCCTCTTTAACCTCATTACAGAGCAAAGGAAATGTGGTAAGAAACAAATCTGCTTGCTGCTGAAGCAATTATGTAGGAATTAAATATTCACAGGGCCCAAATGACTGGACATCCATCTTGCAGATCATATTCAAGCCCATTTTAGAAAATGCAGAGAAAATTACCCTTTCACATGACACTGCATTCAGCTCAAGTTAGGATGAGTTTGTGTGTAACTGTAATAACTAAATTACTTAGAAAAGTGTCTGTTATGGCTAAAAAGCATACATGGTGGTCTCTTGCACACTGTTTTTCTTCCCTTTCCTTCGGTTCCTGGTTGCTGCCCTCCTAGGGCTGTGTTGTTTTCTGCCAGCAGCAGATCTGGCGCTTGTTTTCACTTGCGCTCGTTGCGGAGTTTTTGGTGGAAAAGGTCGGTAGCAGCAGCCGTGTGATTGCGTCTGGCTGCAGGGTGGTTGCTGGAAGNAGGATGAGTTTGTGTGTAACTGTAACAACTAAATTACTTAGAAAAGTGTCTGTTATGGCTAAAAAGCATACATGGTGGTCTCTTGCACACTGTTTTTCTTCCCTTTCCTTCGGTTCCTGGTTGCTGCCCTCCTAGGGCTGTGCTGTTTTCCGCCAGCAGCAGATCTGGCCCTTGTTTTCACGTGTGCTCATTGCAGAGTTTTTGGTGGAAAGGTCGGTAGCAGCAGCCGTGTGACTGTGTCTGGCTGCTGGAAGCTGCTGGCACCCCATCTCTGTTTCCAAATGTAAATCTCCTTTGGGAACGGATTCCACTTGGAATATATTGTCTTGTTTGCAGCCCGGTGTTTGCTCCCTTATTCACATTACTCCTCCACCGATGCACAGTGATGATGTGTGAGTTGGATTTCACAACGCCGAGAAAATTAGTCCTTCAGAAGAATTTATCTCCTCAGTTATTGATGTTCTGTCTGTAGCAGCATTTTAATATTCTCTCCAGAGAGACTAATGACACTGACAAAAATCAGTGAACTTCTGTTCCTGTCTAAATACCTAGATAAAAGATGCCATTTCTGTATGCGAGAAACGGTGTTTGGCGATAGCAGCCTGTTACCTGCTTTCCTTTGTGAAGAACAGGATATTTCTGTGGGGAAGGGGAGGTTCTCTTTTTGGCCAACCTTCTGAAATGTGGTTTAGCAGATGTTATTAGCTTGTGCTCTGCTCTTACATCTTTGTCTACAGAAGTACCAAGGCATTTAAATTTATTTAGGCCATTGATTCTCATTACTTCCAAGCAGAAATAACATTTCTGAATATTTAGGAGGACCTGAGTCTCCATGATCTTTACAACACTCAGATGTTCTTTTTTTCTCACGTGTAGCCAATAAATCTTGAGTCGAATCGCAGATAATCTCCGTATCTCCAGGGATGGAGGGGTCTGGGCCAACCTTGTGCATCTCCCCTGGGCTCTGCTCCCTCCTTGTGCCTTTGGGGAGCTCTGAGGCTGTTCCACGGTGTTAATAACAATGTTACTGTAATGCAGACTACACAAATGTCCTGTTTTTCAGCCATTTCTTGTGCGGCCCAGGGGAGCAGGTATTTTCTGGTGTGAAAACAGGCTGGAGGACTGAACCCTCTTCCCTTTCACAGAAATGCCTTACAAGAACAGGAGCCTCTTCCGAGGGTCCTGGGTTCTCTCCGAGGCCGCGCTGGCAGCAGCTGCCCCGGGAATCCTGTTAAAGTGATTGCTGGGGCAGAGCAGTGCTGCAAACAGCTGCGGCTCATCCCACCAACATATTCTCGCTCCTCTGGAGCCTCTGCTTCCAGCCTGTGCCAGAGCCCATCAGCTGCAGGAATAGCAGAGCGCGTTTCCTCTGCAGAAATGAAACGATTGCCGATGAATAAATGTTATGCACAGACCTGAACTATCCAGTGGGTACTGCATATGCAAAAGGCAAAAAAGCGTCAGTTTTGCACTGAAATGAGCTGAAACGACAGCTCATCTGCCTAACAGGATGGCAGTCAGTGGAGCTGCGTTGTGTTAGCAGCCTAGCAACGCTTCAACAACACCATCCCCCCGAATCGGAGCAGCACTGAATGGCGTGATCTTGCCCTTAAATGCAGTTTGCATTGCCTGGAAGCCAGCTGTGAAATGCTACGGGATGTCCTGCAGGGACAGCTCCTCTCCCAGTTAGGGTCCCTCTCTTCCTGCCTTCACCTCTGCTGTGTGTGAGTCCCTGGCGGGTGCCTGTGGAGAGGGTGTTAAACCCTTAGTGCCCTGGCCCCGTATCCATGAGCCGCGGAGAGGGACAACACCAAGAACCCCTCCGCATCCGCCACGGGCTGGCTGCGATGGAGAGCAGCAGCTTGGAGAGCTGGGCACGGCCATAAGGGGAGGAGGGAAGAATAATGGAGCAAAGCAGAAATCCCATCCTTGGGCTGCAAGGGTACGGTAGGGAAAATGCAGAGGTTGCTGTGAGATGTGTTTGCCTTGGCTTTAGGGGCTTGGTGTTCGTCGGAGATCTTGACTCTGTCAGACGAGCCCATTTATCTCTAATTCGCATGTGTCGGGAGGAGATGAGCAATGGACACGGGCACCTCTGAACCCGCTGCATCGGCGAGCTGTCACCTGCCTTCCCGCTCACAACTGTGTTTCCTCCCGCCGCACGGAGCTCCGCGAGCACCGGCTGCCCCGCGGCGCTGCCGCTGCAGCAACTGCGCCGTGTTGGCAAAATATTGTTAATCAAGAGACAGTTCAGGGCTTTTGACTGGCACATCCAGCTAAGTGGTAGCAAACACATGTTGTAAAACTACTGTGCTGAGGCCACCTTCCTAATGAATGCAAAGTGGGAGCAATCAATCAGAGCCTCGAGAGCAGCCGGCGCTCTGCATCTACGGACGCAAATTGAATGAACAATAATGAATGTTATCTAATTAGTCCACCCAGCTGCAATGTTACAGCCCCATATAGGACATACCTTGTTAAATTTCATGGTATGGATAATGGAGTGCCTAAGTTGAGATGATTGAGATTCACCATGTGCATGCTCGCTAAAATAGAGATAGGTAGATTCTCAGTAATGAATATATTCTCCTCAGCAGATGGCCCCTGGATTAGCCAACGCAAGGACAGCGTTACCGGGAAGCCGGTTGAAGTGCAAAGAGGCCGGGGGTAGCCCAGTGCCTGGTGCGAGGAAGGGCTTTTGCTCAGGATCGCCGGCAGGCTGGAGCCTGGATCTGGCCTTCTCTGCGTGGAGCGGGTTTGCACTGTGTTTGCTCGTGTAGCCAGGAATTACTCGGTGTGCTGGGCCTTGGGGGCACGAGGGAGGAAGCTGCCGTGCTGTGTGTCGCACAGGGCTGTCGGGCAAACCCTGTTCGTGGCAGCGGGCGCTGGGCTCCCGGCGCAGCGGGGCCGTGTGTGCGGAAGGAGCCCCGCAGGCAGCACCTGTAGAGGGAAGAGGAGCTGTCAGTCTGGGAGGCGTTAACAAGGCCCGTGTACGAGTCACGGGAGGGCAATTACTGGGGCTGTCTGGGCAGTAGCCAAATGATTTGGCCATTACAGCTCAAGGGCTGGAAAGGGCTCAGAGAAGAGAGCAACAAGAACGATAACTGATTAGGAAGATGAGTTGAAATAAATAAGCCTGCTTATTCTGGAGAAGAGGCAGATGACAAGATATGTGGTATCAGCCTTCTGGTACCTAAACTGTAGCTGGAGAAAGAATCAACCAAATTTCCAATTAGAGGAAAAATAGGCCTTAAATAAATATCTGTGAACTGTGGAGCTGTGTCCTTTGCAACAGTCTCAGAAGCAGCATTTCACCCCAAAACTGGGTGGGAGCTCTGCAAGGTGCTTGATGCTGTCCTCAACACGCTTTGCAGCCAGTGCCCGTGTCCTGCCGTGGTCTCGTGGGATATTCTCTTTTGTATTACCCGGTAATTTGGTAGGAGTGACACTGGAAATCCAGTGGTAGCTGAGTTAGGGATGTCCCCTGAACTCCTACCCAGCAGGTTTTGAAGGGGGATTCTCTGATTGACCAGCAGGGCCCAGGAGCCTCCTCAGAACAGAGTGGGGCAATTTTTGGAGTGGCTTAAGTGACTTAGTCCTGACTGCATTTGTATGTGACTTGTGTACTCGAATCTCTTCCCCTTGGGATCCTAAGAGGAATCCCACGGAGATGAGGAGGTCTCCAGGGACAATCATCCTCCCTCCGCTGTGTCACATCGTGGATTCTCCGAACAGCAGCTCCCCAGCGGGGTCACCCCCTCTGCCACGGGCTCCTCTCGCACAGCGTAACCAGCGACACTGGGGCCGGCTCCTACTGACCAGTGTGTCCATGGGCTGCAACGCAGGATTGCGTCCGGCTGCTGAGCAGAGTATTTCAGTGCTAAAACTGATTGCAGGCATTTGCCTGGCCTTGACTTGCCTGCGCGGAGCCAGGATGCGAGGAGGCTGTAGCTTGAATCCTCCTCATCCCCCTTCTGTGCTGGAGCGAACCAAGGCAGGAGGAGAAAAAGCCAGAAAGAGAAGACCTGGAGTCGCATTTAATCCTAGACAGTTTTACTCAAATCAGTATCAAGAGTCCGGCCAAAGGAACATTTCAGGCAATTCTTGTGTCTTCAGCACTTTCAAGCACAACAATATCCTCTTTTCCAGCAAAATCTGTGGTGACACTGCAAGCAGTGGTATCCAAGTATGGATGTTTTAGCCAGCTTCTGCTTTTAATACATTTTAAATTGTGCACATATTTGTTGGACTCATAGGCCCCGACAGCCTCACAGACCCTCCAAGTGCTGCTGGTTGGTAGCCACGAATGTGCGATGAACAGCCCGGCACACTTGGAACTGGAACTTCTCAGCAATTATTGGTTTCATCCCTGGCCGTTTTAATAAACGTCTTGGTAGCAGGCCAGAGTCAATTGCATTTGCGTTTGGAAAACCATAAACAAGGAGAAAAACAGTGTGTTGTGCACACAGAAGCGAAAACTCCCCTGAGACAGGGGCACTTGCTGAACAGATCTCTTGTTTGTCTGAAGGTCAAAATTTAGTGTTCGAGTTAATATTAACAAAATCTATACTTTATATGTAGATTGATGCTTCTGCTGCATGCTAACTCAGTATCTTTGTGTGCATTGAATAACCGCGTACATGGATGTGTGCGTGAGTTTATTAGAAGAGGTATAGCTGCTACAGAGATTGGATCAATAGCTAAGATTCCTAGGAACATCTGTAAAATAATCTGGAATTATTACATCAGACAAAAAAAATACCAGATCTCAGTAGATAAAGACAGCTGGAGAGCTAGAGACTTGCTTTGTGAGTAATGCCATGGATTCAACATCTGCTTTCATTTAATTGGGAATAAAGGGTTTCCCTATGCTCTCAAAAACGGAAAGTTTGAGAGATTTAAGATAGTCTGGTCAACGATCGACTGAAATCCTTAGAACTGAAGATGACAGTTGTGACATCATGGTGTAATTACTCCTGTTTTGGGGGACGATAGCGAGCCGCGGTCGCTTGCCAGCGCAGCCCAAGGCGCCTCGTGCGCTTCGAGGACGAGGAGCTCCCCGGGCGCTGGGTCTTTGCCTCCGGGTCAGGAGGCTCCTGCTCCTTGGAACTCTGTGAAGCTTCGTTTTGTCCCACGGTGAGAGGATTCCTCTTGTCCGCCAGCGTGAACACGAGGCCGGTGAGCGGCACCGCGGGACGCTCGAGCCGGGGCTCGGTCTGTGTCTGTCGCCGCGGGCTCTGCGCCGGCCCTGGGCAGGGAGAGGGGCTCCCTCCTTGAGAAGAGCCACCCCTCTACAGCCCAGGAGCCTGCTCTACGGATGGCCACGTGGAGGGACACCCCGGGAGCCTCTGTTTTCTTTAGATGCAGTGAAAGAGCCTCCCTCATTCCCTGCGACCTCTGCAAACTGCAGTGTGGAGATGCACTTGCACCAAGTACCACTATTGCATGGGCTCTTCTAGCAAGAGAATCATTAATAAAAGATCCATTCACTCTGCTCCAGGCAGTTGTTATGCCGTAAGGACGAGATATATTTTTGGAGTGAGGTGATAAGTTTGTAAGATGCAGCATCAGTTTTACAGTAGAGCTGCCGGCATTAGTGAGAGGAGAATGGTAACATAAACCATAAAAATAACAGATGGAAGGCAGATATAATAAAATGGAAGCACAGGCAAATTATAAAGCCATTCAAACTGTTCATGCAGATAAAACAAGGAAACAAAAACACATCTAAAATGAGAAGAATTGGGTGTCGGGGAAGCAGTGCTTGGTGGTGGCGGTGTTACTGTTTGCAGAGCACAGTCATTAAAGGACCCGAAGGATAAGCAGAGATTTGTCCCGCAGGTGAAACTTTTGCTGTGACACCATCATTTACTGCTGAGGATCATTTTCTGGGTGGAGGTTTAAAGATGGTGTTTTTTTTCTCAACCCACACTGCAAATGTTAATGTTCATCTTCTGCCAAGGCAGTTACTTTATTACAGTGTTAAAATATCATCTAAATAATGTAAGAAAACGAAGTGTAAAAGCAGCCCTCGGCAAGCTGAAGGACGGCCAAGACGCGGCGACAGCGGGGCCGTCCCGCGGTGCCACCGCGCTGGGCATGGGGCTGCGCTCGGAGCCGGGATGCGCCGGGGCACCCGCGGGGTGACACGAGTGTCCCCGGGAGGGGGCTGCGCTCCGGCTGCCTCGGCAGGAACCTGCTGCTGGAGAGGATTCCGCTTCCTGGGGTGGCTTCAGAAACACGGAGCAAACGTCTCCAGACGCTGTTGGAGCGGCTCCGTGGAGCCGTGCCGAGGGCCGCGGCAGCGCCGGGATCTGCTGCGCTCCCCTGCGGGGCCGGCACCCGGCCGTCCTCGTGGGCCCTGCGCGCTGCTCACAGCGCACCGAGGCCCTGGCCCCCGTCGTGGCCGTCGGTCGTTCCCTGTGTCACCCCGGGAGCACGGGAGCCCTTGGGCGCCGAGGGAGGACTGGAAAGGACTCAAAAGGGAGACAAGTTGGAGCTTTCAGAACCACCCACCCTGTCTGCAGCAGGAACCGGGAGAGGGACGCTCAGTAATGGGACAAACTCCGAGGGATCCAAGCATGTGAACAAGCCGCCCAGTTTCTGGAAATGAGCAGATTGGAGCCTTCCTGAGCCCGAAGTTGCCGTGGGACCGTGGGGCTTAATAGCCACAAATAGGCTTCTCCTCCCCATGTTAATTAGATCCCTTTTTGAAGCCATTTATCCTTCCGGCTGTCATGCATCCCACAGTTTATTTACATCCCGCCCGATAATTTAGCTGGGTCCTCTTCCCGATTGTGCTGAGAATAAAGACCTGTCCTTCCTCGTTCCTCACCTCCTTCACACCTTTCATCCAACATCCAAACCTCGCTGAGGTTCCACAGTGTCTGATGCTTATTAATGCCCTCGTGCTGCAGCCCTCCCTGCTCACCAAGCGCTGCCAGGAGATGAGGCTCCCTAATTATTTTTTCCTGTCAAGGTCTGACCTGAGTAGTTGTACGGCCTGATCTTTAGCAATATGCGTAGAGAGTGATAACATTAATAAAAAATAGCAGCTTACAGTGACATTCCTTTGCAAACAATATTGTGACAACTAGAGAGACAGGGATGAAAAAAATCCTCAGGGTGAAGGTTCTGGTTGTACTGAGTCCATGCAAATGGGTGATAAATATTTTGAAAGTAATTTGATATATACTGTGATCAGTAGTTGGGAGGGAACAAACAGCACACAATTTGGCACCTTGATTTATTCTTAGATATCATTGGAAAACCCTTGAGCTGTATAATTGAGTCTCTTTTTTCTCCGAGATCGGCATTATTACCCTGAATTTTATAATTCTCCTCGATTCAGAGCTCCCTTCAGGATCACAGTGCTAGGAACGTTGCACTGAGGCATTTGGATCACTGCGGCGATGCGAGATGCTGTAGCTAACGATTATGTCTTACTCGGCAGTAGGTGCAATTAGAGCTGCTGCTTCCAAGTAAATGTAGGAGAATCTGGGTGCCAGGGGAGCAAAGGGAGGAGAGAAGCAGCAATGAGAAGGGGTGGGTTCCTGGCGGGTTCAGCGGGACGACGCCGGGCGGGCACCAGACGGATGTTTTGGGGGCATTTCCGTGCGCTCCAGGGCGCAGGGAGGTGTCAGGGCTCCTGCTGGAGGCCCTGGGGAGGCGAGTGCGAGGGGACACGGGGACGGGGGTGACCAGAGCGCGGGGCCGCGGCAGCTCCAGGAGGGCAGGAGCGGAGCCCGGCTGGAGGCGACGCCTCGCGCCGGCCCCCGGAGGCTTCCTGCGGCCTCTGGCCCAAGACCCCGCGTGGGGTCAGGCAGGGCCGCTGTGAGGTTTTTCCCTCTCTCCCTGCCTGCCTCTGCTTTGAAATTCCGTTTGTCCTTTCGGAGGGAGAGCAAGGGACGGAACCACCTGCTCAGCAGCTCATATTGATTTTATGCAGCGTTGTTCTTATTTATACAACATCAGGTCAGAATTAGGCTTCTTCTGCTAAGGTTTATGATGATGCGTGAAATATGCAGTCAGTTTTATAAGTCCTTGTCTTCTAGAGCAAATGAGTGATTTAAGTGTTCGGTGATCTCATCGTACCTATGTTTTTTCTGCATTTCACTCTGGAAAAATCTAAGCGAGAGCGACATTGGCATCTCTGTAATGTCTGGGGGGGTTTCATTTTCTTCTGGGTTTTGACTGGGATTACCAAGGATAATATTTTATCAGAAATCCATAGTTTTCTGTGATTCTTAAAACATTTCAGTGTATTTTACATTTAAATAGAAATGAGGCCTCCTTAAAACAAATTTATTCCACTTGGCTTTGTACGCTGGTGATTAAAGAACATGGTCCAATTTTTTTTTCTCTCATTCTGAGCAATGTCTCATTAGACTTGCTTTTTATTGCTGTTCATATCCATCATGGTTTGTGTCAGCAGAATAGTTATAGAGATGGACAGCTTATTATCAGCTTTGCATAAAGCAGCAGCACACAAGGAGGCCTGCGAAGAAAAGGGAGAGGTAATTAAAGCCAGGTGCTGGAATGGGGATGAACCTGACGTTCTCGCTCTGTAAATCCAGACTGATCCCGCGGCGCCTGGCCACCCCGCCGGGGGCAGCGGGACCATCGCGGCCGGAGCTGCTCTGGGGCCCCGGGATGGAGGTTTCCTTCCGCTCGGAGCCTCGGCTGCTCCCAGGGCTTGGGCCGTCCCTGCCTCCCACCTGAGCTGCCGTCGGCCCTTGCGGACGCTCCGGGCAGCAGGGGATCAAACCAGGGTTTTTGCAGCATCCTCTGCCCTTCGTGCGAACCTTCTCCTCCCAACGCGCTGTCTGCACCGCAGCGGGGTCAGTTATCAGCCTGACAAAGTGGTGGCAGGAGCACGGGCGGGGGAGCACAGATCGGGGTGAACTGGGAGTCTTTGAGGGAAGAGCACTGTAGTGAGGGGTGAAAACTCTTTACAAGTACTTAGAGGGACATAATAACAAGGGACCAGTTATTCTCGTTAATCAGTGGAACTGAACAAGAAGCAATGGGCTGTCCCTGCGGAAGGGGGATGCAGGTTGTGATGGAGCCGTTCTTAGACCAACGCCGCAGAGTGGGAGGCTCTTGGTGCTGCTTCCCCGCGCGGCGCAGGCCCGCGGTGCCCACCGGGCTGCTCGGGCTCAGACACCGCCAAGGGTCTCTCCACGCTTGGTGCCGAACTCGCACCGCAGCAGTGCAGGACACCGGTCTGGCTTCTGAACCTGGTCGTTGCTGAATATTTTGAAACCCTTCCTGGTGCTGACTGTTAACGCTCCCCGCTCTCTCCCTTGTGCTGGCACAGGGCAGCCTCAGACGGTCTCTCTGCCTGGCTGTGCGGGAGCTGCCCTGGCCGGACTCCTCACCGTGAGCTGAGCCCAATGCAGCGGCTCCTGCTCTGCAGACGCATCGTTCAGGAACGGACAGTTGTGTCGGGATCCTCCTCAGCAGCTGGGGTTGAGCTGGGGAAATGCTGAGGTTTGCCTGGGGCACCCGGAGCGCCGCGTGGGGGGGACGGGGGCTCCGGGATGTGTCCGTGCGGGGGTCACACGGCTGTGAGGGGCTGCGGGCGCCTCCCTCTCGAGCCGCCCTATGGATCCCAATGAAGTGAAGCTGCCGCAACCCTTAGGTAGCGGAGCCCTGCTGCTGGGGTTGAAAATGCCCTTAACACCTTTGAAAAGCAACCAGTGGAACCACTTTATTGTTTGATAACTGAGCAGTTACCTGTGTCACTGCTGTGCTTTTTAATTTTTTTCCCCATAATATGAAGCTTTTAAGAAGAAAATCAGCCTGCCAAGCACCATTACATGATCAGCCTGGCAAGCGAGCGCCTACCGACGGTTCAGCGGCCAGGGCTGGTGAACCTGGTGGAGTTGAGACAGCTGGAACACGTGTCTGGCCAGACGCCAGCTAATCTACCAGGACGTTACCCTTTTTTTGCTGGCTTCAGCTGTACCTGGCGGTTCAGCGGTGCTGGTGTGCACGCTCGTTACTGCAGGGGACACACAGGTACCGCGGCAGGGCTGGGGCTGTGCAGCAGCCCAAACCTGGGTCCGGGTGCTGCTCCCTAGGAGCTGCCGCCCCTCGCGCTCTCGGGAGGCACCGGATGCCGCTGGCTCCCCCGGCCCCACATCTGGAATCCGCGATCCAGGCGGTGACGAGGGCCGCGCGGTCCCTCACGTCCCCCCTCACCTTTGCCTTCTCTCAAGCTGCGAGCAGAAGCGCTCGTGATTTCTGCCCTCATGAGACTATTTCTGCTTCCTGGAAACTGCTGGGTAAGAGTGAGAAACGATACCTTTTGCTTTATTTAGAAAGCAAATTAATGTTTTCTTTATAAAAATTACAGAAAATAAACCCCAGAGCACACAGTAATGAAAGCTGCATTTATTTTTTTCTCAAGAGTGGGTTCACACTTTAAATGGTAGGGGTTAATCAACGATGCTGCCGACCATATGCTTCTCATCGAAATGGAAGTGAAAATGAGCCTGACGCTGGGGAAATCTGAGCAGGAATCGAGTAGCTGCCGTTGGAGAGCTGGGCACGAGCATCACGCAGGAAATTAAAAGGAGAATGGTATTTTGAGGTGATAAAACATGAAAATATAAAAATTGCCTTTGAGTCAAAGCCAGCCTTAATTTTTGCTTTTTTTAGAGCAGGATCTTCTGAACCGGTTACTCCGGCGCCTGCAGCAAGGGGAGTCTTTGGGTAACGGCGACGTGGGGAGCAGGGCAGGATGAGGAGCGTCTCTGCAGCCCCACGGGGCAGGTGAGCTTTCTCTGCAGATATTATTTTTGTGTGAGATTTTTCTCAGTCTCTTTTGTGGCCACCGTTGGCGATATGGATTTCATTACATATATTCAGTGGAAAGAAATGATAGAAACTGAATGGGAAAGGCAGGAAAATGCCACTTAAGAACTAAATGCAAAAATAGGAAGCCTCTGTCTTATATATATATATATATATATATATATATATATATATATATATATATATCTTTTTTTATATGCAGTTTTTGGCATTTACAAATCCTTTGTGAAAAGGTCATCCTGTACTTGGAATCTTATTAATACTGAAGAGCGGCCCAGAAAATGTCACGTCTCTCTACCGTGGTATTTGCGCAGCGCTGGCTGATGAGGGTTGCCCGGGGCGCCGGCAGCGCCGCCGCTCGGGGCTGCGCGTGCCCTGCCGGAGGGTCCTGCAGCCCCGCGGGCGGCCGTGGGGAGCCCTGGGCTCAGGGTGTCCCCCGGGACACACAGCGGGACAGGGGCTCTGCCTGTCCCCACATATGCGCACACAGTGCGAGTGTGTCAGCGTGACAGGCTGTCACACGCAGCAGTCTCGTTGTCACAGTGACAGGCTCTTTTTAACAGTGTCTCTCTTGCACACACACACACACGCAGTGCCAGGCTGTCACACAGAGCACAGTCGGTCTCGCACAGGGACAGTCTCCGACCGTCACTGTCTCCCACAGACGCTGACACGGTCCCTGCCCGTCTCACACATGTCGCCTCCATCTGCCCCTCTCGCACAGAGCGCTGGCACAGAGGTGCCTCCCTCAGCACACCCAGCTCGTGACGGTGGACCCGGACCCAGCACTATAAAAGCAGGCGCTGCATGAGCACCCTGTGGCACAAGAGCCTGCGTGTGTCACCTTGAGAGCCACACTGTGTCACACTGTGTGTGTGAGAGAGAGACCGTGTGACACTGTCACCACGTTGGCAGTGAGATGGTGTCCCACGCGCTGTCCCTGTGTGCATGGGTGTCCATGTCCACACGTGTCTGTGCCCATGCCTGTGCACACGCGTCTGCACCCGTGTCCATGTGCCTGTGTCCCTGCACACACGTGTCTGTGCTGCCCAGAGCTGTCCCACGGGCACCGCGCCGGGTACCGCAGCGCAGGGCAGCCTGGGGTGCCCCGGCCCCGCTCGGGTGGTGACGAGGGTGGCTGCAGCAGGTGCCCCCAGGACACAGCTGTGCCAAATGGAGCACAAACGGATAAATGGGGCCAAGGCCCAACCTTCCTCCCTCTGCAGGAGCCTCTCGCCCTCCTTCTCCTGCCTGTGCCGCTTCCAGGACGGCCACGGAGGCACCGCGTGTGCCGACGGGGACACTGACACCCAAGGGGTATCCGAGCCCACAGCGGGGTCAGAGGCCGGGTCCTCAGCCGGTCCCTCCGGGTACTGCTGTGGGGCTGGGAATGGGCCTCCCGCTGGCAGCGGGACCAGCCGGTGCCCGGCCCTCCTGAGCGGCCGGCACTGCCATCCCCTGCCCGGTCTCTTCTCTTCAGAGTCAGAGCGCTCAGTGTGGCTTTGGGGTGGTTGTTGTTGTTGTTGTTGTTTACTTCCAAGCTTATTTGGGTGAGAAAAGATGAATTCCTAGCAGCAGTGTTCGCAGAAACTCCTGAGGAAAGCCCGAGCGCATGCCATCCAGCAGCAGGCAGCTACTTGAGCACTGCTAGTCTCAGAGACGTTCAGGAGCAGGTTGTCTCGACCTGATAAATCATCCCCGCGATGCGCTGCACTCTGTGGCTGTATCAGTAATTATTTGTCAGGCCCCGTACATCATCTGCATGGTGAAATAATGGCACTATTTTCCCAAGCCCAGCGGAACGGACAGGGCATTGCACTACATGGGTGTTTCGAGGAATGAAGGAGATGTCGTCCCCTGCTCACCTTCCCCGCGGATGCTGCAGCAGGGCAGAAACGGGGCCCTGCGCTGGGTGCAGGGCTCCGCAGCGGCTCCTCCACAGGCCCCCGGCCGGCGAAAGCACCGGGACAGCAGGGCGTATGGTGCCGCGCTGGATGTGCAGGGATGTGCAGGGATGCTCTGGACCTGCTGCTCCTGAGAGGCTGCAAAACCAGCACAGTGGGAAATTCAGAAGTACCACAACAAGTGAGTCCTTTCCTAAGTCCTCTTATATTTGATGTCTTTACATAAGTTGCTGCCTTTACCTAAGTTGCTACAGACCTAAGTCTGTATGATATAATATTTTTCAATAAAGGGTATATTTTTATGATGAAAACCTTGAAACAAAGCTGGAGAGGCCCTAGTGTAAAAACAACCGTCTCATTACATTTGTTTGACTACTGAGGAAAGCTTGATTTAGTCACTCTGCACACACATGTGTGTGTGTTTGCACGTCTGTCTACACTTTCCTGATGTCCTTTTTCAACAAACATTCCAACTTCAATGCCTTTAAGAGAAGCTTTAGAGATCATTACATTTCTGAGGAGCATGAAAATCAGTGGCGAAATAAATAAAAGACAGATCTACAATTAAACAGATGATTGAAATAAAAATTGTAACTCTAAAAATAGCATTAGGCACCAGGAAAACTAACACCAAGATGAGAAAGGGTTTAATGTGGGAAGTGTTCATCAGCATGTACAAGCAACCAAAAGCACAAGTCCAAGGAACTGGGGCCTTGAGCTATTCTGGTGCTCACACAACCGTGGGTTGGTGGCTTTGGATTCACACAGTTAAGGAAATCTCATCAGTACTTCCTGAAGCCTGACTCATGTTTTTTAAATACTTGGGGTCATCAGTGCTCAGGAGCATATTCTGTATGACAAGGCACTGAATTCTCCATTCTTTTATTATGAATGGCTATCCTGGATGCTCTTTTTACCCTAAACAGAAATGTAGGACTCTTAGAAATAACATCTTGCTAATTGTACCAGAGTCATTTTAATGCAAGAAATATCTTATTGCATAAAGATGTGAGTGGTGCAATATAATGAATGCCTGCCTGAGGAAATTAAAGTAATTAATTGCCAAGACCATCATATTCTTATAAGTATAGAAAAACTGTAGATAAGGCCTTTTAAGCCATAGGTTGGAAACATGCACACAATTCCTTGACCTGCTTTAAAATGCAAATAGATGTAGATTTCTTCATCAACTATGGAGATTAAATAAAATCTGACTACACATAGCAGGGTTTACTACACTGTTAGACAGTGCCTCTTGCAAGACTCCATCAAGGCTGTTTCTACAGGGAATCCTCGCCCTGCTCCAGCCCTGGCACCTCTTGCCTGTGCTGCCACGTGGTGCTCTGAGGCTGGCGGTTTCCAGCAGGCGTCGGGCAGAGGCAGCAGGCGGGGGGCCCAGAGCTGCGATGCGGGAGGACCCTTCCCGTGTTTTAACGAGGATTTCACCAGGAACCGGAGCACAGCGCTCATCACTGCTGCTGCGGCTGCAGAAACTCAAAACTGTCCTTAAATATTAAGCAAACTGTGCTATGTGAGAGAAGATTACTACCTACTCATCTCAGAAGGATGCTGTGAGGTTTAATTAATGTTTGCAAAACACTTAAAAGATGAAAATGTACTCCAGAAGTGCTAAGTATTATTATTACTGCTGCCTCACAGGGATAATTCTGATGAAGTTTACTTAAATAACTATTGCAAAGCACTTTGAGCTCTCTGGATGAAAAGTGCCATGGAAATGGCAAGTGCTGCTGCTATTGCTCCTGCTCCAGAGTCCGGCTCCCTCAGCACGTCGGGTCCAGCTCGCACCAGCCTCGAGGCATCGGAGCCAGCTGCGGAGCCGGCGAGGACCAGAGCGGGGGCACCAGCACGAGCCATGACCACCCCTGCGTGTACAACGGGCTGATACACAGGCTCTACTACCTCTACTACCTAATGAGCATCTACATTTCTTTTATGAAATGATTTTTTTCTAATCATGCTGGAGAATTTGAACACAGTACATGTTTTAATGAAGACATGAGACATCCATAAAAGGTCATGCAATAGATAAAATAGGGAATACATCATGTTTATTACTTGTTACATCAAATTGCACTGCACTGATGCTGATGATCTGATGTTGAAAGCCAGTGGGAAGTGAGTGACTGTGTGTGATCTCTAAATGTAAGTCATGACAGCATGTCTGACTTCTCTGTCTTTTCTGATTCCTGGCTTTCTTCCTATACAGACACAATTCTCTACGATTTCCAGATAAGGAGCAAAGCACACAGGATTGTTTAAAGTGCATGTGCTTGTAGAAAAGAGAGAAAATTACTCACTCTTTAGCCTCTCTTTTGGAAAACTCAACCCCAGTCCAAAGCCTTACTCTTAAATCTAATCTATACCAAGCTACCCAGAAGTTCCTGTGCTCTGCCAGTTGCATGAGCACCAGAAGTTGCTTTAGCAATAAACTCACTTTTTCAAGCTTTTTCTTCCTGTGCCAGATGTGTAACTCACCTGAACCCTAAGGGCAGCCTTCAGTTTGCAGTGAATTCCCCAAAGCAGGCGTAAGGTTTTGTCTCCTGCTGCCATTGAACCGGAGCTGCTCACGTGTTCTCCAGCACCCTGAGCCTGCTGGGCCAGAGCCACGTCCCCAGAACTGCACCACGATGAAGTCTGTGCAAGTGACAGGTTCCTGGTCAAGGGCTGAACGAGAGCAGACCTTCCTGCCTGGCATTTCTAGATGAAAGAAAACAGCATAACTGAGAAAAAACAGCATAACTGGATGGGAAACCCTGCCCCTCTTGCCACCCGTCCCATCCCTCGTGCCCAGGACGGTGCTCTTGCCCACGGCAGTCCAGGACAGGGAGAGCCCCTGTGCAGAAATCACTATTGCAGGAATCAATAACCTACCTGGGGACTTGGCATGGTAAGACTTAACACCCTCCACCCAAGAACATCACAGCATTATTCCTCCCCCACAAACCCCTAGTGATGACTCTCTACTCTTTTTCTGTATTTTCTCTCCTTTTTAACATATATATATATTTTTTACTAAATCCTTCTGTCATTTACTTTGGGTGACCGATCACCACCCCTTCAAGCACCATTTTGCAGCAGTGATTTATGGTTGCTGAAACTGTACAATTGCATAAAAAGTGGCATTTTTTACTTTTCTGGACAGCACTGGTGATTACAGATAGCTGATGATTTTCTTATGAGCTTTTTCTTCCACCTTTTCCTTTCCTGGGCAGCTCTGGAACGTAACAGATGAAGGTGGGCCTTGACTTTGCAAGGAAAGCTCCTTTCTGAAGTGCCTTTCTAATGCTCTTGTCTGGTTCAAGCAGCTCCTCTATGGGTCAGCCCCATGCTAAACAGGGGGGCTAGCAGGATTTTGAGAGAGATGAGGGTTGTTTTTCTGGGTAAGAATCTTACCTCTTCCAGACTTATTATTGGTTCTGTGGTAGACTAAATTAGTATTAGATAATCAGAATTACAAATATCAAAAGAAGTTGCAGTGTTACAAGCCCAGTTTTGCGCCCTGGCATCCACGATGCAATGAATCAGGCTCCTAAAGTCCAGTTCTGAAGCTTAAAGGCAGTTGCGAGAGATGGATTCTGGCTCCTAAGTGCATGAAAGCCTCACTAAATCTCCAGGAAAGCCAGAGAGGTAGCGCTTGCTTTGGAGCCATCAGTAACAACTGATGGTGCTACATTTTGCAGAGCCAACAAACAACGTAGCAGCAGGCAGCATTATTTGGAGAGGAGCAAACACTAACACGGGAACAGCATGTCCTGTGCTCGCAGGCGCTGGGAACACCGTGTATTTTGGGTAGGACGGCCTGCTCTAGCCTCCCCGTGCGCGGAGGGTCTGTGCGCTGGTTGTCTGAGCAGCGCCTGCTCCTGCTGATGCGGCTCGGAGCCCCCAGCCGCGCAGCTCCTCGCCTGCCCCTCGCGAGTCCTGTAGCGGGAGGTACCTGGGACACGCTGAAGGGAACTGCCACCCCTCGCTGTCTGCCGTGTGTATGTTGGCTTCTTCACACCCTGCAGATGACTGCTCTCGCAGACAGGATGCCCAGAGAGCTTTTCAATCCTGTTTTACAAATTCATACTCCTGGCATTAGACTGATACCCGCTGGAGCCTTCATTTCTATCAGATCCTTGTTTACTGTCAGGTCCTGAATTTCTTTTCCAAGTATTTCTATGAGCTCAGGCCCAAAGTCCCACTAAACCATTTAAGATGATGTCCAGTTCTAAGCATTATTTTAAATAATTCATTTTGTGCTCCCTGGCTAATAATTAGCATGGGCAAAAAGTTTTTGGCTGCTGCATTCATGAAACAGTTTTAAAGTCACTTGAGCAAGTTGCTGACAGGGAGTTGCAGGTCTGGTTTGTTGTAATAGGGAAAGAGGGTTGTACAGAAGAGCTTCCTGAGCAGCGAAGGACAGATTGCTTTATAAAAAAAACCTCACCAAAACCTAATTAAGACTAATTAGATTGTGACATCTGGCTGTCCATGTGCTGTGATTGCACATGTTCTTCCCAGTGGTTTAAAATTTATTTTGATCTTGTTTATATCCATTTTAATTTCATTAGAGTAGGTCTTTTCTGGACAAAGTTTAGCTGTTTCAATGCGGACAAAGTGACCTGTTCCTTTCAAGCCTTCAGAGCCACCTCCAGATCCTATTTCCCCCACCATCTTCAGCTCTTTCCTGAACATAATGCATCCGACTGCCTCAGGAAACGATAGTCTCACAGCACTCACAGTCCCACCAGGATTAAATCAGCCCTGCTCTCGTTGAGATAGGCCAGCACTGATTTATCCTGAGCTGCCCCTCTCAGAAGAGCATCCCTGTGAATGCAGTGAGGGCCCAGACACACACAGCGCCAGCTAGGCCGCGCTTCACCTTTCAAATAGAAAAACGTCAATAGAAAATGTTACATTTTTAAACTTTTTGACAGACTCTATTCATGCATTCAAATCAAACTGACACCTTGGCTCCTCATTTTTCTCCAGTGAAAAAATTAATTGGAAATTTTTGCTCAGTGCTCTTGAGAAACTTTGTCTTGCTGAAACAGCCAAATTATCTCCTGGGTGGGTTCCAGTAGCATCGGGTCCCCACTGTGCCCTTCTGAGCCTCATAGCTTGCCCATTCCTTTGCCACCTGCAAGATGAAGCCCGTCTCTTTCTGCTCTTCGGTGCTGCAGAGCATGTTTCAAAGACATGCCTCAGCTAGTCAGGCTAATTACAAAAACCAATATGCCCGAGTATTCTCTATTGTCATTCTACATAACAGACTCTTACAATATTATAAATATGGTTTAAAATTCAACGCGTTAGATTTAGAAGTTCTTATATTAGGTGTCTTCTCAAACCCCTCCAAAAAAACACCCCCCTACCCACCAACCACTTTGTGCAGTTCAATGCAATGCACTGGTTGTACCTCTAACCCACTTCTACACATTTCTGCATCTCCATTTGGTAAACAAAGAGCAAATGCTGCTAGCTTTAATAAGACCTGTGAACTATTGTTCTGCCTAAAGCAGCTGTAGGTGCTTGTTACGATAATCTAAATTTCATATGTCAAAGGCATCACCACTGTAGAACTGCAGCAACCATGTACCTTTAAAATGTAGCTTAAAAATGGTGCTTTTTGTGCTGATTTTGTATGGTTGTGGTTTGGGTTTCTAGCAATGCAGCATAACTGAGAGAAGTTGAGGAAGAATTTGAGGCCTGAGGGAGGGTGGGGGATGGCAGTGTTGTTACTATTTAATGTTGGTATCACCAAGTGCCTGGGGGCTCCTCTGAAACCCTGTTCCAGCGGGGCAGACGTCCTGTGTCCATGGGGAAGGACAGTGTCTGTTTGGTGAGACCTGCAATCCAAGGAGATGCAGCAAGAGGCAACTGGAGATAAACTATGATCCTCCTTTCAGAATTGGGGAGTTAACGGCAAACGACATTAAATGATTTGTTCAAAGTGGAAGCTGGGACTCGGAGCTTCGAATCCCTTGGTTGGAAACAGGCGCATCAGGGTTCTTGTGTGCTCTGCTGCTCCCTGCGCACGGCCCTGGCACCACGGCGCACACGTGCAGGGAGAGCCGCAGCTTCTGGGCTGCATGCGACGTGCTGCTTTATGTCGCTTTTAATGAGTGACCAAACCTCGGGGTAAGAAGGGTGATTATACCTCAACTCCCCTCCATCTGGATTTTCTCATTTTTTAGGCTCCCCAGGGACTTTCTGGTGAGCCTCATGCTTATTGCCAGTCCTACAGACATCCTATGGGTGTTGTTTTAATGCAACACCAACCCAACCAAGCACTTCAAATCATGAGTCACGCCAGCAAAATCACTGGGGCTACAAACAGGGCTAAGACCTTGGAAACACTTCTGTCCTGGCTTCGTCAAACAGAGCCCATTGTATCCTATTAAAACTCATGAAGGATCCAAAAGAAAGAAAACCAGCAGCAACACCAGAGGTGCCTGTCAGTGGGCACGGACAAGCGCAAAGTGAGCTGGACAGAGCACAGCCCCTCTCCATCACCAAACCATGGCAGGTTTCCTCCTTTGTCCCCACTTCCCCTTCGGTTACAGGTACTGTCCCTGACACGGGCGAGAGACTCACCGGGGCCGGTGGGAGAGCCAGGGCGGCAGCGACCAGGGCCCTGCGCTGCTGGGCTGGGGTCGTCCCTTGCTCTTGAGGCACTGCCGTGGCTGAGGCTGAGAAGGGAAAGGCAGGTTTTACAGATAGAAACACAATGTAAGTGCTTTTAAAATTACTAAAAGTTTGTTCTGCCTGTGCAGTTTAACTTTATATTTCAGTCTTTAATCTACACCTTTTAGTTATGATTACAGGCAGCTCAAAAAAGGAAGTAATTTAATTTTTCAGACAATAAAATAATAAATTCACAAAGTAGAGATTAGAGATATAGCAATGCATTCTAAATTCTCCTTGATTTGATAAAGGGAAAGAACTTGGGTAAAAAAATAAAGCCTTTTCAAACTACTTTGCATGTCAGAGACATTCAGGAAACTTCACATCCTTGTCTTTTCCTGAAGACTTTAAAGTATTTATAGATGCTTCAAATTTATTCTCATCAGGAACAGATATCTGTAGCTAATTCACGTTAATCAAGTTTTCTAAAAATGGGAATGTTTTTGCTTTCACTGAAAAAAGAAGGCTATTTGAAACCATCTGAGTCCATGAGGCAGTTCCACGCGCTGCTGATTTCGCCCTCTGACGGTTTTTGGAAGCCGGTCCGAGATTCTGCTTGGCCCCGGCCCTGGCGCAGGGCCCGCGCGGTCCCTCACGGAGCAGCGGCCGCCGGCGCAGGGCGGCTCTGGAGACCCCTCACGTACCCAGGAAGGCTCTGGGCTGCGTTCAGAGGACTGCGCTTGGGGCAGGGCTGCAACGCAGGACACTAAATTAGCAGCTAATTGGGAAAAAGCTGTGTGCGGGAGGGAGGTGGTGATCTTCTTTTCAAAAACTCAATAATGGGGAAACCAGACTGGAAAATCTGCAATTAACTAATTGCTATTAGAATACAAACCTTATTAAATTCCCCTCTGAACTTAATATGTTATCAAAATGTTTTTTTTCCATTAGCAGGTATTTAACATTCCAGATACTAGACGCTATTTGAGAGACTCTTTTTGAAGATATTTCTAATGAAATTTTAATACCTTTTTTTACAGTAAGAGCCTTTGCGCACAGGCTGCCTTTTTACCAGGTATCCTACAAACTCATCATCTGTGGAGGAAGGCATGATCTAACCTGGCAAAATACAGAGAAGAAAAAGTGCATATTTAGAGGGGGAAACAGCAAACTGCACAGTGGACCTGAGGTTTCAGAGCAGGCGTAGAGAAGGGACAGCAGGAACGACAGATTGAGAGCAGGTGAGCAAGGAAACCAAATCACTGCTCCAGAGGAAAGGCACGATCTAAGCTACGGCAAAGGAGAAGCACAAACCTGCCCACGACAGTGTCCTCTAGTAACTAGAAGCCCCCGGAGCAGATCTAATCATAACAGCACTAGAGAAATGGCCTGGGCTGGTGCGCTCACCCCTCTGGTGCACCCAGAGCTCCAGGACGGGTGGCACTGAGGACACAGGCCTGGCGCTCCCTGGCTGGCTCTGCTGCCCTGCAAACCTGCTGCCACTGGTGGCCCTAATGAGTCTGGCTGGAAGGACTGGGGCGGTGACAGCGCTGCTGACATGAGGGTCAGTTTCTGCTCCTCAGTCACAGCCATGTCCAGCACTGGCTAAGAGCGGCCCCGGTGGGAGCGCGGAGCCTCAACGAGGTCTCCCTGGAGGGGCTCCCTGCACAGGCTCCCCGCACCCCGAAGCTGCTCTCGCCCCCCTAAGAGAGCAGCCCTTGGAGTTTCATCTTTTTCCCATAACTCAGCTGTGGGGAATTCTGCTGCGATGGCGAAAACTTCCATTCCTTACAGCTCTGCAAATGTCTTTGGTGGCATTTTTAGGGCCATCACATTTCTGCTCTATTACCAGCATCTGGCTTTTATGTTTTGTTTTTCTCCTTCCCCCTCTTTTTAGTTGGCATGCCAAAAAAAAAAAAAAGAAAGAAATCTAGCTTAAATCCACTTAAGATGAGAGTATGTAGATAGATAATGCCGCAAGATTGGACACCATCTGCTCCATCTCAGAGATCTATAGCACATAAGCAAGAGAAGTGTCTCAGTGGAGGTTATTTAAAGATAAGACTATGGCTATCTCCTGCCTCTCCAAAGAGAGGGAGTTGCTCTAAGAGTTATTCTGTATGCCGCGTGACAAGAGGCATTTGTACAACACAGCACTGTAGCTGAAGCAGGAAGCCGTTCTCGGGCGCTTCTCCTTCCCCGAGTATTTGCGATGGGGAGGGGAGGAGGCAGGGAACCCCGCTCCCTGTCCAAGTGAATCAAATCACTGATTTGTCTCAAGAGTTTTGCTATTTCTCATCTTTCTCTATGCATATATAAGCAGCTGTGATTTTTATACAGCAGTTGCAGCTCCTACAAGTTCAACAAGCATTGAGAAGCAGATTATCTTGCCAAAATCAATTCAATCAGATTCAATCAATAAAAGCAGAAAAACCTCCAGCAAATCTACCTGCAAAGGAGAAAGCTCAATGGTTTTGCTCCCTACTTAACGCACAGCGTACGGAGAGGCAGGGTGAGATCTCAGGGGGTTTAAGCAATTCTGCAGGTTGTCACTGAGCCGCTGCAGGAGAGGCAGTCTGCAGGCAGGGCCGGCACGGGCACCCGCTGCTTCTGGAGGCAGCTCCACGGGAAGGGGCACCCCGGGAGCACCAGTGTCACACGGGGCTGCACGGAGGCTCTTGCGTGCGCCAGGGCCGGAGCAGCTGCTGCCGCCGGGACGAGCGCCCGGCAGCGGCCGGCGAGGAGGGTGCCCAAGCGTTGGCCATGAACGAAACCAGATCGGCTGCAAAGGGGGAACAGTGACTGGAGCCTCTCGTGGAGCTCTGCGTTCCCATCAGGATCTACTCTCCAGAACAGCTACTGTTTTCTGACGTCTTTCACGCTGCAACACCTTGATCCCCAAGAAAGTAAAATATAACTGGGGATGTGGACAGGGGTGGTTTTCATAATCAGCCTTCCCAGCTTAAGAGATCCAAAACCAAAGCCTACATTCACACCCCATCACACACCTTTGTCCCTGCATCTTTTCATTTTTTTACTTGCATTGTGGTCTCCATCACAGCCTGTATTGTAGGTTTCATAGGTTACTAACAAGAAGTAAAACCACATCATGTCCCTCATAAGAGCAAGGCCATGACAGCTTACCTGAAGTCAAGAGCCTCTCCCAGGTTTGCATAAACCTGCTGCTTGCTGTCTCTTGCTTCACTCCTGCTGCCTATAAATAGAAGAAGCAGGAGTTTGTCAAGATCCTGTCAGTCACCTCCTGCAGGGGATTTTTTTTAGCTTCCCTTAGTTGTGACTCATTTTTTCCTTTAATATGTTTTGGCAGGACTGAGATAATTCTTTTAGTAAACTAGTGAAAATAGTTTCCAGCATGTTAGCAATCTATGCAATTCTTGTCAAATCAGTGCTTTTTTAATACAGTGGTTTGGATTGACCTGACTTAGCTCTAAGCATACACAATCAATCAAAATCAAGCTTTAGAATGCATACAACTCACTCATTTTTAATAATTTGCACAGTGAAATATTTTGCCAGTTCTGACATGTCACAGGCTCACACTGAAAGGCAATGGCTTGTTCAGCTTTCTCTAATCCATGACAACATTTTCATTTCACTCTTCTCTTTGTAAAAGTCAGATGAATATATTAGAACTTAAAGTAGATCTCGATGCCATAACATATCATAATGATGAGTGCCTAAGATACAACATCTCTGACTGCAGCAAATTCCTAAAATATATCTTTATTTTTCCCATGTTATTTAAGATAACCATCGTTCTGTTCTACCTTGTGACATTGATTTCTTATTAAGATATAGATCTATTCTTAATGCTTATAAAAATACATGTTCTTGTTTAGTTGTCCACATTTTACTGTTCATTTATAAGCAGTCCAAATTCTGCAAAGTCACTGATAAAGCTGTTCCAGAATAGAAATGTTTAAAGGATCTAGTACATTATGCTGGAACAAGTTGTAAATTGTCTATGGAAGAACAGTGGGTCCAAACCCAGCTCAGATGTAAATACCTCATCCCGTTAAACTAATTCAGAATTGCATTTTGCTCTGGGAAGAGCTGTGTCCTGCACAGGAACAGCTTTCGCTCCTGCTCTGTTACACGTGCCTGGGAAACAGCCGCTTGTCCTCCTGGCCTCCAGAGGAACCTTCTGTAGCGCCCTGCTCGGGTTACACTGACAATACTGTAAGAGCTCAGCAACAGGCTGGAGGTGCTGATGGGGGCCACCACGTCTGTCACCACCATCTTCACCAGGATTCATCCCACAAGGTGTTATGGGAACTTAATATTAGAGGATAAAATACCACCAATCCAGGTTTTAAGAGTACTGTTTGATTCTCTAACCGGGTACATATTCCTTCTGCTACAGATTTAGCATCTACAAACCACATTACTTCTCAAATCTGTTTTTAATTGAAGTTATTTTTCTAATGCAGTTACATGTGCATTGTTTGATACATGTGAATTATGGTAAATATCCTAAACCAACTCTTTTAGAGTATTAATTTTATAAATGTACTCCATAAATAGCAATATTCTCCCATTTCATAGGATAACAAGAACAAGCCACCAGATTCTTTCAGAGATGGAGTATTTCCCTGAAGAATCAATGTATGGTCTAACAGATTTCCATCTCTTTATAGAACTTTCAAAGAACAGTTATTGCCATTCAATTATCCCGCATCATTAAACAAATTAGAATCTGTATATTACATACTGCTAGTTAAAAAATCATCACCATACAGCATTGCTGTAACAGTATGCTGGTAAGAAAACACTAAGTGAAAACTGTTTTCCAGTCCTTGTTTATTATGTTTGTTGAACAAGGATCCTAAATAAAAGATGCCAAATTATACAAGAAAATGGAATTTTTCTAATTGTCTTGCTCCCAAAGTGGAAAGACTGAACCAATGCGACACTGGAACAGAGAGCTGTGTGTTGCCTTCCTCACTGCACCTGGGTGCCGAGCTGCCTGGTCCCACTAGCAGAGCAGCTGCCGTGTCCTGTTCCTCCACAACACGAAGGAGAGGACGACTAACAGGTTGAGACATCTACCAGTTCCGAAAGGGCAGTCCTTCACCTTCCCTGGACATGCAGGGTGCCAAGTGGCAGCTGCAGGGCAATGCCCAGAGCTCGCAGAGCCTCCTGCCCGCTGAGCCACGGCTGGGGCTGCACTGGGAGGCGAGCTGAGGACACACTGCCTTGTCACCCACATCCTAGAAGCAAGCAGGGAACATTCACTTGCAATCTGGCAGCTTTTACAAGCATGTGTGTGTGTGTGTGTGTGTGTTAAAGCATTTCCCATGACACCAGATAGCCCAAACCAAGGCAAGGTAAAACATCTGTGTTTGTAACTCACCTGCAGGTCTGGACATAGTGTGTGACCACGAGCCATTGGCATCCATCCGAATCCATCNCTGCCTTGTCACCCACATCCTAGAAGCAAGCAGGGAACATTCACTTGCAATGTGGCAGCTTTTACAAGCGTGTGTGTGTGTGTGTGTGTGTGTTAAAGCATTTCCCATGACACCAGATAGCCCAAACCAAGGCAAGGTAAAACATCTGTGTTTGTAACTCACCTGCAGTGACCACGAGCCATTGGCATCCATCTGAATCCATCCTCCCTCTGGAGACCACTGTGTCACTCTACAAGAAAATACGAGGGCATTTGCAAGTAACTGCACGTTGCCTCCTGCACAAAAGCCTAACTTTTGCTGACCAGGGGAAAAACTGCACCTCAGTCCCTCACTGCTGGCCTCAGCACATCTCTTGGCACTGGAGCAGCCAACCCGCCAGGCCATCCAGCAGGCAGCTGCAAACAATTTTCAGAACACGGAGCCTGGCAGGTACTTCACCAGGGAAATATAAATATCCCTCCTTCGCTGATGAGCATTCAGCGCTCTCACATTACAGCAGAATATGACTAGCTCTGGACTCCTGCAGATCTCAGGGCGACACTCAATTTTAGTACAAAACACTAGGCACTGCGTAAAACTTAATTGCCCCTGTGTGTTGTAAACCCAAGGACTGAGCTTCAGTTGGTGTTTGCAGGCACAGCTCCGTGACTTCTCTCTCTCTCTGCCCTGGTTCCTTATCAGATGAAACGGTGATGGTAATATTTCATTTCTTTCCTCTTCCTTTCTCTTTTCCCAGCCCTTCCTCAGTGGGTTGCCTGTAACTAGTCTGTTTTTTTAAGCAGAAAGCTCTGCTGTTTGAAACTGGAAATCTGTGATGTCTGGGGCTGTAAGAGGCTACCTTGAAACCTGGAGCAGTGCAGAGGCCCCGCCAGGAGCTCAGCCGTGGGGCAGAGCTGCCGAGGAGGACGCGCGGAGCGACGTGCGGAGTCCGCGCAGAGCCGAGCGGGGTAATGTCACCCCCGTGCGGAGGGTGACGGGTGACCTCTGCGACTTAGTGTCCCTGCCGGAACAGATCCCCAGGATCTCAGCTGAAATCACAACGGAAAATCGAGAGAGAGACAAGAAGCGCGTTCATGATTTTTGAATCTCTCTCCAAAGCTGTAATAAACTGTCACCCCCCCCTCCACTTAAAGGTTATTAGTTTTTACCTTGTATAGTCCTTCACAAGTGTTGTAAGTGATGAGTAATGACAGTTTTTGTATATGTGTGTGCATATAAATATATACACACATATATACACTCCCTCACATCTGAAATCTATGCCAAAGAAATTATTTTTCACATCATTTCTAGTGTCATCTTTGATTAATTTTCATCTCTTCTCTCATTATGGCTCATCCCTCATTTTAAAGGTGTCCTTCAACCAGGATACTGGGGGAGAATTGAGAAGTGAAAGCGAACACGGAATAATCTAAAGGTAGAGTCTTAGAAAGTGTTTTGAACAGCAGCACCTCCGGCTTAACACTCCTATCTCCAAATTGCTTCCTGCTATATACCACTTCTTTAGTGAATTAGCTTTAACTAGCATTGATTCATTGAATTCTAGGGGCCATATATAACCTCTTACATCTTGTTAATCAAAGAATAAAAGTATATATGTATATAAGTCTCTGAGAATAACAGTGGGACATACAATAGTTAAATGGAGCCAAAATGCACAGAAATACGAACATGCTCATGCGGTTTATCCCGTCCTCTGCCTGCACCAGCTGCTCAGGTGGCTCCACGCTGGGAGATCGAGAGCTTCAAGATGAAGCCTCGTTGTCACGGTCCCAGCCCACGCGATGGTCACTAAAACGCTTCATGGGAACGTTTCAGAGCGGCCCTTCTCGTGTCACCCCGAAACTCTGCTCTGCCACACGGCTAAAAGCTTCGAGGGCTTCCAGCTGTGCTGTGGGAAGCAGCATTCCAACAATGTGTGACCCTGCTGAATGCAGGCACACTTCTCTCCTACGCGAGATGCTCTAACAGGCCTTGACCTTGCAAACAAGGATCCCGCCCACCTGGACACGGGTCCTTGAAGAACACGGATTGGTCAGTACATTATTGCACATCTATTACACAAATGGAAAATAATATACAGAAAGTTGCTTAACTTCCTTTAAGATATGCCTCAACTACAGCATTTGAAACAACAGACACGACCACAGCTCGCTGACAGGCACAGAATGGTGGAGGTGGGAAGGGGCCTCTGGAGATCATCCAGTCCAACCACAAACACTGTCACTCGCCAGCACAGGGGATTGCTCAGGAAACGAGCACCTGCCTTTAACCACATAAGGTGTGCAACTGTACAACAAGGAAACAGATTATTCCTTCCCTAATACAAAATTAAACATTACGAAGCTCTGAGAGTGATAGATTTTGCCCCATGAGAGATTAGCTTCAGTAAAACAGACAAAAAATCTTTCTCTTCTGTTATCATGCTAAGTTTTAACAGCTGGGAGATACATCTTTCCTCAGATGAGCAGACTCAAAACAATGTTCTACCGCCCTACCCACAAATACAGTTTTCTTTAGGGAGGATAATGAGAGGGTGAGGTTGTGGAAAAGGACACTTTAATCAAAATATAAAATTTCCATGGCAAAACAGTTTCCTAAACCATTGGATGCTACTCTGGAAAGACTCGGGCTTAAATCAAGATGCACTTCCATATCTGCTACCAGCTAATTTCTTGTACTAGGATAAGCAAAAATCAGGAGTTATACTATAGGAAGCCCAGTGTAAAGAGAGCACGTGGCCATGATTTATGCATTTCTCGGATGTATTTCAATGCTTGCATTTGCATTTAAAATCCAATGAAAAATTTATGACTGTTAAACTTATCCCGTATGTCATAATTAAACACAAACAATCATTTCTAAATAACTGTTTACCTCATTGCATATTCAATCGAGCAATTAATCCCAATGACTCTTTCTCCTTGCAAATAAATAGGGGAGGTAACATCTTCTGCCATGCTGCATTCATAACTGGATCGAGAGGAAGATGAAGAGTCAAACCGACATTGCGAGAGACAGTGGTTACCTGCTTAATAAATAGATCGCAATTCCTGTCATTTTCAAATAGATGCCTTGTTCCCTTGCAAAGTATTCGTTCTGAGACAAGCTTCCCAAGGAGATTCATGGGACAACAGCCGTTCAGCAATACTCCATACAGAGTAGGAAGCAGTTTTCCACCCAAATTTTATCACAGCACTTGTGACCTGAGGAGGGGCTTTGTATAAGCCAACCCTGGTACCTCCCCAATCCAGGGGTCCAAGATCGCTCAACTCATGCTCTTTCCCACACACTGGAATCTTCCTTTTCCCATGTTTTGCTAATACGACTTCCAAGTGCCAGCAAAATGGAGCACATCCGGGGTTTCGGAAAGGCCTTTGGCTGCAGAGTGCATGAAACCACTGGTCTTCCCAGAGCTGATAACTGCCTAATAAAGAACAGGAGAACAGATATACTCAGAAAACTTACTGAAGAACTGGCAATTTATAGAGACCTTAGTATAAATGAGGATAAACTCCTGTGTTCTGTGTATCTGTCTTTGTAAGAACAAACACCATTGCTGGGGTTTGCACCAGAAATGAAGCTTGCATTGAGAGATCTGGTGAACGGAGCTGAAGGATAGTCCCAGCCCGGCTCCCAGCAGCCTGCTTCCTGCTCATTCCCATCGCTGCTCAGGCAGAGAGGGAAAAGATGCCTAAGGAATCAGCCATCCTCCCACACTCAGATCACGTCTGCTTCGCGCGGCCAGGCTGGGTGGTGCCATCGCCCTGCCGAGGTACCGGGCACGCTGGGTCTTCCAGTGGCTGGAAAACTCCAGCCCCCCGGGCTGCCAGCTCCCAGCAGCACTCAGTTCTTTAGAGAAATCAGATTCTAAAGAGTGCTTAATTTTGCATATGTTATTTTTTATGCTAGTGCTAGGGCTCTTATATTCACAGTTGTTTATTTACCCAATCCTTGTGTAAACACATTTTCATGGGTCAAAAGCATAACATGAAAACCATCAAGAATATTTGTACCATAAAGATTTTCACGTCTAAAAAAGCAAATTCACTTAAAAAAGAGAAACAGAAGGTGCAGTAAGGGAACTGCTGCTGTTCCAACACCCCTGTTACACTCACAAGGGGCATATTCCTCTTGTCAGTTATGTATTGATACAAAATTGCTATTTTACAGGAAAAGAAATTTAGTGCCATTAATGATTTGTCTCCCGTGTCACCTGGCCTTGCTGCCAGGGTCCCTTCTGCCCCCTTCCTGCACATGCAGAGCCGGCACCAGCCCAGCTCCCACCTGGCACCTGCACTGCATCTTTAGCAAACCGCTTAAATAATTACTGCTGTGACTTACCTGTTCCTCTTTACAATTAGACACACTGATTAGGAAGTTTTTTATATTACATTACAGATTCCTCCAAAGAGGAGCAGACCAGAAAATCTTGCTTCTCCCTTCTATTCTTTACTATCCTTCTTAGCAACCCCATGAACTTCCCCAGAACTGCTCTTTATCAAGGGTTACAATTGTCACTGTGGTGGTTTCCCTTGTATGTCCCCTACCTTGGGGACAGAAGAGGTGGCCTGAGGCTCCTCTCCAAGCCACCAAGTGCTGACACGGGAGGAAGCCCATTTTCCGAGTGATAGGGAAGAGCCCCTGCCTTCCACCTGCTAATCAACAGCACGTTTCCTTGCTAACATGTAAACACGGAAATCTGGCTCTCCTGCTGCCCTTCCCTGCCCTGCTCGTCCCAACGCAAGGTCCCGCTCGGGCCCCGCGTGCCCCGGAGGCTGCCCGGACAGGGCTCCAAGCCGGCGGCCTCCGGGCGGTCAGGGGAGGGAGGTGCGAGGAGAACGGCCAGGCTGAACAAAATGCTCTGTGACATCTTCTAAGAATTACAGATATTTGTCTTTTTTGCCCTGGGAGTTATTTCTCATTATACATCAGTGCCTGCTGTGACCACACGCAGGGTGTTGAGCATCTCAAGTGCCCAGATGCTGAGCTGGGAATTACATTTTACCCGTGGCGGCACTGTGGCTGCTTCCCCAGCCATCGTCTTCGGATGACCCTTCCCACGTGCTGGAGGCGACACACGTCTTGCGGTCGCTGCACATGGAGGTTGCGGTGGCTTTGCCCTGTGGTCTGGATGCTCTTTTCCCTTGGACTCGTTCTTGGCTGGAAGCACAGTTCATAGTTTGTATCTGCCCAGAACTCAGCTACAATGACCCCATGCAAGCCTTTTATTTTTATTTTTTTAAAAAGCAGCAGCTCTGATTACAAAGGCAACATATGAGCAAGAATCAGAATTGCATATACACAAAAGCTGAATATATATGTCTATATTCCTATGACAAGGCTTGGTACAGCATATGATGAAAACATGCTGAAAGAGATTAGCACCCATTATGCCTTCTGTTTTCTATCAAAAGATAGCAGTTCTAGCTTAACGTTTTGGCATTCCGTTCTTTGTAGAAATATGTAAAAAAATCAATTTAATCAGCTTTCTGAACAGCAAAGAACAATCTGCTGCCCTTAATGGGTAATATCCTCTTCCATCAAGGCTGCCCGTAGAACTTCACTGTCTTCCATAAAGAACAGTTTTAATGGGTTACTAAGAAAAGAATGGCTATAACTAAAGTTTGATAGCCTTTTTCTCTTCAAGCCTGGCAAATTTCTTTCCCTGAGTAAAGCACTCATTTTAAGTTCACGTACCTTTGCTAAGTTCCTGAAGAAATTCTGGATATTCCATCTCCCCAGCTGGCTATGTCTGCCGACGTCTGTCTGCACAGGCTTCCTTGCAACTGTCAAATCCAAAGTCATCCTCAGCCTTGGTGTGTTTTCTTCTCTCTTCACAACCTTCTGCAGCCTGACGAGCTGCCTTAAACAAGCTGCCTTAATTGCTCACCCACAAGATGGCCCACACCGACAGGAACACACAACTTCTCCTATAAGTCACTCACATGTGATACGGGGTCCAGCCAAGCACAGACAGGACCACCGAGTCCGGCAGACTGAATCGCGGGCACACACATTTTCAGATGTTTAGCCCAGAGGAAGCTTGAAGAACACCTACTGTCCTACAAGCCATAAAACATTCCAATGACTCTCTAGCAAAGACCAGGCACCACGGCAAAGAGCAAACACGATAAAAATGATGCAGTGCTAGAGGAAGACTGCAGGAAAGTTCAAGATTGGAGGTCCCTGGGATGGAAGATAATTTGTCACATGAAAATAGTCACCCAGTGTTGGAAACAACCAGTCACTCTTTCAGGTGTCTTTAGAAAGAAGTGGCCTTGGTGCTCCGAGTAGACTCAGGTGCAGGGTCGGGTTGGTCTTTCTTCCTGAAGAACAAAGCACGTATTATTCATCTGAGCAAGGCATGACAAAGCCCTAGTGATAGCAACAATATCCCGTGAATGGCAAAGTGCCATTAACCTTAACGACAGCATCTGCTTTACAAACACACAAAATGGAGACAGATTAGATGAACTTTGCAAACTTTTATATATATGCATGTTAAAAGATCTTGCTTCCTAAGCTATTTTTTTTTTCTTTCTAAATTCCCAGTGCCCTCGTAAAGTCAGTCAATACACCATTACAATCACTTGGGGAACAGTAAACCTTTGAAAGATGGCATTTGCACTGTGGATTTATAGAAATCATTTGAACTACTGTAAGCCTTGAAGATAACTCTAAAACATGTTTTGATTTCTCAATAATTTCCTGAGAATCATTAAAAGCAATGAGAATGGCACAATCTGGACAGACACAGGATGGGAAAGCACTGCAAGGAGGAGAAAAATATTGTCGATCCTTAAGAAAATGTATAAAGAGCCTCCCAAAAGAACAGACTCACTCAGTAGGAGAGAGACAAATAGAGTTTTCACTGCATGATGATATTCACTGATCAAAATATTCAAATACCTGCAAGTCAAATGGGACAGTGCCCTGCAGGAGCGGAGCCAGACTCTGCAGGGCCCTCGGTGGCCGGGGCAAACTGGCAGAGGGGAGAGGGGAACTGCAGTGACTCGCGGGGACTCGGGAGGTGCCCGGCACCGTTCAGCCCCCCGGCGTGCTGGGGTCCCCGCGAGACACGAGCGCCCCNAAAATATTGTCGATCCTTAAGAAAATGTATAAAGAGCCTCCCAAAAGAACAGACTCACTCAGTAGGAGAGAGACAAATAGAGTTTTCACTGCATGATGATATTCACTGATCAAAATATTCAAATACCTGCAAGTCAAATGGGACAGTGCCCTGCAGGAGCGGAGCCAGACTCTGCAGGGCCCTCGGTGGCCGGGGCAAACTGGCAGAGAGGAGAGGGGAACTGCAGGGACTCGGGAGGTGCCCCTCACCGTTCAGCCCTCGGCGTGCTGGGGTCCCCGCGAGACGTGAGCGCCCCTTGTGAACAAGATGTTGCTGCCGCCCCCAAAACGCGACATAACCCTGGCTTATGACCACCGGATGGTGGTGTTAAATTTGAAAGCAGCACTCTGTCCCGGAAGAGCCTCCCCCATCTCCTGTTCTCTCTTATTAAATATCCATTTCAACCTCTTTTTCCCAAAGAGGTAGCAGGAGCAGACACCACCCTAGCACACCCTGCTGCAAACCTGTGCGCTGCATCCAGCTAAGGAGGGTAGACAGGCTCATCTGGCCCCACAGATCTCGGAGCGTGCAGGCCCTCTTCCTAACCAGGCATGGCCAAAGAGCATCTCCCCCAGCCTCCCCTCTGCCCTGTTCTCGGGGCTTCGTCTCCCTCCCATGTATCCAGGGGCCCTGACACCAGGTTCAGGGTCACACTGAACCGTGGCCTCATCGCAGCGCTCTGCTTCAGAGGGACGGTCAAGGCCTGCCCGGCACCCAGAGCATCTCGCGGTGTTTGAGTGCCACGCTGACGGCTACCTAAATCTTACTGCAAACTCACGGCATCACCACGCTGTGGGCTGCTCCTGGGGTTAATGATAGCTAAGCAAGTAGTCAGCAGTACAATGCCAGTAGAGTTTCAGCTAATTTAGCAGATTATGTACACTACAGTCTATTTAACACTCTATTTCATTAACCTTAGCTATGACAAACTGTACTGCTGCACGGTGCACTTAGATCACATTCATCAGCCCACCACGACTGCAGAAACACCACGTTCTTCTCACTGACAGCAAGAGAATTTGTTCCCCCCGCCTAGAAGTCCTTTCTGCTCTCCAGGCAGGCTGAACTGCTGTATGTTCTGTGCTGGGTGCGTGGGTCCTATCAGGAAGGGTTGGTGTGACGGGACTGCAGGAAGGGTCGGCGCGACGGGACTGCAGGAAGGGTCGGTGCGACGGGGCCAGCGCGATGGGCCTGCAGGAAGGGCTAGCACGATGGGACTGCGGNAGGGTCGGTGTGATGGGACTGCAGGAAGGGTCGGTGTGATGGGACTGCAGGAAGGGTCAGCACCATGGGACTGCAGGAAGGGTCAGCGCGATGGGACTGCAGGAAGGGTCGGTGTGACGGGACTGCAGGAAGGGTCAGCACGATGGGACTGCAGGAAGGGTCGGCATGATGGGACTGCAGGAAGGGTTGGTGCGATGGGACTACGTGACGCCCCTCTGGGCACCATCTTCTCGCCCGCCCCTCGGCATCGCGCTGGCCCCGCTGAGCTGCGTTCCTGCCCAGCACCGCAGCAGTTAAAGGCTCTGTTAAACGGGAAGGCAGTCCACCCGGCTCATGGCGAATCATCCCTTATTACTTATTTATGAGAGTTAATTTCTTCTGCTGGCATTTAACACACCGTATGGAACGGAGGCTTCCGGAGCCAAGCCACAAGCAGCTTTCAGCTGCCTTTTTTTATACCATTGAATATGACTGAGGCAAAGTTAATCATATTGCTGCTTTTACTTAGAAAAAAAGATGATTCCCTAAAAAAAGTCTATCTCAAAATCCAAATCATCACCTCTCTCAGCAAGCATGTCACGTGGCAGAAGAAATCACAAGAGAACAAATTATCTTGATGAAGCAGGACTCTAAACAGACCAGCTTTGTAGATCCAGTTAAAAAAATAATTAGATATTCAGATATATATATCTCCATCTATCAGTTCTAATAAGCAGGACTTCCTCCTCATATTTGCTGATCTAATAGCAATTTGGGAGGGAATATTCTGAAGTGATTTGCCATCAGAGCCCTGTGTTTCAGACGGGGTAAATGTGCTAAATGCTGCACTGCCCTGCAGACAGCAGGAACGCTGCCTTCCCTGGCGTTCTCTACGTAACCTGCAGCGGCCCTGCTCAAAGCTTGATGCTTTCTGGAAGCAGCATCAAGACCTAAGCTGGACCAGAAACTCTCACCGTGTAAATGGCACTACAGCGACGCACGATGTTTTGGATTTCTCCTCTGTCAACGCATTGATATCCCCGAAGACTGTGCTGAACCAGCAAGGTTGTGGCCCTTCTCATATTTACTGTGTAAGAATGACATTTATGACAATAAAAATGCAGGAAGTGCTGAACAGTAATGATACCAACAACACTTCACCAGGGACCAAAATAATTATATAACGTAATGAAATCAGAGCTGGAGAAATGGCAGCAGTGTAACTGCTGGAGAGGAGCTGGGCACTGCCGCTTTGTGGAGGTGGATTATGCAGAGCAGCAACAGGATTGATGGCACTTGGTAAACACCAGGTCTTGGGTATTTCTGAAAATCTCTACACAACGTGAGAGCAAGTATTGACTCAGACGGGGCTGGAGCCAGCTGAAAAAATCTGCCTGAAATATTTTTCCTCATCTCACAATGATCAAGCTGGAAGGAGGGAGCAGCTCTGAATAACAAGAGGGTTAGTATCCTTCTCTATCAAAGTCCCAGTTCCCACTCATTTTTCCATAAGTCTAATCAAAAACTTTTATCAGGAGATTTCCATTGTTAGTTGTGTGAATCCCACAAACTATTTGTTTTCTTCATCTATGAGCCACTCTTTGACTTGCCTGTGAGATGCTCCACACACTGTAATATAAAACTGTTCTTATTACAGCGTTAAATTAAAATTTTGTAGAAGATACGCAAAGCAGAATAAACTTTCAATTAAAATATAAACAGTGTTACTGAGAAAGAAAACTGGAGGGAGCTCCTAGGCTTCTTTGCATTAGAAGTGTCTAAGATTTAATTTCACTGTGACATCTCCTTGGAATTACACTGCTAATTGATCAAATTTTGTCTGTCTGTTATTTAAACTTTCAATAAAACTTAGATTAATGGAAGGTGTAATCCTCCCGGGCAGAACAAATATTCCCATTGTTCATGTCAGGTGTGGAATAGCAATGCCCCGACTAGCAGCTTCTGCATTCAGCTGTGAGCATGAAGCTAACGATGAAAATGGAGCGACTCTTTCACTGCTTGAATGAAACCTGCTCCAAGTGTGTCATCTCTCCTTCCTGCTCCCCCACCCCAGGCTCCTCTAAATGCTGGTACAGATCTTTGAAACCATCGAAATACAATATTCAAATATTCAGGACTAATTTACTTCATTCACAACTCAAATGAAAAACAGATCACTCCATCTGCAATCCTTGAAAAGGACAGGCAGCATCCCTGCCTCCCCCAGCACCCTGGAGGAAGGTATTTTCTCATATATTAGAGAAAAAGAAACAACACAAGAATGATGGGAAAATAAGGAACCTGCCTTGTGCGGAAAGTAGATTTCTTTTTAACTCTACCTTTATCCTTTAAATATATCATCCAACTTCACGCCAGCAGAACACGCAGCTGAAATCTGCCGGGTCGTATCCTGTCTGCAATCCCGAACCCGGGCGAGCACAGAGCAGACCGGAGCGGGGAGCTCTCCCGGACACCCCGTGCGGGAAGGCGCCTCCTGCCCGCACTCGTGGCCCTGCCGCCAGCCCGGGCAGCTGCGGGGAGCAGGGCACAACAGGCAGGGCAGGGAGCAGGGCACAACGGGAGGGAAGGCACGGTCGGATAGAACAAGGGTCCAGGGCGCTGGCGCTGCCGGCCGACTGCAGCAACCCAACCGCGCACCTCGGGCATGGGACCCTCTGCTGCACATCCCCCTGCCGCACAGTCCCAGAAGAAAGCTCACGATCTGACAGCAACCTGTGATTCATAAAGCTGGAGAGCGGGGTTTAAGCAGAGCTGTGGTACTGCACAATGCTGCATCGAACCTGCTCACCCGCTTTGTAGCCACAGTTGGGGAGCTAACGGGTCCTGGGTGGGCCGAATGGCCTGTGTTCCACACGGGTAGTGCTGTATGTAGAAGGACCTAGAACAGAAATACCAATTACTAATCTTATTTGTCCATCCACGCAAACAATATTAACACATGGCAATCAATAAAGTAGTCAGTTGTTTTTCTCTCTCTCCCTGCCCTCCCCAGGGGAAGCAGTGCATCCGTACTAGATTTTCAGTACACAAGAGGAAAAAATCACGCAAGGCTTTCTACTGATCTGTCTGTCTTCAGCAAGCTCACTGCTAGACCAAGGCCTTCTGCATCAAACAGAATCCGAGCGCAGAATGGGGCACTAGTGAGAGGGAAGAAGATGAGGTCAGGAAGCAACAGTTAGTTTGTATTCCTTCAGTGACACCGTTTGGTGCTGCAGTGTTAAATTAACTCCCATTAATTCATTGTGAAAACAAGCCCTAGATAATAGTGTGGAGTTTACAGTTTCTCCTCCTCAGTTAATGTTGCATGGTAACACTCTATTTTAAATGCAATTAATGATAACAATGAAAAAATCTCTTCCGATATATGTAAAGTGCATCAATGGTAGTAGAAGGTTGCTGTTGTACCTGCTGTGATTTGTATTTAAAATAGAGCCAAATATTTCATGGCTGTGATTCATCTTTTCATCCTCCTGGGCTTTTGCTATGTTTATTGTCAACACACTTCCCCCCCCCCCCAAAAAAAAAAAAATTGAAATAGGAATGAAAAAGCCCAGCTCAGGCATTATGACTGTGCCGAGCGGTGCTTTGCTTTGCAAGGCGATGATGAGCAGAGGCAGCAGTGCAGAGAGCAGCCGGGTGGGAGGGCTGCGTGCGAAGGTACCGTTACACAGAGGGAAGTCAGAGGCACCTTCAGGCCTCGTCCTGCAGCTGAGGAGCAGACGGGTGAGTCACTGCCAGCACGGAATAGAGGCCGGAGCCCCAGCCGCCTCCCGGGGGCTGCAGGATGGACGCGTGGTGCCTGGTTAGCAGCTATCCGCACACATTCGTGGCGCCTTCGGTGAGTCACGGTTCACCGCGCGTTTGCTGGAGTCCACAACAGCCTAAACTGAGCATTAGCTCCAGCCTGCAGCGCTGTGCTCCCCCGTTAATGGATCTCTTTACACATGGGGCAAATGTCCTTGTGACATCTTTCTCATTAGGTCGCCTCTACTATTTCTAAATATATT
>VWPW01002187.1:137324-176473 GCA_013389825.1 Crypturellus undulatus | reverse complement strand
AAAATTAAAATAATAATAATAAAAAATCCGCCCCGCGCGAGACACGCACCCCCCCGCCGGGGAGGCAGACACAGAAATCTGCAGAGGGCTGTAAATTCCCCCCCGCCTCCCCCGACTTAAAAGTCTCTCTCACCTTGTGCCGCCGCCGCCGCTTCTGCTGCTGCAGGGGGGGAGAAGTTAAAGCCGGGGGAAACTTTTCAATCCCTTCGCCAGGCCGCCGCTGCCTCCTCCTTCCACATATTTTCCCCCTTAGAGTTTTATTGTGTCTGAATTTTCTCTCTCTCCCTCTCTCTCTCTCTCTCTCCCCTCTTCTGTCTGTCCACAGTTCAGGTTTCTGGGGTAAACAGGGTTTAGGATGGTGCTGGGGATATTTGGGAGAAGGAGAACTCTAGTGGTGTCTGCTGGAGTTGCTGTTTGTTTCTTTTATTATTATTATTATTATTTAATAGTGCATTTGAAACAGATCTTTAGCTGTTTATTATATATGTATTTTTATCATACTTTTAGGCCTGGGCTCTGTATGTTATTTCAGAAGAGAAAAAAGTGCCGGTTATCTGATAAATGTAAATTCCTCCGACCGTGCAGCCTGGTGAAATTCTGAGTAACGTTTTCCAAAGTGAATGTTCACCTTGAGCGACAGAAACTAAAACCCACAGAATTGGTGTGCCTCTCGGCATCGGCTCTGTGTGCCAAGCTGCAGATCCACACTTCCATGGCAGCATCAGGGAATATCTAATAATAGATTATTATGTTACTATATAGGTGTATGTGTAGCAAGAAGATTTGTAGGTTTTATCATATTTAGTTTGAAGTATGAGATAATTAAATAATTATTAAAGAATGTCTGAGCAAATACATTTCAGAGTTTGTGAAATGCTTCAGGAATTATATATGAAAAAAATAGATTTCACAGTAAATTAATCTTATCCAGCAGTGTGCTATACTTTATTGTCAACTTAATTCTGTAAGTATCTACGCATGCAAATAATTTTATTCATTAGTAAATGAGTATTTTAAAAACAATTTTTGAAAACAATTTTGGACTATTAATGATGAAAAAGATGCATCTTTTGTATCTGGTTGATCAAGGATTTAACTTAGCTTAATTTTACACACACAGCAGTGAAAGTTCCTCAAGTGTGCTTAGTAAATAAGATTTCTACTAGTATCTAAAATTGCATTTTGCCTAAGTATCGGGTTCTTACATCCTCTTTTTAAAAATAAAATGCAGGTAATTTGTTGCATAGTTGTGATAAAGCTTTAGTTCTGTTATGTATTTAAATATGAAAGAACATTTTACATTATCTAAAATAAATAAGATAAATTGGAAAGAAAGTGCTGGTGATCTGCTTTGAAAGGGTGCTTGAAGAGCTGAGCTGATACCAAATGGTGGAAATATAATTTATTAACTGCATTATATTGCTTGTATTAATAAAAGAGGAAATTAAATTTACAGGCAATTCTTTGAATAAGAAGGGCACTCAGGAAGGGATTTATTGACAGGACGATTATAAAAAGGCTACCTTATGTGAAGCATTTGGTTGTGATGTTTGGCTTGGATCTTGTTCAGACGTGTAGTTTTTAAGTTAACACAGATACGTGCCACGTTCCCACAGGAGGTGCCATTATGTGGCTGTCTCGGGTTCCTCTGCATCCTTCTCTTCACCGATTGCATAGGAGCTGTGCTTTTATAAGAGGAAAAAATATTGGGGGCCTTACTGTTTCTGAGCAGGCCATTGCAATCAAGCAACCAGGTCTACTTCTGCAAGGCTCCGTGTCCAAGTACATCCATTTCTGCCCCCAGAAGCAAACAGCGGGGAAGTGTAGCTAGTGGCATTACGGGACTGCCTTGAATTCTGCAGGCAGAAGGGCAAGATACCCCTCACAACTCAGTGGGCTGTAAGAGGGGATTCCTGGCATAAATCCAAAATAAAGCTCCTTGTCCAGGCCTGGTTCTTTATGGAAAAGATTTATTACTCTGCCGCAGTGCCTTCTCCTTACCTATGTAAATATTTACATAAGGCAGAAGTTCAGCTATCTTCAGTATGAAAAGGTTCGAGCCCCTTATCTCTCAGGACCCATAGAGAGCTGTCAAATAAATATTTAGGCCACAGTTTTACAAATGTGGAAGTATGGGCAGGAGAAGCCCTACTATTTGTCTACAGTGGAGGCTTTTACCTGCAGCCTCCTGATTGCAAGCAGTTTTCTGCAGTTAACGTATTTGGAAAGGCAAGTCTGGACGGTCTCCAAATATTTGTTTCAGGATATAAATATTTAATTTGAGAAAGAACAAAGTATCCAAAAGCAAATATGTAGGGAGTGTCCAAACCATAACTACATTGCCTTGTTCGAGTTGGTGGGCAGCGGACTAAATCCAGTGTAGAAAAACAGGCATACCCCGTACTGGAGGGTAGGTGTGTGCAGGCCTTGTTTTCAAATATTTGTGTCTGCTCTCTGAGGATCAGCACCCACTGATCTACTGACCAAGCTGTGTGCGTTATGTAACTTTTAGGAGACATGCTGATTGCTAGAAAGGTTGCGTTTTACAGTCATTTTAAATTATTTTTAACTGTATTGCAAAGACTTATTTCAGCTCATTAAGGCACAGGTTTGAAGCCACATTGGCTGGTCCTATTAAAGACTCGGCTCTTACATTTATCTGCATTTAGTCTGATGCCTTATATGTGTGTTTAGGAAATCCCTGTTTTTTTGGCAATCAACTTTCATGCAGCAGAAAGGAGCAAGAGCTTTAAACAGTTAACAGCAAAGTCCGCTACAAAGCGCGAGGGCTGAGGCGAGGGCTGAGGCGGCCAGACAATGGGGAGGAAATCCCACCCTCGCCCAACGCTGGCCAGCAGCATGTTTCCTCATAGGCAGTGGGAAATGTTTGTTAAAACAAACGCCAGATTAGGGAAGTATCGGAACCCATCCTCCCCGGAGCGGGGATTGGCTGCCGACACTGACGGACGCTTAGCGTTAGGCTCCGAGTGCGGAGGCAGGGAAAAATGCAGGCGTTTCCTCCCTGCTCTTGGTGGAAGGTCCCTGGAAAAGTCAAACGCGCTGCCGAGTTGCTGAGACGGCGTGCGCACCTCTCGCTCTCAGGTGGCTCTCTCTGGAACCAGGTTTAGCCATCCAAAGTGTCTACAGAGCTGTAACCAGCAACGTGATGTAGCTGGAAGGATTCTGGACATGGTTTTCACTACTTAGTTGTAGAAAGCATGATGCTGGCAATGATAAAAAGAAAACATGATAAATTTACTTCATTTTAAGTAAGATGTACTTGCAGTAGAAATAAATCAGGATACATGTACAATTTATTTCACTTGGAAAGAGGCTTGGAGGGAAGTAAAAAACGCTGCATCAGCAGAAGTACCGTTTTGCCAGAATAAACTGCTTCCACATTAGGAATATAATTATAAGCACCATGAGCTAAAGGGGAGATTGGACAGGTTCACAGAAAACCTGTGACTTGGGAAGTCCTCAAGCTGCTGGAACACCAGCAGTCAATGGTATCATCCACGCCTGCTTGTTGCTCTGTCTCCCTAGGTATCATCTCCTCTTTTGTGAGAAAAGTGAACCTGTCTAGCACCATGAAGAAGAGGCTGGTGAACATGCTTTTATTTTCCTCTCTTTTAAATGATGCTACAGCATTTCAAGAGATGCATATGTTTTTAATGCCAGTACTGAGCAACGCTGTCCCACGTGGCTATGACCTTGCTTTCTCTTTTGCCATCGTCCTGAGTTTGCTCATACGACTATCAAATGCGCAGGTGAGAAAACTGCATTGCTGGAGGCTGCTAGACACGAGGCTCCAGACTGTGAAAACAGGAGCTGAATGCTGGTCGTGAGCAGAGCAGGGAGGATCGTGTCCTCTCTTCCCCTGCGCCAAGGCACAGCCCAGCCTTCTTCTCCAGCTGAACCAAACTTCCCTAACTGAACCAAAGCCTCCTCTCCATTATGTGCTCAAGTCTTTATCTGGCTTTGTGAGAGAGCTGTCTCTTGCAATTGGTGCCAGCCCACTTTACTGTGTGCTCAGCTTCCCGCTGCACTGAAACCAAAATACCTTAAAGAAACACATTTCCTAAGAGGCAGACCTGCCATGTTGTGATCGTAGAAGTAATAATGCAGAAAATTAGTGTAATTTTTTCATCAGAACACAGCTTAGCAATATAGTTCTCTTTACAGTAAAAAATCTCAGCAATGCACTTAATTTAGGAAGTTGGGGGGAAGGGAACAAAATCTTAATAACAACAGACTCAGGGAATCCACTGAGCTGAAAATCACTGGAGGATGGGAGAGCATTAGGGAGAAGCTTATGCTGTTCTTACTTTTCCCCAGGCATCTAAAACCCCCAAAATCAGACACAGGAGAGGGGTACAGAGCAGAAGACCCCCAAGAGCATCTGCTACTCCCTGGAGCTCTCCAAGTGGATGCTGCCTGGAACCGCAGTCCTTGCAGCCGTGACAGGGTGAGGAGAGGGAAGCAGACACCACAGCTGCCAGATCCCCGCTCTTGAGCCTCCTCCTCCTGCCCACGTCCTCGGCCAGGGGACTGGCTATGAGCTGCGGCTCTCAGGGCAGGTGGAGACTCTGCAGCTTGGGGCACCTCAGAAAGGATGTGCATGAAAAGGTGAGGGGCAAAAAATGCAGCATTTCAACAAAAAAGTCCTGGAGGAGTCTGGACTTGCAGCTTCTACTGAAGACAGGACACTGTGAGGAGGTGGCTTTTGGCGTGGCTGTGGCCATTCCTTTATTCTTGGGAATACCTTGCAGATATATTAACTGGTAATAACTCACATAGAAAAGCCAGCTCGGCATAGATATTGCATAAGAAAAAAAAATGGATTTTTTTTCACTGTGTTCTCTCTTTATATTTTCATGCACAGCTGGAAACAGAATTTTCTCCTAGAAAGTTTCCCTGTGTAAGTGGACATGTGTTTATGGCATATGACGTGACATGTGTTTGTGCCAGCATTATGCTACATGAGAACCGTATGCCTGATTCAGTGCAGAGTCTGAAATTTAGCTCTTCAATATTTTTTAACTAATTCAAAACAACAGAGTGAGTTTGTACTTGTTTCATACTGTGTATAATCTGGCAACTGTACTTTAGATACAGGAACAGGTGCCATAAAATATGCCATGCAAAAATCTTAGAGTGCACCTCCAAGTGTACATAGAGTTTATCTTACAGAGGTTTTTCTAGGCTTGGTATTATCGCTAAAATAATTTATATCTATGCAAAATTAATATTCAAAAATGAAATTTGCAATTAAACTTAAAAAGAGTGAAACAAGATCTATTGGTAATTTATGTGGATGTAGTGATTGGATATATGTTATCTGCCACTAAGCAACAATCACAATGAGAAAATGACTGGTATTTTTCGTTATTAAAAAAGTCACAAAATAGAGTTTTTACATGAGGATATGTTAGGAATGTAGTTTTTAAGTTGAAATTTTAATTACTGAAATTTTAATTATTAAATGCCAGCATATCAAGCAATACAAAATAAAAATCCTATATCCAGGTCTGCCATCCCCAAGGAGTGGAACAGCATGAGTTAGAGAGATACTACTCTTACACAAGGAGCATGCAGAGCCCTCCGGGTGGCTCTTGGTGCAGTCTGTGATGCGCCAGGCTGGTTGGGTTTGGTCTGTCGCGGACTTCGAGTGGATGGTTGCAGAGTTGCTCACCTCCAGCCTGGGCTCCACAGCTTTCTGTGAAGCTGGCTTCTTAGCTGCAACGTAACGCTGTGGCCACGCTGGTCCTGTGCATCCATGTGGCACTTTGCTGGAATTAGCAAGCCTTCTCAGTAAACAGAGTTCTGTGAGGCAGCGAGCAGAGACATCCAAATGTTTCTGGAAGAGAAGATGCGTTATCAGTAGTACTGAACTGAAGCTAATAAGCCGTGTTGCACCCAAGCGGATCATACACAGAGCTACCCAGCCGTGGCTCTGTACAGCTTTCTCCCAAGCTCCAGCTTTCAAGGAACATCATGTTTTGCATGACATTAGCTCCAGTCTCACACAGCTTATTATGCCAGTTTTGATGCCATGCAAAAGAGGCAAAATTGTTTCTGGAACAGAACTGCGCTCAAATCTAACACATTGCCTGCAATGAAGATCCCTACCAGACTGAAGCTGGCTTGGCATGAGGCCATCTTGATGTGTTTGCTATATCCTGATGTCATCGGCAGCTGGAATCAGCTGCAGATACCACTGATTGCCTGTACAGAATAGCCATAATTAATAGCGACATTTGTGTTGGTTTTGGACCATTATGGTCAAGATGAAAGCTAATGTAGGAGCAAGCAAAGCCACATCTGCCAGGCTGTGGTTCTGGCCTCTTATCTGCAGCATTGCCTGTTCCCCAGAGTTAAAGATAATATGATGGCTAAGATAAGCTCATTCTGATCCAGGATCTCAGATTTAATTTGCATGGCATTCTGTAAGGGAACATTTACTCAAAACCAATTGTAGTATTCAAATGCAATTGTCCTATCAGTAAGAGCCAGCTTACACTGGTGGAACTATTAGAGGATACTATGGCAAGTGAACCAAAGTGGAATTTATATTGGGAATATTTGAAATGATGGGAATTGGGCTAAAATAAATGTGTGAGCTTACTTATTATGTAGGCTATGTATTATGTATAATTCACAAGTAAGAAATAGATACTATTTATGTTTCTTCTATTTATCTTAGTTAATTGTTGCATTGTATTCAGCAGATGGTATTCCACTCTCTCAAAAGGTTTCTTATTAAAATAAGAATTTATTAACAATCTAGTAACTCTAATAGCAGTAACATGGTTTTTGACACATTCCTAAATTTCCAAAACACAAATCTTCTAAACTGATCACGGATACTATTCAAAAATTAGGGTTATTTATTAGCATGGTAACTAAATCCAGTTGCCATTGAAATAATAACTTTTAATATCCCAAAATGCTCTATTTATAGTGTTCCATTGAGTGTTCACAATCCTGAATACAAAAGTGAAAAGAATAAGATTTGGACATGCTGGATTATATGTATATGTCCTTTGGGAAATCTGGAGGATAGATTTTGTATTCATTGTCTATATTTTCTAAAATTTTTCACACTGAAAAATAAACTCTTACATTTTATTTCAGTGTTTTGTAGCCTTTTCTTAGTGCTGGACTTATTTTATTTTATTTATATAAAGTATATATTTATCATCTCCCTTATTTCAGTTCTTATCGGTAGGTCATAATACCTGTTATCTAATTTTCTTTATGTGAAAATTTTCTCTTTTAGATTACAACTCTGGAAATAACATTGTCTTTGAGAATACTGGCATATCCCAAGGACCCCAGTGTTGGGACAGACATATTGGCACTGGCTTTTCGCTCTTTCTCCACAACTCTATAGAGATCTAAGGAATACTGTTAAACTGCCAGTTAAAAACTTTTTTATATATTTTTATATTTTCTTATAAAGACTGCAGGCAATTAGGGGGTATATGCATTCCTTCTTTGTTTGTGGCTCAAAAGCAGAATATTCAATCCAAAATATTTAAATCTGCTTGGACTTCATGTCCTGTACAATTTCCCTCAGCAAATATAGAAAGATGAAGCTTCAATATAGCCACAAACTCTGCAAATGCCTTTTCAAGTTTGCAGCTTAAAAAGTGTAGTTAAAACTGTTAAGTTTCATGTGAATAAAATTTTCCTATTTCATTTGTTCAAGCTTTGAAGTTTATTATTGTATGCAAAATTACAAAGGGAGGAGCAGAGCCTGGGGATTTCATAAAAAACTCACTGAAGTCTCTGGAAAGACTCCCATTGACTTCAGTAACTCTGGGATCAGAACATAGATAACTTTCCTTATCTTGCACCACACAGGATTTCCAAATCTTTGGAAGTCCAAATATATACATATTTTTTTTTTCTGCTTCTTTCCTATCATAACTGTGTGAGATGTGGCTGTACAGGCCTGAAGACATTTTTCTACCCTAGCTCAACTCCTCAGCAAGATACAGGAGTTTTGGACTAGTAGAAATATGATAATTTGATATTATGTAAGATAAAGCTAAATGTAAAGTGTTGGTACCATTTTAGACTCTAAACTAATCCTATGTGACTTTTTTAAACAAAAGTAATACATACTGTTAGTTCTGAAATTTATGGATGAAATAAGCAAAAAAAAAAGTTCAATGCCAAAAATACTGGAAATTGTGTAAAATATTGCATTGATTGACAGAAAGAGAGATGATACAATCATACCTTTTCAAATTCCAGAAGTAATTTTCTAATACTATTATTAAACGTTAGAAAATGGCAGTTGTACACTTTGCATGGAATAGAATAGCAAAATAACAAGAGACCTGATGAAAAACTCAGCTGTAGAACATTTACAAAAAAAAGAGTTCCCCAGGGCCCTAGAATAATTATTTAACAGAAAAGCAATGTAATAATTAAAATCATTATTTGAAAACAATGATTGCTTTGCCAAATGGATTCTTAATTTGATAGTAGGGCAGAGTTTCTCCCAGTCCTCCTATTCAATATTCTGTATTTTAGAATTAAATTCATAGTGTTTGGTAATATAAAAACAAGACAACTCTATGTGCAATTTACCCATTTTGACCAGCTCAGATTCTGTGTGGTGTGTGCAAATGCCATGTCCAAGCAGGGAATACAAGAATGGAATCTCTCCTCACCCATGAGGAGAGTGAGAGTGACTGGAGAATTAACTTAAAGCATTTTTTTTTGTACCAGCATGGTTGCTGTGCATTTTAATTCATATGAATTTGGCGTTCAAGTATTTGAAATTTTTGTTCAGACTTCACATTTTGCTGTTTAGGAAGCCTATCAAGGCGACTGATGACATCAGAACTAGCCCTTAGCTTCTCTCACCTTCCATTACCACATAGACACATGAAGGCATGTGAAGGCATACAAGTCTTCCTGATGGTCTTTAAAAGCAAAAAGGTAAAATATTAACAGATATATGCACACTATTTTATAATGTGAAGCCTCTAGGAAGAAAATATAATTTACAAAACTCTTGCAGAGCATTAATTCAATTGTTAAATTGTCCTATTTGCAAGCATTTCCACTGACTCCCGTGAAACTCCCAGGCTCAGGGAAAATGAGGAGGTAGGAGCTATTTGCAAGCAATTAGCTTGTCACAAAGCAATGGCAGCAGTTTGCCTGAATGTCTTTTACAGGAACAAGGTGTAATAAGGAATCATATCTTCTGAGGAACTGAGGTATATCTTTGTCCCAAAAGTTAGACTTCCATGGCACACTACTGCCTGACCAAATCCTGGTCTTCAGGTCTAGCTCAGCATTCCTGGAAGATGAAATGTCAAACACTAGAAAGACCATGTAGGACAATGATATCATTAGCTTATTATTCCGGTGAGAATACCTGATCAAGTATGATACTGAAAATTATTTTTAAAAAGACTGAAAAACGGGGATGCTTGCAAGAAGTATTATCAAGAGACACTTCCAACCTTTCTGACAGGGGACCTCTTCTTGAGAAGAAATAAACCCAATCATGTTTCCTTCTAGAAACAGAGAATACGGATTGCACTTGTAAGACCAGAGAATGCTTGACAGGATGCAGCGGTTTAGCAGTTCTAAAAAGGGCTGATGGTAATGTGGGATAATTAATTGAACGTGAACTTGTGTAGTTAATGAGGATATTATTACATTAAGAAAAGTTAAATGGATTAAAGGACGACTAAGGGACAAGTTCAAGAGCAAATTAAAACCGAAGCTCCTTTACTATATCTAAAGCAGGAAGTCTACAGGAAAGTTGATACACATTGATTAGGGTTTAAAAAGGGTGAATTAGAAAGCTGTGGATGCTGTTGAGAAGCTAAATACTGTTGTAGTAGGTTGAGCTTCAAAAAGAGGTTGGAAAGTGCAAATATCTTTTAAAACATCTTTGAATGAAAACGTGGGTTAATAATATGATTAAACAAAGAATACTGTATTTATAAATAAAACAGGTCCCAGAGTGTTTTCTAGCCCTGAAACCAATTGGCCTGATTTGGCTTACATTACTTATATTAGAACTGCAGAAGTCAAAAAATGGTTTACAATAGCATGTTTGTGATATTTTTAGTTCAGCAGTAAAAGACAGATCATACCGATTATTTCTGTTACACAGAAATATTACTCATCTTCTTCTCTTATTCAACAGTTCCCTGTTTAGAAAATAAATCCTATTTTGATCCAGTCTAAGTATTCATTATGCTGCCAGTTAGCTTATAAAGTTACAAGTAAATATCACTGAAATTCGGAAAAGGGGCAATGGAAAAAAAATCCCACTCCCAACCTCATGTTCTGACATATCAAGTAATAGCATATCCCTCTCCCAGTTTTTTAAGTTCATGAAGGCTATGGTACTTGCTTTGCTAAACAAAGGTATAAAAATATAAGTAGCACCCTTGCTAAATGTGGTCTCTGCTGTAAACATCTGACATCCCTGATCCCTATTATCCACTTGGTAAAGACCAGTGTTGACTTCTCCTTCTGTGCAGCTGCTCCAGCTGGGGCCAGTTTGCTAACCAAGGAAAGCAGCTTCTAGTGATGTTCCCCGCGGGTGGCATTTTGAATGAATTATTTAAAAATTCATTTAGAATTTTCTCTTTAGAATTTGGATAGATTTGTTACCATCCAAAGCTTAGTCATCATTTTCTTTCTTAGTCCGACTTCACCTTGGGAATGTGAAGTTGAGAACAATGTGCCTTAATTTTGCAGATTGGAAATTCAGATATAGAAGAAAAAAGCTGCTGACCTAGTTTTAGAGTAAACGTCCACCATTTGCAGTACATTTTAAATATTCTTACCTAATATAATTTTAAAGAATATTCCAGAAACAAACAGCAAGATAAAAAGGCTACATTTGGGGAAAGAAGAAGCTTTTAAGAATAGCTTTCATTTAAAAATTATAATGCAATAGGAGATTGCAAGAGAAGGTGGAGGGCAAGTTCAGGAGGAGATAGGAAAGGAGAGATGCTCAATTTTGCAATTGCTAAAGCTTTGCAAGAGAGAAGGACTCAAGAGTTGATACAAATCAAAGGTGGGAACACCACATTTGCTGAGACATAGCTGAAATTGTACTCCATCCACAAAACCATATCAAAATGTAAATGAGCAGGGAATCAAGCCTTGATAATGATAGCAATGCCTGTACTTTGGCATGTGAGTTCACTTTCTATGAACACATCTTTTGATGCTAAAATATCTACTATACTTAAATCTTATTTCCCTGAACATCTTCAAAATGCATGTTTCTTCTATTGAGTTTAATTACCATCCTGATTATAGAAGTAAGGTAACAACATTTTTTCACTATGTGGTTTTAGGACTTGTGGGCATAGCTCTACAGACATGGAAAGACTGAGACAAAGTTAATGCCGATTTTCAATTCCTTCGTGAGAGTATAGATTGCTTGTACACAAGTACTGTACGACTGTAAGATAATTTGGCCTGCAGTCCTGTTGTTGTGGAAATGTGACATATTTTTTCTCTTGTTTCTTCCAGACACTGGAAATGTTGTACTACATCGGTCCTTAATACTACAGATGGGAGTGAAGTAATCAAAATCAGTTTGGACAAAACAGAAGTGATGCTGAGATTGTGAAAGTGTAGGGAGAAGTGGCCAAGCCTGTGGGAGAGTCCCCTTCTGAATTTGACAGTGTGCCTTGCAGATTTAAAATTGTATTGGATCCAGCTAGCTGCAAGATCATTGCTCATCTTGTGTTTCCTCATGGCATTTGTTTCTGTTCAGGCTGCTGGGGCAGCATGTTCCTGGCATTACACCTTGCAAGAAAGAATTTAAAGCTTCTTTACCAGGGGCTTCCTGCCCTCGTCGCCTGCTTGTGACCGAGTGAAAGGGCAAATTCTGAAAGCTCTGTGTTGCAATGAGAGAATGTTGTTTGCCTTCAGATTATTCAGAGAGCAAATGGAGAAAACAGGATTTTTTAAAAATTAATTTGTNACAGTGTGCCTTGCAGATTTAAAATTGTATTGGATCCAGCTAGCTGCAAGATCATTGCTCATCTTGTGTTTCCTCATGGCATTTGTTTCTGTTCAGGCTGCTGGGGCAGCATGTTCCTGGCATTACACCTTGCAAGAAAGAATTTAAAGCTTCTTTACCAGGGGCTTCCTGCTCTCGTCGCCTGCTTGTGACCGAGTGTTAATTTGTTAACTTAATTACTCCAATTCCTATATGCCAAACTAAACAGCCATTCCAGCAAATTTGAAATACTTTATTTTATTATTTTTAAACAGTGATATAAAAATTAAAAAAAAAAGAGAGAGAAAAGAGTATAAAAATTGAAGAATGATTCATACATTCATTCCAATTTAGAATAAACATCAGATAAGAAACTAAGGCCAAAAGGGTATTTATTGGCAACCAATTCTACCCAGCCAAACATTGAGAAATATGATTTATTTAAACCATGCGCTGTTTAATAAATATCTGAATCCTTATGTATATCTCTTAGTTTGCCTCTTTTTTCCTTTTTTCTTTTTTTACAGGAATTTAGATGAGAATATACGATAAGAAATACTTTTACCATCTGTTGTAGGATAAAATTTGACATATTTTTTGGAAGAAACATACATCTCTTTTGAAAAAAATATTATGAAGGATTGCTTATGGTGTGGTCAAGAGACAAAAGGAATGTAAAACATTTTATGGCACTCTTCATAGGCAAGTAGGAAAAATTCTTGATTTAAACAGTCTATGGAGAAGTAGCTGAAAGAAATTCATTAATCTTTCGCTACTTTTTGTCAGACAAGTATTACCGTTTGATTTGGAAGAAAGTTTTCCTGTCTTTTTTTTTATCATAGCAGTTTGTTAGTACAAAACCAGGCAGGTCTGCGCACAGAAGAGAAATGTCATTTCAGACCTTTATGGAAAGCATTTAATAGAAGTAATTTTGTGTTAAACGTATTATAAACAAGTGGGAACATGACATTCTGGAAGATATGAATAAGAGCTCACAAGAGCTCTGAATAGGTTCAGAGCAATCGTTGTGAATATTCCTCGCTTCTCTTTGGCTTCAATTCACTTTGCTACAATGAAGTTTAGAAGTTGTGTGTTATTTTTTGAACTCTCAAAAGCCTAATGGGATTAGGCCCACATTATGCTCCCTTCTGGAAAAATGCTATTTCTCCCTGAAGACCTCACTCTCTTTTTCTAAGAATCAGAAAAAATGGAGAAGAAAAGAAAAGTCACAAAATGGAAACATAAACATCAATTTAGCATACACTTTTATTTTCTCATTGGATTATCTATCTGTCGGTCTGTCTGTCTATCTATCTATCTATCTATATATTTGTTATACAATGTTTTCTTTTCCAAACCCTTTTGGTATGTTTTGTTCGCTTTTCTTCTTACTTTCCGCCTCAAGAAAACTGAATCTAACCATAATCTTCATCCTTGTTTCCTAAGGAAATAACACTTGTGATCACATTTTGTGTGTGGGAGAGACAGGAAGAGACAGAAAACAGGGATTTCAAAAATAGTTGCATTCTTACAAGTTTGGTGAAAATATGTGGTAAGATAGAGGAGATTTTGCAGAATTCTGTGTTAAACAATCCAGATCAACATTATTGCAGAGAGCCAGGTCAACCTGATTGCACGGAGCCAGGAAAAACAGTTCCCCTGCAGATAGACCTCTTTATCACATGCATTGATATGCACCCACTGTGCTGGGATTTGGTTTCAGGATGCAATATGTATTCTAGTTTTAATGAGCATTTATACATGTACCTTTCTATCCAGTGATGCAGCTACTCTGCCCAAGGATTTGTGGTATCCTCTATGTAGTAATGCAATTGAGTACTTAATTTCTTGAAAATTGTTCTCTGTGTGTCTTAAAATTCAGCATGCCCTATTTTCCTCAGGCAACACTATCCAACAGTAAGTTGCAAACTGCATATGAAGGATGAACAGAAATACTAGCTGGGAAATATTGCTTGTTGAATATTACTGGGAGTGGTCAAATAACTACAAGTAACTGGTCACGAGCAAGACAGGTAATTGCATCAAGAGTTGTCAGGACTATTATGATAATGTGGTTCTGATTGCTTACAGTCACGTATTGCACCTTTATATGTCATCTTTGATTGCTCAGTGTGTCTACAAGTAATACTAATCCCCCTCTCCTACAGGAAAGAGAATCTCCAAAGTACGCTTCTGTGGGCTCTTTCATTTGCCTGGAAGTAATAATAGCTTCCGAGAATATGCATCTGTCACACTTGTTTTGTTTGCTTTTGACTGTCCAGAATGCAAATAATATTGAAAGTCAACAACAGATTTTATAGGAAAAATATAGATGAGATATATTGTATCTGACCTGGCATGGCTTAGAGGAGTTATAATCTGTTTTCCAGTGGAAGACATTTCAGTATTACATTTTTGAGAAGCTTATATTAATCATGAGCCTTTAGGCACATTAAATACATGAACTTTTGGCATGAAGCAGCATGCTTTCAGCTACATTTGTGCAATTCAGCTGGGACCAGTGTGTAATGCTTTTCACATCTTGCTGTCCCTTAAGCATGTTAATAAAACTGACAGCACAATTAAAGAATAATAAAACTGGATGTTGATGGAGATGGAGCAAGTCCCTTCAAAGTGTCATGAGAAGGACATCTGAAAAACGGGATAAACAAATTTAAGTGTGCTTTAAAAAAGTGGATTCTGAAATAACAAGGAAGTTGCTCAGTTTTAAACATGCTTTTGTTTCCATTTAAATCAATGGGGACAAGAAGATACCTTTCATGTATTCTTCATTGGAGTTTTACAGCTATTTTGCTTCTTCAGCACTCCAAACTACATTCTAGCTGAGTTATGCTCATGAGAGTCTAAAATTTTTCAAATAGAAGAAAATGTAAAACTTTTTTCAAGTCTTAGTCTCCAAATTTTAGCGTTTTTAATGCTGTCTCCGTTTAGTAAATTAGACACGTAAATTTGTGAGGAACTGAATATTAGAAAATTCTGGACCTAGAAATATGTTATCTAACATGAGACACATCTATGCATATACAGAAAATGGATATATAGCACATTTGTTATTTATAATTAACTCCTGTGAAGCATTTTTTCATAGGAAACTCATTATTCCTTTAAAGAAAGGCTTAGCTGGTGTCGAATCTCTATTTGGTTGTTAGGATTAAGATTGAAATTAAAATGTTGACTCCTCTTCTAATAGTGCCAGATCCGCAGAAGTAATAAATCATAACAGCTCAAATTTAAGTGAAGGAAGTTCTGACAGTTTACATGAGTTTAGGATTTGACCTTCTCTCGAGAAAATTATTTCTCTGAAGATCATACTTCCTCTATTTGTCTTACTTTATTCCTGGCAGAGAATTAATTAATACATAATTGCTTTGGTGAGCTCAGGATAAAACTTCTCTGTTCATGAACTCTATTCATTTACTGATTAACTTGCTTCATGGCTGAGTTAGTTCTGCAGGGTCATGCTGTACTAATGACCAGAGCGCAGGAACATTGTCAGACCAATGAGGACAAGGTAGGCTTGGAAGTATTCCAGACTTCGTTCAATTAATCACTGAAATTTCAGGAGCTTTGAGGACAGAGTTGAAACCGAGTACATAAAGGAACAGATTTGTATCACAAAAAGAGGATATGGGAGAGAGACTTTACAGGATGAGAATCAAATAAAGATGAATCAAACAAAAATCTGAAGAAATGGAAAACAATTTATCAAACTGTGTTACTGATAACTTCTCTGTGGATTGTGATTTTTTTCTGTTATTATTAAATTTTGTTCTTTTTCTTCTCTAACAACTGATTTGGCTGTCTTTATGTCAGTGTGACTCCTTATACATATAAAGACCACTCATACGTAAAGGGTTGTAAGATCTAGCTCCAATCTCTTAAAAAGTTACCGCTTTCTTTTTTTTTTCCAATCCGGATTTTCCAGCATTGCATGCATACTAGGTGTATTAGAAACTAAAACGATGCTGTGTTTAAGATCCAGACCTTGAGGGGTGTCCTTCTCTCTCCCCATGGTTCCACCTCTCATTAGTACAACTGAGACCATAGCAGTACTGGAAGGCAGGTTGATCAAAGATCAGAAGAGACCATATTTTTTCATAATCAGCAGTTGAGTTATTGATTTTTTTAAAAAATAACATTCATCTGAAAATTTTCAGCAGATGCTCCGAAGAGTCAGCCTCACATACATTAAAACAAAAGCCAGCCAGGAAATCAGCTGGAGTATTCCTGGTTGTGTCTTAGATTTCCAGCTTATGGAAACAAGATATGCTTGGATTTCCAGCATATCTTTTTTATTGCAATAGTTTCTCATGACTTTAACTTGAATTGTAGATACACATCACAAAATGCCTTTCTTTTAACAACTCTGGCTAAATTTTTACCTAAAAAAAATGGTTTTAGATTTAAGTAATGGAGCCATCTTAGATTAAATTAAATTCTATTGAAAATTAAAGTCTCCTTCTAGTTATTTTTCAATTAGTAGACCGAGTGATAGCTGTATCTGGGCTCTTATTTTAACCTGCAAATTCATGTCAGAATTACAGACTGTCTTGACTTCAGTGTCATGCTATTTAACTTAATTACATACCTTAATATGAGAACTCAATCTTTAGAATCTAGTTAGTATTTCTATTTAATTTTATAAGTGAGAAGCAAGGCTAAATTTATTAACACTTGCTCAACTTTCAGACAGTTCCTCAGTATGGTAGAAAAGTACATATAAACAATATCGATTAAGGTAGATGTTTTCAATACACTGAATGTCACCACTGGATATCTAATACCACAGACGCTGTATTAGAACTGTGCTACCGTATAATCAGGCTGTGACAATTATGCATATTTTTTAGATGAGGATCGTAATAATAAAACAGTTTTAACTTAATAATACTGATATAGTGGATTTTTCTTTTAAGTGTGGTAAGTTCCCAGAAAAAAAAAAAGTTAATTGTTTCTGGGGTTGATATTTTTCATGCTTATTTTTCACATTCAGTGAAATCTAAACTTTTTATTCCAGAGAAAATAAATCTGCTTTACTGCACAGTTGGATTCTAATATTCTGAAATTATGGCAGAATGTACATCCATAGGAATTTCTAAATCCTTATATGCGAACAATGGAATATGCTTTAAAATCCTGTCAAATTTTATCAAAAAATATTTGCAATATATTCAAGATCCAGAGGAAATAGTATTGTTTCTTCAACCAGGTATCTACTGGAACCTCTTCCTTCATAAATGAGGAACAATGCTCCCATTCCCTTTCCCCTCCTCTGCTGAAGCAGCCATTATACCCATTTAAAAACAAAAGCAACTGGTAAATTTTTAACCTCCTCTACTGAAGCAGCCATTATACTGTGCAGATACCTTCTTTCTGCTCCTATGGGAGCTGAAGAGCAGGCAAACAGGATGCACTGAGTAGTGGCTGGTTAAGCTTTGCAGATCATAGAATTATGCTTTAGAGAAGACTTGGGAAGGACCAGTGGTGTGTATCGCATTTAAACATATTTAGACAATATAAGTCTTTGTGACAAGCCCCGAGAAAAGTGAAGGAGTTACAATGATACAACATTGTCTGAAAGGAAGTCTGGGAGGTGCTTTTTACTTATTAACGCATAAGTATTTCTTCTGCACTTATCTACAACGAGGATGGATTCATCTATCTAAAAGTAGGTTTACATCTGAGCTAGTTACCATAGGTAGCAGAGAACTAGTCTCTTCTATCAATACAATATAAATGATAGAAATTAATCTCATTCTCCAAGTATATATCTAAAGTGGGTGACTTCCTAAAATCACTGTAAAAGGAGACTGGAATTACTAGTTTGGCTGTTGATATCTACACTTCTGGCATCTGAAGTTAGGTGAGATGAATACCATACAGCAAGTCCTAATATGAGTTTCTTATTAGGACACACAATCTTTCTACTACTCGAGACTATGTATGTAACAATATATTCCTTATTCTGCAGTCATAGGATATCAAGACACCAATAAACCTTCCAGATGACTAAAAGAGTACGGAGAGGCAAATCGTAAACTCTGCTATAACAGATATTAATTTTCCTGCTAACAGCACAGAGTGTAAGCAGAGTCAGAGAGCTCAGGTCTGTGAAATTTCATTTCACATCAGTGAAAGGTAGACACTGTATTTACAGAGAGTAAAAATATACATGACTTTACAAGTTAGTTAATTATAGCAGTAGAATGTGCTGAAAATGTTATAGTCACATCTAAAGCACAGAAGTGTGATTCCTCTTTACTTTAACTTCGAAACTATCTACCAAGTCCAAGTGCAAAATAAAACTGTTAAGAAAACACCTCATGAGATGATTCACAGAAGTAAACATCAGACTACGAGAAAATTTACCTTGAGTACTGCAATGTATTATCAGAGATACCTATATCCAGAGATAAGTGGAAAAGTCTTTTTTTGCTTGTATATTTGAGGTAATATTTCCTAGAGTATTAGGTTTCAAAATATGGATATCCCCAATCATTACAATAGAATTGTAGTAATTCTCTAGCTGGACACATTAAGGGAGCGAGAATGCTGGGTTCCTTTATCCAGCCTGACTTTCCAAATGGACAGTGAACAAGCAACTGAGGGAGAGCCCTCATCCACCTGGAATCTTCACTGGTGCCTGAGTATCTCAGCGCAGCCCAATTGCACCCAGCATCAGCTGTCCCTGGCTAGCCCAGGTGAGGGACCTGTGAAATTGATGGCTTTCTTCATGCATATTGCCTTTAGGTCCCTTTGGTAATGGACAAAAGGACCCACCCTAGGAAAAGCAGCATCAGCTATAAAAAAGCTACCAGTTTGAGATATCTAATAACTCAGTGATTGCTGGGTGTATTGGTTACAGATGAAAAGATCTGATTTCTGGAGTGTATCAGTTTACCTTGGCAGGTAAGTTGATTGAGAATAAAGGCATACTGGTCTGTACAACAGAGTATTTTGAAAGTCAGCATCTCTTAACAGTTAATTATATATAGCTTTCTGACTTCAGCAATCTCATAAACTTCTTCTTGTCTTTACTGTTCTACTGACATTTTTTTTTTATCTGAAGTATTTCAGTTCCCAGCTTCACTGGTGTTTTGATGAAAAATTTAAAATCATCCTCCCTACTTCTGTTTTCTTCTTTTTTTTTTTCATAAAATCTGTCTTTCATTGTGAACTTGCTAGGTTTTTTTCCCATTCTTTGTGATATTAGTTATATTCTGTGCAATCTACTGTTATTCACTGTGTTTGAATCTGAATGAGAAGTTCATACAGAGCCTTTCCCATGGCTTTGGTCACAGTAACAGTGGTAGTCCTAGGTTATAGCCCCTCTTTTGGCTTCTAGCTAACGGCTGTTTAAGGTTTTAGCACTGATTTTCAAAACGGTCAGTCAAAGGCTCATGTCCATGACTTTATTAGGAGTGGAATCTTTATATTTCAACCTATTAATTCAACAGTGTCCATCAGAACAGCATAAATGGTTACACTAGCATCTGAGAGTTGGAATTAGAGCATTCTCAGTTAGGTCCATCAGCAAAAGAAAATTCCAAGAGATCTTAATGCCTGATCCTTTCTGAGAAATATTGCACCCTGAAAGACATTTTTCAGACTCTTCAAATACTGTCAACTTGCCCTCTCAAAAATAATAATAATAATAAAAAAAACAAAATAAAAAGTTAATAGCTTGACTTTTCTAAAATTAATCTTCAATTCCTAGACTTGACCTTTGTCCAAAATGGGGTACAAAGCCTTGTAGAGTCTTTGTGACTTTGTTATAGCCATTAATTTTATTTGCAAAAAAAAAAAAAGTACAGTGGTGTAAATAGTTTCAAAATTTCAGGTCAAAATAGTAAAAATAATGAATGACTTGTAACTATTTAGCAGAGTGACTGCTGTGCAGTCATTTCTGTAGCGTTGGAAGCTGCTCATAAGGACTATTTAAAAATAGAATATATCTATTATAGTCGATAAGGCTAAGAAGCCCTAATTTTCCCCTTGCGTGTCACAAGATGGCACTCTAAGCACATGCATCATGTTTGCCTGTCAAACGCTGCCACAAACTATTGCCAAACGCAGTATTGCTCTATCCTTCAGGTTCTGGCAGGCTGTCTCACTCCAGCCTGCCCCTGGGATTTGCATCCCCCTTTCTGCAGCCCCTCTCCCTGCGCGGAGAGCCTGCTGGGATGGGCGAGGGCGAGCAGAGCTCCGCTCCGGGCTTCCAACAGGCCGCAGGCGCGTGCAAGCCCCGCAGGCTCCCTTCAGAGCTGAGGAGCACCCAAGGAGCGTACGTGGAGCCCATGCCCTCCAGGGCACCCTGCAGTCCTGTGCCAGACCCTCCTTGGGGCAGCTCACCCGCAGCAGTGCAATCTTACAGCTAATTTCACCCAAAGTTTGCAACTTTGGATGAGAGAGCCTCGTGCGTCTTTTCTATCCCACATGCCTCGAGGAAGACCTTTGGGAAGCTCTTTGGAGGTAGCGGTCTATTAGCTGTAAAGAAGTTTCTTCAGCTCCCGGCAGGGAATAAAATGACACTATTTGCGTATCTTTTCAGCCATCTGCTGATGAGTCATCGAAAAAGGCAGATGGAGCCGGCATGGGCGAAAGAAAAATGATGTGTGCAATTTCCCATGCTGTAGAGGGTTCTCCTAGTGTGTCTCTGCAGCCTGTTCTAAATAGTTGGTGATTTGAGAACCTCCTAATACCTTGGCACCCTACTAGGTCTTCTAAAAGCACTGCTGGGCACTGTCACAGGTTGTGGTCTTCTCCTTTGTGGAATACCCAGCACAGTGAATAGCCAGAACTGCTGGAAGCACTCTGGGCTCTCCTCCCCATCCCATCCACCCCAGAGGGAATTTTACCTGCATCTGGCACGACTCCAGCCTCACATCTCTACACAGCATAAGCAGAGAATCCTAATGGAAGTGAGAAGTTCTTGATGTCTATGTATGAGAACCTTCTGGGGCAGTGACACAAGTGATGGGAGCAGAACCAGGGCCTTAAGAAGGCAGTAACGTGGTATCAGGGGGAAGGTACAGAAAAGAGGTTTGCAGAAAAGTAGGGTGTCAAGTAATCAGTTCTCCACAACAATATAGATTGTCATTGTGCCAGTTGTGATTGATGTGAAGGACTTTTCCCCTATCTTTTTTTCCCACCATTTTGCTTGTGGTGCCAGGCAATTTACTCTGTAAAGGGTGCAGAGGTTGACCTACCTTGAGCATTTGGTTTGTGAGACTCATACACAGCAGCTTTTGCAGCATTCATTGCTTGGCTTGCATGTGACCAACGGAGGTGAAAGCAGTGACTTGTCTACACAGCTACTTGATGCCTACAGGCACAATGGTACCTGGTCTAGAGGTGCCATTAAGCAGGGCATAGAAGCCCTGCATCATGTAGAGACCATTTTCCTTTGCACGGTTGTTGCTGTGATTGGGAATGAGAAATGGGTTAGGTGATTCTGGAACCTTTTCCCACTTCAGGATGCCATACCCTTTTTGGTATCTCTTTGTTATTTAGGCACAGCCTGTGTACTTTTTTTTCCTCTGTGAGACCTCAACCTAAATCTGGCTGAAGCAAGAGCCGGGGTCCTCCTCTGAAGTGAAGGAGAACAGCCCATCCAAGCTCCATTGTGATATTACTAGAGAGCAATGGTGAGACGCTGCAAGATGGACCCTCCCTCACATCTTCCAAAAGTTTTGAAGGTCAATGAGGTTGAAGGCTTCTAGGCTCACTGATTGTTCATGGAGGTCAAGGAATGATACAGCATGATATGCAAATCTGTCTCAAGATGCACCACATCCTTATTTGATATCCCAGAAAAGCAACTTTAAGTTTCCTGAATTTTAGGTAGCATCATGGGTGGCATTAAGTGGCATTTAAATAGCTAAGTGCTGCAACCATGTTCAATAATGCTAAGCTACAGTGACATGTAGGTGCCTAGGCTTGTGTGTCCCAAGGCAATCTCCTCATCTAGGGTGATTTCTTTGCAGGAAACCATGACAGACTCAGCCTCTTAGGTTGACTCTGTGCCCCTGTGGGTAGTGTGCAGTGAATGATGTGTAGTATGTAGTGAATTTCTTTGTTTCAAATTCTCTAGCCTGATGTTTTATCAGGAATACCACACACATGAGAATTGTTAGGACCTTCAGATGGCTGTGGTAGTCATATGTGAATATTCTCTCTTTGGATCACAGAACAGACGATTTTGTCACAAATGCACATTTTTCCTCTCACAGGAAGGTAGATACCTCATATGGAGTAGAGCTTGCAGGTAACTAGGATATAGGTAATGTTGTTATCAAGGACTGGGGCCCAGGGAGAAAAAGGGTAGTGAGGCAAACTGATAGCATAGATGCACCATAACACTGAACGTACTCATGCAAGCTAATTTATCTCATTTGCGACAGCAAGGACATTCTGTTTGTTTAATTTCTCACCCTTTCCTTGGCTAATTAAACCATAAATCTAGAATTTTATCTTCTACATATTTATAAAATACTCTTTCATCATTTCTGTTCTACAAGCTAAGTTTATGTTATTTTGTTTTTAAAGTGGCCTGCACTTTTGGAGCAGAAAGAATTAACATTTTGTGCCAATGAACCCTTTTACATGAGATGTTATTCTTTAGTTGCTGGCCCATGCACAGTAGAATAAGGGCCTGTTTATTCCTACCTCCGTGTTACTTTTAGGCTGTAAATCCTGTTTTGGAACAGGAACGTATCTGGGCACTGAAAACGGCCATCATTTGTTTTATAAACAGTTAGCATGCTTTCCAATAGGAGTGTCACCTGTCCCAGCAGCACTTTTCCTACCCAGTTTGTGCCTAGGAGCTGTTGGCAGCAAGAATAGACCAGGAAACCCCTCAAATAGATATTTGCTTGCAGCCACTTCTTTCGGAGAAAAAGCTTAGCAAGGATGCAGACTGTTGACATATGTGCCCAGGATCATACCAGGCAAGTACGTCTTACTGGGGTAGACATAGCTCTAGAGATCGGTGTTTCTAGACTGCTATCTGAATACCTTTGTTTGACTCTCAAGCTACACACTTTGTCTGAATCTCATGGCTACAATCTAATCATCCTTATTTCTCATATGATTTCATATATTAATTAGGTAAGCAACATGCTCTGGACAACTTAATCTTTTTTAAGCACTAACAGCACCACTTATAAGAGAGCAGAAGAACTGGTAACTTGCAAGACAGAATCATAGAAAATTCCAGGCTGGAAAGAACCTCTGGAGATGATTTAGTCCAACCTTCAGATGATTCAGCCTTTGGCTGAAAACCAGCTTTTAGGCTTTCCAGAGCATCGTCTAGCACAGTTTTCAATATCATCAAAACAGTCTCCCATTTCTCTGGTCAAATGGCATTTATATTCTTCTTGCAATCTAGGAAATCTCCAACAGAGCCAGGAGCAAGGTTATCAGATTCATTTCGGCTATTTATCACAGTCAGATCTTTGAGTGGAAAAAAAAAAAAAAAACAAAATTAAGGTTTTATCATGTCTTCAAGAGGCATTAAAGTTATTCCAAATATGAAGACAAAATAGCAAAAAGGGAAACATATCCTTTTCCTCTCACAGACAGAAAGTTTGCATCCAAGATGAGATTTTCTATGGAAAAACAGGAAAAGATATAGGACAGGAGCTAAAAAGGACAAGCAATCTTTTTTTTCCTGAAAACAGGCAATCCAGACTCCTGGTAGTGATCTTATAAGAAATATGGCTGACATTAACTTTCCACACTCTTTTTGAAAGATGGTATCATGGTTTGTGTCAGAAGGCATTTGGGGAAATAACAAACAGTAATTAGAATTATAAAACACCCAAACTATTTCTAAGTACTCTCTTTTTTAGAACTTAGGGACCTTTGAGGCATAATATCAAACTAAACTTAGAGCAAGCATTGCTGTGTTACAGCTAGTTTATTTCTGCAGACTAATGGTTGTAGGTTTTCACATTATATGCAAGGAAACTTTATTATAGCCTTGAAGCCAAATCAACTTTAAGAATGCACGTGCTCTTCAGTAGCATCTATGCAACCTCATGTCTCAAGGGGCCTTGATAATCAGACTGCTTATTTAAGGGAAGCACCCACAGCTAAGGCTAATATAATTTAAAAGGTTACCCCACAACTCCCTTCTCTGCAAGGCAAATCTTCCTTTTGGTGAGCATTCTTAGTAAAAGTTGCTCCACAAGCCCAAAGACCACACTGCAAGTGCTAGTGTATATTGGCATTGAACTTCATACAGAAATCGGATTTCCATTGCTGATCATAAGGACACAATCGCTCCCTTACCACATGGTGAACTATCATCATGTTTATTCACTTGAAACTATCCTAATATGCAGAGATGCTGAGGTAGCCATGCAGTAGGTTCCCTGTGGTGAGAACCATGCTCAGGTTTTCACAGAACTTCCAAAACAGACTGGAGACTGTGACTTCTTCCTTTGTTGAAGAAGCCCTGTAACTGTATTAAAAAATATATAGAGAATAATACTAAATGCTACTTAGTTCACATGGAGTGAAAAATAAGGCTTAAAGTCAATTTTTATTTACTACCTATTCAAATAAAAGTCACCAAGGGCAATGAGTTACAATATGATATAGTTTCACTGGAAGAAATACAAAGCACCTGTGCTGGAATCTAAGTACTTATAGGTATATATCTGAACTGTATGAAGACTGTAGATTAAGATGTAGCCACACTAACAGGAGCCAAGCCTGGACAAGAACAAACTCGAACCAATAACTGGTTACACTCAGCTATTTTTGCAGTTATTCCCTTCATTTACAAGGGTTGAAGTGTGGGACATACTAAAATGAACAAGGCTCCTGTAAGCATCAGTGGGGCTAGAATGTTATCTAAAGCATTTATTTTTTCCAAACCAACGAAGATTCAAATCTTTTTAAAGTGTGACCAGCTATGTGGTAGATTTTGTCAAACTCGGGAGGATTTACAACAAAAAAAGTCTGCATTTATAACAAGATCCCTGTTGCTGCAACGTGCAGGAGGTCGTCTCAGCATGCAGCAGCGCCATTCATCAAATGTCGTCTTTGAAATCATACAGTCCCTGCATGATAGTGAGAGTGTTACTCTCAAAAGACAAGTCTACCCCACAACTGAATCCATGGGGACACGTGTTCCTCATGCAGGAGAATATGAAAGCCATTAGGATTTTTTAATGGCATGTGAGCATCCTTACACTAACCCCGTGCCATATACCTTATTTTGATTGCTGTGTATTCAGAATGAATTCCTAAGGGTCTTGGATGCAGATGTGCAGGCTTGTCTAGCGAGAGTATCGGGTATCTTTAGAGGGGAAACGAGTCAAGAGCAGGCAATACCTGTTGAGTTACTGGTTTCCACCTGTGTCCAACATATGGGAGAATAAACTTGTCATTTGGAGAAACAGTCCTTGTTCTATCCTGGTGCACTGTATGGTGAAACCACTGTTTTCTGTATAAAGTTTTGCTGTTGTTTACTTCAGTTTAAGTCTGAGGTCATTTTATCTCCCAGCCTGTATGCTGGTTGAAACACTCTGTCATACTGAAGTGTGAATACTGACGGAATTAGTGAATGTCTGAAATTGTAGAAGTCTTAACCTTATTGCAATGGCCATCAATATCATAAAATATTTTTTTTGCAGTGAATATAAAACCAATCTGGAAAACTGTGAATCTAATGGCATGCTCTGGTCAGACAGGTTGAATACTGAGAATGTTTAGGAGTTCCCATAATCTATCTCCAAACGGGACGTTCAGCTAATCTCTCTCATTTAATGTGTATACAGAAACTAGACAGCTTTTCACCTATAAACCTCCTTGACATAAAATGTACAAGAGCAATTTTGCCAGTAATCCATTTTATAAATATTCTGCTAAAACATCTTAGACACGTTCTTTTTCTGGAATTTTAATATTCAGGAGGTAATAAGCTTACACCTTGGAAGGGGCTGACAATTTGTAAACTCAAGTCATTGTGACTGCCACCTTTTGAAGGAGCCAAAATATTTTCTTGCAGTCGTATGTCAGATTAACTCATCACAGGTTTTTGTTTGTTTGTGTTTTAAAGAGCTGCTGCTTAGGTGATTTATACAAGCTGCTCCAGAAATCAAAATACAAAGAACATCCTCTGTGACAATGAATTAATCTTAATTAAAACATAGCTTTTATAATAGGAGCTCATTTGCTTGTATCTTAAATTTTTGCTTTTATTGGAAGAAGCTTGGATTTTTTTTATTCAGTTTCGTCCTTATTCTTTGCTTCCTGCCAGTGCAGGAAGCACAATTACTAGAGTGCATAGAAACTGCTATTTTCTGTGGCATTCCTGACCTGATTGCCCCCATTGAAATGAAATTTCTCGGGAGGGGAAAAAAAAGTGATTCTACTAATTTTGGACTTCATCCATCCCAACTGCTTTTGTTTTTCAAAAGATAATTGCTGTCTTTTCCAAACTATCTTTCATGCAATGAACTTCTAGCAGACAGCAGAGCTCTTTTCTGCTTTCTATACATCCTATGCATTCCTATGTCCTTTGCTAAAATCTCATACATACTCTGTCTCAAAATATGTTACCCTCCACTGTCTCTGCAGACCATTTTGTTTCATTCTTTTTTCAGGCTTCCCTGATAACGGCTCTGTAGTACCAGTCTCTTCTTCCCTACAGGGTTCTTCACCAAGAGCTTGCCAGTTGCATCAGCACGAGTTCGACTCCAAGAAGCATATTTTTAGTTTGGTTGCACTTATGAGACAGGAGGTATGAAAGTAAAAGGATCTAAAAGCAAAAGCATGGTATTAGGGTGCCTTAATTAGCCCTAAATGTATCTGGACATCTGGAAAGTGCTTCTTTGTGTTTGCTTCCCTGTCAGCCAGCTCACACAACCAGATCAGGTCTCCCTGAAATGCTCCTCTTGCTTTGGACCCTCACATTAGAGTCTACTATATATTTTTTAGCTGCTGGTGCACCTACATTTATTTACAGTCTGTATTTACAGTATTTACAAACACTGTAATTACAAGATAGTGTAAATATTTATAGCAAATCATGGAAAATAATAAAATACCAGTTATTTCCTCCAGGTTCTCTGGGAGTCCCCCAGCTACCCAGCTGGATTGCTTGTGCTGATGAAGACAGGAAGATTGGTCATGTTGCGCAAGAAGGATAGAGCTTTTTTTTCCAAGAACTGATCACGAAAGGTTATTTGGGCTTTCAGCAGCTAAATGTGGATGTCTTGAATTACTGTTCCAGAGTTCCCGGAGCATGAAAAAAGAGCCTGAATTTGTCCCTAGTCTGAGATCTAGTAAGACCTCTTGGGATAAGGAGTCTAAATTTGTAATCAAAATAGTTCCTGTTTCCCATCACATCGGTACAAGTTTCAAAGCAGAGCGCTGTATGGGTTCTCCAGGGTGGGGATGGCGAATATTTAAACTTTCGGACCCGGCAACAAATCACTCACTCTGTGTACATTTGAAATACCTGCCTCTCAGCAAAGCCTGACTATATCTTCTTTACTTTTTTCCAGTGAATCCAACCAGAAAGTCACCTGAATCCTATAAGTTAGTTTTTTTCCTGTTGAAAAAACAAAATATAAACACAAATGAAAGGCCCTTTAAATGGCATGTGAGTTAGAAGCCAGCAGTGCATCTTTATCACCTGAAAATTTGGAAATTAATGCTAGAATATAAATGTTATGATTTAGGCTCATCTTTCAGATAAATCATGCATTTAGCAAATGTGAATTTTTTTTTATTGGTGCATATGTATTGCAATTTCAGGATGCTGAATTATTCAGTTAATAGTCAGAAAGAAAGTATGAATATGAGAGCTATGCAATAGAGTCTATTAGTCATCTTAAAGGTGAATACAATGTAAAAGCTGATAAAACTATTTTCAAATTCAGAACTGCTGTATTATTATGTCCCTCCAGTAAAGTGTATACAAATCCAGACACTGGAGATGCAAACTGAAACAAGCAGCTTCTCAGAGCTATTAATTCATACAGTAGGACATGTGAAAAGGATGTACATTATACTTATTTTTCCATCTCTAGCTTAACACTTTGTCCATAGTATTGACTTATGTTAATGTATGTTAATTAGTTATTCACATACTTTGTCCATAGGAAATAGAAATACTGTACATAGAGACAAAAACACTGGTATCTAGAAGATGAAACAGAACACTTTATTTTTAAAAGTGCCAAATCAAAGATCTAGTATCTTTCGAACAGAATAAAAGAGCACACAGACTATAGGAAGATGGAAGGAGATCTTAGTGTCCAAGTAGGTGAATCTTACAATTTCTCATGGCTGTGCGTAGAGCTTGCTAAAGATGAAGCTGAATTTATAGATTGTTTTTCAAAGTACTTTGTGGGGATAGATGAAACAAACTTCATTCCTGACACAGGCATTATGTAGACAGGTACTTCAAGAGCTTGAACATTTTCTGCATAGACAGAATTTACCCCTCCATTGCCGATGAAGGTGGAGATTTGTACCCGGACGAAACCCACACAAGACAACTTGTGTTTGGCCCAAGTCAGTCTTTTTGGCCCATCTTGTTCATCATTTGCATGAACCTCATTTTTCTTTCTAATATGAATGGTGCCAGAAGTGAAGGTCTGTGAGTTTCTTTTCTCTTATCAAAGGTAGTTAGAATATTTTTAGTATTCTACCTACCTGTATAGGCCCTTTAGGTTCTCAGCTGCTTTATATTCACTCATACTACAGAAAGATTTAATGAATTCAGTGGAATTATTACTTATATTCAGTCAGAATAATATTGTTCATGTTTTTGCTATAGTACATGCCTGGTTTTTTGTTTTCTTTGCTTCAGAAATCTTTTTGCTTTCAGAAATCTTCTGATTGCCTAATAAAAGTTATATCACAAACAGCTTAACTAAATGCTTTTAGCTCAAACTGCTCCAGCAGTATTTAATATCTTTGCATATACGTGCATTATTTTGGTCATCTGTATCAAGTCTACCCATCTAGTGCCTGATACAAGATTCACTCACTTGAGGTATGTGTACAAAAAAAAAAAAAAACAGTCTTTAATTTTTGGCAAGTGTTGTAACACTTACTTAGTTTACATTTCTGTGTCTGTTTCATATTCTCCTTTTTGCCCTAAGGAATCCTTATGCAATTTCAAAATGGCAAATACAAAACTTTGTAAAACTTCAGTCTTGTAACTAAGCACACTTCACTTTCCTGGTCATTAGTGTGGTATAAAAGGACTTAATGTCCACAGCATTAAGGTACAGAGATTGCTATGTCCCAGGGACTGCTCCGTTGCCTTTCAGGAATGATGCAGTATTTCCTAAGCCTTTAAGGTACACTGAAAATAAATCCTTTGACATTTACAAATGTTATGATATATATGCTTTATCTTAATTATAAATTACTGAAATATTTCTAGGATTCTAAAGGAAGTATTTCTCAATTTAATGAACTTAACATGTCTCAGCAGGTAAAATTCCACTAAGTATGTGAACCTGTAAGCATGAAGCAGGTTACCTAATCTCCTTCCAGAATTTAGGTGTTCTTAAAGGGTTTATGGGACACTCAAGTGGTGTTAAGCCTCATGGACAAACACTTGCTCGTGCGCTGGTGTTTGGAAACTGTGGACTGGCAGAGAAGATGCTGGAAAGGGGACATGGCAGGTTGGACCATGTAATGGTTGCAGCAATAACTGCTGTCGAAGCAAAGGCAATGGCTCAAGCTCTGCATGAATTCAGCTGCAGGCAGCACCTTGTAGAGCTGAAAAGCCAAAACATAGACAGGTGGCAAAGGGCTCATTCAGAGGCAAATATTAAGTAGTGGAATTACCCTTAAGAGGAAGAGAAGGAATAGAGTGAGGCTTATCAGCAGGGTCATCGTTAGTTTGTTACCTTTATCACCCTCATTTCCTCATCTGGACAGCCAGAGCACAGCATTAGCTTTCACTTTGTGTTCTTGTGGAAAATAAACTGCGGTCGTCTCTCTGGGAAAACGCCTCTTTATGCAGGTGTAATCCCTCGTGATATCTCTAACATTATCCTGTCCTGTCGAGGGATAAGAGGCCAGATAAAGTACTACTGAGATGCTAATTCAAGTCCTTGTTTTAGATTTAAACACACCTTGAAATAAAATGAATAGACAAAAACAGTCACGGTTAGAAAAACACTGGTATTTAGTTCTTGGCTACCTGGGGAAATATCTCTCCATATACAGTCCTCCTGGTATATGTTAACTTGTCTTTTCTTTTTAAACTGTTTTCGTTAGATGAAATAGAGTGTGTCAGGCCTTAGAGCTTCTAGATAATAGGACGTGGCAGTTTGTCATTTAGGACAGAAATAACTACTGCTTCACAGTCAGAGTTCATTACTGTCAATTAAAGTGGGTCCCGGTTTTAGTTACCATGTACATGTCTGACCACATGCTATGTCCTCTTTGCATTTGTGAAGGGCTCTGCAGAGTTTATAAAAACACTCCAGATATAGCACGGTGTGCCCAGGCCCTACAGGGGTTACCACCCAGTATGAGCCATCAGTGAAAACTCTGACATGAAGTTTGGGACTGAGGGTCAAAATGTTCATAGCTGCTAGTCTAATGTTACGCTAAATCCCCTTTTTTAATCTGCTTGCTTAGTGAGATGACTCAAGTCATTGTTTCTCCAGGTATTTAGTAAATAAACCTACAGATGAACTTGATCTACTTTTTTTTTTTTCAAATAAGCTTCTGAACTTCCATTGTATTTTGAAATGTGTGGTATTTTCAGATAAAGGTCTCTTCTGCAGTTTTCCAGACACTTGATTGTAAATGTACCATCAATGGAACGGAAAATATTCAACAACTGGAACTGCAGAAGGTGTTAATTTATTTTTACCAACTAAATTCAAGAACACAACGTACAAGTCTAATGTGCTTTGACATCCAGGCTCAGAACAGCAGTTCACAAATATGTCAACATTACATTATAAGGAACAAAACACACTTGTTGAGATCTGATGAGAAATTTTCTCATTAGTGTATTATATTGAAAGATAACTACTAACAGTCTTGTGCTCTGCGTGAGCTGTCAGAAGTTCCCCTAGCTCTGGAAACTGGAGGAATAATAATAATAATAATAATGTAACATTAGCAAGTTTCACTTATTTATTCAATCTTGGAATGAGGAGATCAGCAGAGCAGTTTCCCTGCAATCTGTTGACATCACGGAAAACTAAACTTGAGTACAAAAAATGAAGACCATATCCAGTCTAGTAAGCAAAGAAGGATAATGAAATTCAAGGGTTAGCCAAACTCAACATAAACTCCTATGACAAGACCAAATTGCTTGAGGCAGCAATACAGCAATAGGCCGTACTAGTATGCTCTGCACTCATAGATACTCAGACAAGTTGGGTGCTTATATTTGGGACTGCAGAGCTCCTTAAACACATAAATAGCTGTAGAAGCAGTCCCTTGGGTAATCAGGGGTACCTGTCTCCACCTAAATCCCTGTTACGAACCTGACTGGGACGTTCAAGCTGCAGGTTTCTTATGGTACCTTAATTTGCAGCAATGTATCTGAATCCAAACATAAAAGCTAATTCTGCTCTCCCTCCAGAAGTGCAGAGCAGGGACTGCTGTCTGCCTTTTTCATAGGGAGCTTGCTTCTTCGCCATGCCACGGGCTGTGACACGCCATTAAAGGGGCGTCTGGGATGCTTTCCAGTTCCAGGGTCAGCTGTACTGAACTGGAGAGATCATTTGTGATATATAAGATTTTATTGGAGGCAAGCAATTTTACACAGATGACAGACACCGGACAACACTAATCAATTAACAGCATACAATTTACAAGTGAAATAAATCTAAAAGGCAGAGTAATGACCGTTCTCGTAACCAGGGCACAATGATTGCTTTGGGCCTTTCTTTATGGGCCACCCCCAAGTTGAGTTTTCCTCAGATTATTCTCACCACACTCAAGCTACACCAAGATGATTCAGGTTCGCACTGGCAGCTGGTATCAGGGTCATTCCTGCCGATGTGTGGGTTGTTGGGTCCTCAGGCCAGCTGACAGTGAGTCTGAGTCCACACCAGAGGTATCTGGCTTGCTTATTTTTATCCTTCCTGGGCTTAGTTCATTATCCCATCAAACAGTGCCATGGGTACACTGCAGACCTGTGGCCTTGGCCAGTAACAGTATGGTCAATAGTATACTCAACAGGGTGGTCAGCAGACAACAGTACACATGTTCAGCTGATAACCCAAAGCATGGTCAACAACTAACACGATGAAAAACTGCTCAGTACCTGGATGCAGGAGCCCAGGGTTCCTAAACTCTTGGGGAGCACCCCAGAGTAAACCTCTGGTGTATGGGCTGGGCCATCCTGAGTCCCATGCTTGCCTGTGGCCCTCACCACAGACCCATCAAGAAGGATGGGGCACCAGGCTTTCTCACTACAGTGGCGGTTTGAATCTACTTTCTTTCAGTCTTTAGGAGTCTGCACAGATTACAGGGTTATAAAGAGGCTTCCTTTCCCTGTAAAACTGGGTCATGATGCACTCTCAAGCCCAAGAACCACTTGCAAGAAAGAGAGAAAAATGAATGAGCTGATTAGTCAGTCTAGTTTGAGGGTATATTTGGATTTCTAGTCATTCTTGCAATAGTTACTTTTGTGTCTCTTAGTCCCTTAGTTTTTTATATAATGCTGATTGCATGTAAAATGCATGAGCTAAGATGCTGGCAGTGACTAGGATCCACACTTTCTCTCTCCAGTGAGGCTTCTTTTGGCTTCTTATTGAGATTTAGATTCTGTTGAGATTAAATAGTGATTAATTAACCCATATTAATCTTACTTGGTTTGTCTCTGGCCACACTGATATGAAAGGAAGTCACAACTTTCTTTAGAAACCATGTGGTAGACCAAGCATTATTTATTGCAAACACAGACAAAGCCATTCTGCTAAGCAAACTTTGGCAGCAGCTATAATCCCTCTCAAACATTCCACCTATTTCGCCAAATGAGATGATGAACAGATGTAAAACCTACCAGTTTGATGAAAGCTCTAAAAAGTAAAGCCTGTCTTAATCATTTCCTTTTATAATCCAAACCATTTCATATACATATTGTGTATGCTGCACAGTACACACTGAATAGTTTTGCCTTTGGTTGCATTTTTCCTGTATTTCAAACGTTATTTAGGTCTCTGTGAGCCTCCAAAACTTTTCAGGCTCTGCTATTATTTTTTTTCAAAATGCTTCTATTAAAAAAAGTATTACTGAAGTTTTCTCATTGTCCAAATTAACATGTCACCTGGTACGTTTCCATTTTAACCAGCTAGCACATTTGTCCTCTCTTGTTGAAAGTAATTCCTGCTTTTGTTATACCTATTTATACTTTCCAGAAGCCAAATTACTTCCTGGCTACACTTGTACACTTGACACAATCTTTGCACTCTCTGTATTGCTTTCCTTACAATTTCTTTCCAGTATTTCTTATTTCCTAGCTTCAAGCAGTTTTTGTGGGCCATCCCTTAGAGGGGCCTAATTCTTTGCAGTCCCTTTGCAATTCCTTGACCCTTGACAGTTCCCGACTCTTCCCATTGACTGTACAGCATTTAAGCTTTTGAGAGTCTGCTTGTCCTTAATGTCCATCTCTTAGATGGAGATGAGCAATTTTAAGGATGTAACATAATTAATATTTATTAAATTGTTTCAGAAATATAAGAAAAGTTACAGAGAGTTGTGCCATAAACTGAGAGAATTTTGTGGCAAATTATTTGCCATTAATATATATGTTGATTATATTGAACAATCTAGTCGCAGGAAGCAGTATCTGAGACTGAGAGGGCCACTAATATGAATTATGATCACTACCTTCAGTAAAAGTTCCATATTTCTACTATTTACTTCAGACTATTAGCAAAGGGGGAAAAACCTGAGAATGAAGTGTTTACTACTAGAGTGAAACCCTCTGACAAAAAATCTGCATTTAGAAGCTAAGTTAGTATGCTTTTCCGTGGTTTATATTTGGCTGAAGCAAGTAAGCAGAAGCCATTTAGTCTGGGATAATGCACATATATCTCTGTGATTCTGGTGTCATTTTTTTGCTTTGTAACTATGCAGAAGTTTTAGTTATGTAGGAAGCTATGAGTAAAAACAGCTGTCTGGCACACATACTGGCTTATCTTAAAGTGGGTGAATCAAAGTAAAACTTGCAGTGTTTGACATACAGATGTATTGAGGCTGCTGCTATCCAGAGGTCAAAAAGATATTTATAGATTAACTGGTGTTAAAGGAAATATTAACTATTTACAAATTGAGGATACATTCAGGGGAAAAAAAAAACACTTCTGTAGCTTATTTCTGAGGCATTTTTTTATCCTTTGTTTAATAAAAAGACATAAGTTTACTTTTCCCCCTTTTGTTATTTTCAATAGAAAGGCAAAAATATGCACTTACCCAGGATGTTAGCTAGTATGTGGAGGCCTTTCACAGTGGCCTTTCAAATGTAGCATTTAGAAGCCACCATAAACTACATTAGCGTCTTAACACCCACCCAAAAGATGTACCAGCTTTGTTTCCTGCTAATTATGGAGAAAACTATAGTACCTTGAAAGCCATTGTAAAAGAGTTCTTGGAAATGCTGCCTTTTAAATAGTTTTCTTTTGTTTTGTATATATAAATAAAGTTTAATAGAATGACATACTCTTTTATAGGTTCTTACTAGAGGAGTATGAAATTACAGACCATCTCTGAGTAAGGAAGTAGGTAGATAGTTCATTGTTTGACTAGTTTGACTAGAGAAATCAAGGAAAAGATCCTCTATTTGAATTAGCTATGTTGTACACATTTTATATTTGATCTGTTTCCTCAATCACCCCAAAGAGCGTTAAAACCTCATATTCCAAGTGAAGTACCTTTGCAGGAAAGTGACGTTTTTTGATTTTTTTTTCTGTCAGAAATTATATAAATATTTGTGCATTGAATTTTTAGATCACTAAAGAGCTGAAGGTATGTAAAATTGTTATGGAAATCCTGTGTCTCACCAGACAAGCCTACCTAGCTTTGAAGTCCAAAGGCAGCTACTCCAGCTTTGCCCAAGGTGCTCAAGAGGCACAGGAGTATCATGCTCTTATGGCTGCTGTATTTATATACCTGGAGAGGAACCGCATGGTGGCAGAAGAGAAAAGACATTTACAAATGCAATGTGACAGCCCAACCTCAGAGACATGACAAGTTAACTTCTGATATTTTTGTAAGGTACTTTCTACATTTGTCTGCTAATACATTCTTCTAGAAGTATTTATATACAGGTATGTATCATAAATGTGCATGTACATAGTGCATTTTTATATGTAGTATGTGTTCTTTAATGCATATTTCTGTCAAGTGTGGGAGTGAGGAATTTGGTTCTGATTTTGGATTGGTCTTACTTGGAATATGAGAATAGCAGTGATACAAGAAAAAGACTTACATTCCCTTCTCACTCCCATCAATGTAAATGTTGCACAGGTAAACAACTATGAATAAGTGAGACTATGATAAGACTTTGAAGGGGCAAAAATATATGATTTAAAGGGCCTCCCCTTTTTCACCAGTAAAACTCCGTTTTTCACTATTTTTAACATGCAGCAATGAATAATTGGAAAAAGCAACAAGTTACAATCACATGAAGGGAGAGAACAAACGGAACTTTATTGTTACCAACCTACAACGTTGCACTGAATCCATTCTGCATACTAATGTTTAAAAACTCCCAGCCTCACTAATTCAAAGTGATCTCAGACATGCAATGTATTTTTATAGGCAGCCTTGGAAAAATGATTTTTCTTGGTTGTATGTCTGGAAAGTGTCAACTACATTGTAGGCACTAAACTGGCTAACAATAGCAATCCTGGAAAAGAAAAGAAAAGAAACAGGAGCAAAATTAACGGATGAATTATATGTGGAACATTAACTAATCTTGTGAATTGAGCAGAAGGCTTAGACAGACTTCCCCAGAGATCCTAGTCACAGTTCTCCAAGTGATTCATTGTATAGTCCTAAATAAATATAACCTTTCTGTTTCTCAGGGTAATGAGGATCAATTAGTGCGTGGTTGCACAATGCCTTGGAACAAAAATGAAATGCTAAGTGTTGTTGTGATGAGTTTGGAGCTCCTTGATGTGACATGTGTACACAAGTAGATGGCCTTTCCAATTCAAACTCATAGAAACGATACTTTCACAGTGGCTGGTTTCTGATGGCATTTGCACATCTAAACTAAGAAAAGAATGAGTTCTAAGTCCTGCTCATCTTAGTTTAGTCACAATATTGCAGTAAATTATGTAAGTCGTTTTCTCTCTCTTCCCCAAATACGCACTTGTGTGTGGTATCTGATTGAGGCTTCAGGACCAACATGAGATATATCTCAGAATGAGGCGTAGAAAGTGTGGTCTGTGTCAGTGGCTCGAAGCAGAAATCTGTGAAAATAGGCCCAGGTTAGTCACTTGTGTTGCTTTGTGGAGCCTGCTACTATTTCAGAGACTGTTACTGAGAGGCAGTGGTACTAGAAACAGAAATGGAAAGAACTCATTCATGTATTTTAGACGCTGTAATGTCTGCAATGCAGAGTAAGTAATAATGATTGGATCATCACAAATGCTGCTTAATTATGCAGGGGAAAGAGGGTGATTACAGGGTAAATATCAGCAAACTGATTCTATGCTCTACTTTTCCGCAGGGCTTGTTGAAAGCAGGCGTGACCTCGTGTGGTTGTTACCAGCCTCTGGGACCCAAAGCCTCCAGGCTGGAAGGTGCATTGAGACACAGTGTGTTGTGCATCAGCTCCATCCATCTCCTTGCCCTGCTCTTTCCGTGGGCAGGCTCGAGTAATGCTCACACCAGGGAGAGCCCTACCCTAAACCTAGTGGTAGCCTGTAGTGTTCAGTGCAGTTAAATGAACAGTTCGCTTCTCCCATGGTGAAAGTTCAACCATTCATGAGAAGCATGGACCAAAGATGGTTTGAACCAATTGTGCCACTGACCAGCAATCTTAGGCAAGAGATGATGCATTTCTTTTTCTTTTTCTGCAACAGGCTCTTTCACATGTTTGTGAACTTATCCATCACTACTTTATAAACTCCTTGGAGCAGGAATATTAAGGAGCTAATCTGCACACTTTCATACGGGGAATTCAAAGGTTACAACCTAATGTGAGGATGTGGTCCCATATACAGGCTGAGAGAGATGAGGACGAGCTGTGTGTGGTACATGTGGAGTATGTTGCTGCGCTGAGTCCATCCTACTCGCAGTGTCTGGCACATGGCTGGGGCCAGCCAGCCCTCGCATCACCCGGGCTGCCGTGTTAACTACAGGTGACTGTTTGCAAGCAGAGCAGAGAACAACACGTAGACAAGGAAAAAGGACAAAAACGAAGACTGGGGGTAGCAGCTCTTGGTCTGAAAATCAAAAATTCAGAAATACATCTGTCTTTTATCCTAAATGATCAGCGAGATCAGTACATTCAGCAGTGTGCAACATGAGGGTTTGTTCTGAGGCCTCTGTGTGGCTTGCCAACTGGGATTAATGAAAGTTAGAAAGTTAGAAAGTTCTTATTTTTTTCTTTTTTTTAATGAGTACAAACTCTTCTATATCAGACTCTCCTCCCCAGATATATCTCCAGAATTATGTTGGGGCTCCTAAAGATACTGTGTCTAACCTGGAAGGACCTTCAGGAGAAATTCTAGAGTCAGATTAATGAGCATCGCCTTCTGTAAATAATTTTACCAAAGTTTGTACAGTTATATATTTTTTTGTGAATAAATTGTCACCTTTGTTAATTAGGAGATCAAGGTTTGGCCCCTGCCTATCTTCTGTTGGTAAAGTATCACTAGTGCCACGGCTTTGACTTCCAAGTAGTCTTTAAAACAGACTATTAAAGTGGGGAAAAAAAAATGAAAAATACCTGAGAAATGGCAGAAATGCCCCAGATCAAATACCATGCTGCCTCTGGTTAAATTAATCTCTCACAAACTCACTGGAGCTCCTAACTACAGCAGCACTATAAACACTTTTTTCATTCTAAAAAATCTGTAATAAATACTAATTTTCAGACTTTAATTTGCCACTGGAGAATGAAGTGATTACTTACACCATGGCTTTATTAAAGCTTGATATTGTGGTTCCAGCTGTCTGAACACCTCTTTCCTGGCTAAGTAGAATTTGCCTTAGTGGAATTAAGAGCCAGAATAACATTGTAATCTGGTTGTTTAGGAAAGCCTGGGAAGGATTATGCAATTGGATTTTTATTTTTCAAGAATCTGGCTCGCAGGGCAAAGCACCAGAGAGGGAAAACCCACCTCTTTTTGTTGCATAATATCTGCCCTTTCAACAGCTTCTCATGGCAATGCTGGCAAATGCAACCCAGCTGCTCCTTTTGGCAGCTGGATCCTTTTCTCTGGAAGTCAGTCAGAAACAGACTGAAATGCTGTGATTGTATGTAGCAAGACATACTCTGTGCCAAAGTAGCTTCTGCATCACCTTTGTGCCTTGGTGACAAAAATGGTGCCTTTGTAAGCTAAGAGCTTTTACTAGATTGGAATTTGTATATATAGCCTTAACAAATTTATGAAAAAAAAAAAAAAGAAACAAAAGAAACACAGAATGAGGGAGACCTGGGTGCTGGAAGGCTGCTTTCATTCACTGAGCAAACATGGAAAACAGCTTTATCTAGAAAGCACAGTCAGATCCATATACAACGAGGAAGCTACTGGAAATCTTTTCAAATAATTTTATTAATTTCAGTGTTAACCACCTGATTCTCAGTTGCATAGACACCAGCTAGAAATGCTTAATTAATTGCTAGACTAGATCACTTTTTTAAGTCAGAAGATGACTAAGCAGGAAAGAGAATATAATTTGGATTAGAAGTGTGAATTTACCTCAGTGCTAGAAAATATACAGCAAGACTAGGACTTAGAGGAAATAAATTAATATGCCCTTAAAAGAATGTGCTGGGAGTTTAAAGCACCCTTCCTTCCTTCCTTCCTTCCTTCCTTCCTTCCTTCCTTCCTTCCTTCCTTGCTTCCTTCCTTCCTTCTTCCCTCCCTTCTTCCTCCCTTCCTTTCTTCCTTCTTTCCTTTCCCTTCCTTTGTTTCTCTCTCTCTTTCTCTCT
>VWPW01002187.1:12047-137275 GCA_013389825.1 Crypturellus undulatus | reverse complement strand
TTCCTCCCTCCCTCCTTCCTTCCTCTCTTCCTCTCTTCCTTCCTCCTTTCCTTCCTCCCTTCTTTCCTTTCCCTTCCTTTGCGTCTCTCTCTCTTTCTCTCTTCCATGCTTCTATTGATGTATTTCAACAAGGTATTTAATTAAAAGTGACATTCTAAATTCATTGGTGGGTCATAAGAATGTATTGTGTACACAGAGGAAAATTATGGAAAGAAATGAATATAGAAAGGGTTTTCTGAAATTTGATGCCAGCAATTACACTAAAATTGGATAGCAGTTTCTTTGCTACTAACTTGGGACAGGGTAGTTATTGCCTGTTTTATAGTACAAGATTGAAAATAGCATTCACCATCAATGACCAAAATCTTAATTTTGTCAACTTTTTTGTAAAGATGTCCTGTCAGAGTCTGTCAGTAACTGGGCAAGATATGCCCAGGCACAAGTCAACAAGACAAAGAAGTGGAAATGCAAGGTCAAAAGCTTAGGTTTAGTCCCGACATCTAGAAAAACATATGACTGTGTAACATTGCAATTATGTCTGGACACAGAACTGATAATATTTTTGGAAAACAGATATTCTGATTAAGTTGTGTCTCTCCTATGACTTATTTAAAGACGAAGTTGTTTTTCAATGTTTCTGTGCATTTAATTTCTTCTATTAGTAGAAATGCATCAGTCTCCAAATTTAATTTGATTTTATAATCTTTTTGCCTTTCAGGTAATGCTACTGTTTTTTCTTCCATTTTAATAGAGCAAAATTTGCCTTAGGGGAATCTACTTTTTTTCTTTCTTTTTTTTTCAAAAATTATAATAAGTTCAATACAAATATTCTGTGATTTTTTCTTAATTTCCGTCTACAAAGATCTTGAAAAACAACTCATAGTCTTGCTGATGCAGCCCTGCAGTGATAAGAAAGCCAAACGTTTTGAGTATTTCTTCTGGTACCTAATTCTGGTTTGTGCTTAATTTAGAAGATTGAAGTGTTTTTCTAATTTTTTAGCCTTCTTCCCTTTGGACTGGTCCTTTGAAAACATCCAAAAGTGTGCATTTATCAAAACATCTTTTAAATATATACTCAAGTTTATCTTTCCAAGTAATCAGTCTGGGAAACCAGAATTGCGGAAAAATATCTTAAGTCTCTGAGAATTGCAAATTCTTGAAATATTGGTCTGCAGGCTCACATAGGTAATGTTCCCTGGCTATTTTTAGTCTTTCTCTTATTGAAATGGCAATAAAAAATACTTATAAATTGTCATTCTAGGAGAGACAAGGCCAAGCCCTGTTCAGCATGAACATCCCATTGGTGATTTGGTATTGAGCTGAGAATTTGGTTGCATCTTGTCATTGCAGCTCTTCTTCTTCCTCTTTCCCTGGGCAAAGGCAAGGGGGAAAGTACTATGTGTAAAGGAAAATTAAGAGGCTGTTCAGAGAAGTGTGTGTGCTAGCTTAGGTGTTTTTTTCACCCAATGAAATGCCAGTGTTGATACATAAATCTATCACAGTTTGACCTTTAGTGAATTTTAGCAGATTATGGGCCAGATTCTACTCTTCGTTTCATATAAGAGTTCTGTAAATCTTGGACATGAGGCTAGAGGAATTCTGTACTCACATCAGGGAGACCAGCGATTGGACCTGTAACTATTAAAGGATTTGGCTTTTGCTATATGAACTATAGTTTATGTGCTACTGCAGCACGCAGCACAGATTGATGCTGGTAAAACAGTAATGTTTGCAAAGGTGTTGTGACAAGAATGACTGAGTGAAATGTTGAAGTTTACTGTTAGGCTGAGAGTTTGGAGATTTTTTTAGCGTTACTTTGTATTACTTTTGCTTGAATAAGCAGTTGTGCATGATGGATTTTGACAGAACCAGCGAGTATATTCTGAAAGACAAATATTATTTACATTTCACAGCCAACTGACTAATGGTCTGTCCCTGCACGCTGGGCTCAGCACTATGGATTCTCTCTCTGGCGCTTCTTTTCTAGATGGGAGCACAACTGAACAGCGCAACTTTTCAGCCCAGATGATTCAGTCAGGAAGTTCCTGCCACGATTGTTGTCAAGAATGTCACTTTTGAAGATACCATGGCTGCAATCCTAAAATTATAAAGAAATGGTGTTTCATTCTTACTGCCATTATTTAGATACACTGGTATTTTCATATAATAATAACAATACTTAGGTAAAATGGAAATTTCAATCAAGGTCAATTTCAATCAAGGTCAGTAAAAATGTATAAATCTGAGTGCCTGGTGCTATTGGTTGCTAAGAAGCTTGCTGATAACTAGATAACTATCCAAACCGCCACCAATTTCTTTGCAAAGTAGCTCTTCTGGCCTTGGCTACTTACACAACAACTATCTCTGTTGGATGCTGGATGCCCTGTGTGACATTCTGATGCTTTTTCAGGGAAATAGCTTAGAGAAGAGTCTTTTGAGTAGAGCGTTGTGTCTTCACAAGATGGGTTTAATCAATGTAGAGATGGGAAACAATAGGCTTCTTTCAAATTAATGCTTTAAAACCAACTGCTGTGAAACCCCATAAAACCAAACTATGACATTTTCTTACTTTTAGCACCTAATCCATAGACTAAAATGTATCTGGCAGTGTTCCTTGTGGAACAGAAGCAAGTCCAGGCTGCTGTCATGGAACTGTATATGGTGGTGAGAACCACCTTTACCCAGCCTCTAAAAGCCTAAAATAGCTACTTGTCTGATCTATTTTTTAAATACATCAAGCATAGCTACCTAAGAGAGAAAAAAGAGCTGACACTCCTCCCAGACATTCATTACTGCATGCTATTTATACACCTTTATTCATAGGAACCTGAGATCGCATTGCTTGAATACGATTAAAACAAAAAGAAATACCTAAATGTTGCCCTTGGAGTCAGTCCAGACTGACCCCGTTCCGTGTAGTATCGCTTTTTGATCTGGATTTATGTGATGTGCGATTACAGCCAGCAAGCAGAGAGCACACCGCTTTTCAAAAGCAGTGAGGAATCCAAGGGTCTTTGGGTCAGCATGCCGGAGCACTCTTGGGTTACTTTAATGGGACCCATTACTTCAAAGTTTGTATTTGCTTGTCCTCTGTAGTGCAAGGGGGCCTAGCTCGTTACTTCTGCTGTAACTTAGACAGTTTAAAGGGTGGAAGAGCTTGGACCCTATTTGCAAGAATCAAGTTGACTTGAAAAAACATTGACTTCTAAGGCACACAGTGGTTTTGAAATATGTCAACTGCTGCTGTCTGCCTGGAGTTGGAACAGCTCAGACGCGTCACTGCAGACTGACATGTATCTTGCTGCAAAAGAAGGACCTGGAGTTTTACCCACAGTGAAATGGCTTGTGCCAAAGGCTGTCTTCAGAGCACCCACTGTAATTTTTTCTTAGGGACAGACAGAGCTCCTTGAACATGGCCATTCCTACCTGCATCTTTGTCTTGTGCTCTGCTGACTGTTGGGATTTTGCTCCAACAAAGTGTTTAGGTGATGCTGTGACCTTTTAATGACTCTCTGCACTGTACAGTGTTGTCTTCATCCTTCTCATTTGTTTCTGCCTGTCAAACCCACACAAGAGGAAGCTGGAAGAAACAAAGCTTTCAAGAATTGGGTCTAATGCACTTGGTTTCTGCTTTTGGAAAGTAAATATTTGTATAATAATCTGCATAACCCCGAAAGCAATTGTGAAATGATCTAGCAATCAGATATAGCAAACAGATCCAGGATGTCGGAAAATAACCAGCAAGATCATGTTTGCTCTGACTTTCAGAATACTACAAACTAGAATTATGGAAAAAACATCTGTCCAAGACAATACCACCAACAGTGACATCTGAATAACTAGCAGCAGAATATATAGCTGTACCTGCTGTTTTGCTGGTCAGAAAAGACTCTCCGTGTGACACAGCGACTAGAGGGCTGGCGGGGAGCCATTGCTCTCCTTCCCGTGAGCGATGTCTTCCTGATGCCAGTTTTTGATCCTGTGTTTACACCTTAGTTTGCAGAGTCTGGTCTTTTCTCACCCTCTACCTTGCCCTTGGATGGCTCCCACTAGTCTCTGACCTCCAGCTACCTTCTGCATGGTATTTATAGCAAAACAGCTGGGAAACATTAATGTACATATCTGTTGTATTTATATTTTGAAGAGTGAGTCTGTTTTTTATTTACATCCATGTTAGTTTGATAACTTCTCTGGCATCACTTAGACTTTTCTAGTCAGACTCCCTTTCTCCGGCATTTATCGTATGGTCTACTACAGCTTTGTTGTGCTTTTTCCCTGCCATCGCTGATTTGCTCTGTCCTCCAGCTTTCCATTCAGCTGTCTCCTTTGTTTGGAAAAGCCTAACTCAGGGGATATTCTTTCTTTCTTAAAAGGATCATTTGTTAGTAAGAAATATGCATACAGATCACTTGGAAAGTAAGTAAGACCTGAAGACTGTCTGAGTATGCTCATCCGATTTCTTTCAACCTCCCAAGGTACAGGATGTCTTTCGTGTAGATGCTGGTATCCTGTTTCAACACCTCAATTATTGTGCGCTTCACTCATCCTCAACGAATTTCCAACAGAGCTGGTCTGCTTTATTTTATGTATCTGCATTTCCTTCAGCTACCCCTTCAACCTTTCCATTATAACTGCTTTTATTTTATATTTTTCCCATTTCTCAGACATATTCTCTTCTAATTTGCACATTTGGATCCAGACTGTGAATACTGTATGTATATAGTTAGGGATATAGTTAAAGCGTAAATGATCTGCAAAGAGAGTGACTTAGACTTAGTTCAAGTGTGCTGAGTCCTGCATTTTTATCCCTGATAAAAATCCCTGATTTTCTTTTTCTGCTTACAAATCAAAAGGAAAATGGTATATAGGCTAGAGTGTTATAACCGTGCAACTTTATTATCTCAAGTGTTATTGTATATTTGTAAAAGACTGTGTGCTTCCATTGTGTTGTGAGGAAGTATACTTCAGCTTAGTTCTCATTTCATACAGCTCAAGCATTTAAGAATTTGGCTAGAGGATTCACTTGTACCATGCACAGCCTGTTTGCCATAAAGTAAAACTCAGTGATACATTTGCCTGGAAAGTCAAAGAGAATAACATTAAACCGCTGAGACTGGCCTCACTCGCACAGTCAAAACTCTTCAATACTTAAAATAAGTGTTTTGCTTCATTCAGCTTACAATTAATATGTGAAACTCTCAGTTGTGGTTCTTATATTGACCTAAGCAATCTGCTACCAACAACTGCAGCCTCTGAAACAAAGGTTACACGTGGAGGGTCTGCTCTGATCTCCTATGGAGACTTCCAAACTCTGCAAAAATCCAAACCACAAAATTTATCATTTCAGATGTTCATGAATGACACTGGTCGCTGTAAATTCCTCTATTGTTCACTTAGGAGGTTTTAAGCTTTTTTTGGCGACTATTCAGTGGAAACATTTGAATAATGAAGAAATTAGACTGATGAGCACTTGAAGTTCTACATTTTATGCACAGCCTCACAGACTGCTGTATCGTGCCTCACTTGGTTATGTAGAAATTAAATATCATACAGCGCAGGTATTCTATATATTCCTCAAACATATGGCAGCATTCAACACAAATAACTGCATGCATAAACAGTTAGGATATCTGTGTTTAGGCCAAATCTAGCATTCCAGTCAGTTGAAATGTTAGGGCTAATTTTTTGGCAACTTGCTAGTTGGCTGTAATGCCGCATCTATTGCTTCAAGCAGAAAAAAGCATAAAAACCAGTGAACCCATGGTGAACAACAAAGGATAAGATCTTCTTTAAAATGTTTCTAATAGTATCATGCAGCATTTGTGGCATTCTTCTTTCTGAAACTTCAAAATTCTGCTTTGCCTGTTCAATCTTATGTTATTTGAAATATTAAAAAAACACTAATAATCTGTAGACAGAAATTGTTAGGGATTATGTCTATATCACCAAGTAGGGCAGATCTATGGCAGCATATATTTAGAGTGAAACGTTTGGTGTTATTGCCCATACCAACAGGTACTTTCGTGAGTTTTACTGCGGGCAAACTTTAGTCTGGCCTTGTGGACTGACTGGCTCTTGTATTTGGAGCCTACTAGAGGTATGCGTGGCATGCACCTCCTGGTTTCATCCAAAGGAGACCCTTTGTGCTCTCTGAGACCAACCCATGATGTGAAGCAAAACATGGGAAGTGAGAACAGAGCACCTCCTTGCAGCACCTTTTCTTATTTTTTCCTTCCTATTCTTTCCTGGCAGCAAATTGCATATTCACCTCTGGGACACACTAACCTAAGTAGGGCAGGCACTGCTATAGAGTTTAGAGTTTAGCCTAGAGAAGAATGAGGGGAGATCTGATCAATCTGTATAAGTACTTCAGGGGAAAATGTAGGGAGGATGGGGCCAAACTCTTCTCGGAGATGACCAGTGACAGGACAAGGGATAATAGGTACAAATTAAAACACAGGAAATTCTATCTCACTGTGAGGAAGAACTTCTTTGCTGTGAGGGTGCCAGAGCCCTGGCACAGGCTGCCCAGAGAGGCTGTGGGGTCTCCTTCTCTGGAGATCTTCCAAACCCGCCTGGATGCCACCCTGTGCCCCGTGCTCTGGGTGTCCCTGCTGGAGCAGGGGGATGGACTAGGTGATCTCTAGGGATCCCTTCCAACCCCAGCCATCCTGTGATTCTGTGTGGTTCTGTGAACACACTGCTGAGTGGCACTTACTCACTCCATGCCTGGTCTCCATCAGTGGCCACTGTAGATGCTCTTTCTTATGCATGCAGGCTTGATCACGATTGTAGTTGTTGTATGAGTAGGTGTTAAAGGATACACCCCAGCCTATTCCTTTCAAGATAATATTTATTTATCTGCTGTCAATGAATTTGAAAATGGTTTATCTAAAAGGCGGATCAAATATAAAACATCAAGTATGGGGATAGTTTGTCTAATAATTTTTGACCTGTTTGCTCTTTGAATCTTGTTGCTCCCAGTTCCTGTCTCTCTACTCTTGTCTTTCAGTGTAATTTGGACTATTTTCTCTCATAACATAGCATCTTGCTAATAGAGCTTGACGAGAACTTTTATGAATTTAAAATACTGTTTTTTGGAAGACTTAAATTTGCATGTTTTGTTCTAGTCCAGCCCAATCATCAGAAAAAGTTTTAAATGCTTACTTTCCTCAGCAGGAGGAATGTTTTCTGAAGGCTTTCCCTAGGAACAGCTATGAAAAATATTGATAAGTGTTCTTCGAAGTTCATTGAACAGACTGGCAGCGGTACAGGCAGCAGTAAACTCTGTGCCATCAGTCTTCCAAGCTCAGAAGAACCATAACCTTGCACATCAATTATATCTGCATTAATAAGTTAAATGAGGCCATGGCCTTGACAGCAGGTAGCACATGCTGCCCCACACTGGTCCATACTTTATATTCGCACCAGTCCCTGGTCTTTGCTGTCTGCTGAACTATGTCTATACCTTGTCTAGAGAAGTGGTGGGCCAAAAACATATTAAAAATCTATTGGTGTGAGTGATACTGAGTGCCTTTTTAGCGATGTTTCTGCTACTAAATTAATGCCATGCCATCAGAAAGCACCCTTAGGCTGTCCCATGTAGGCAGGGACACATGGCAGGGATGGATGCAAGCAGAGGAAGGCACAGCTGGGTTGAAGTGAGAGCGGGAACAAGGAGGGAGCTCCTTAACTCTCAGTGCTACTTCATGAGTGACTGTCCAAGAGCAGTCCGCAATCCTCGGCTGCAGGGGTTTACGGCTTCCAGGGAACTAGATGTAACAGCCAGCCGTCCCCACACCAGCCAAGGAGATGTGGTAGGAGGAGGAGAACATATGTTCACACCTGTCGCCAGCAGTGATAATCTCTTCTCTCTTCTTCTCTCTCCAGGGATTGAGCTGCTGCAAGATTTTGTTAGCAGTCCAGAGACTGATTTTGATTTTGCGGTAGTTGCCAAAGCAGTTGTAACTTGGGGCCTGAAAAACACTGCTCTGCACCGCTGAATATTTATTCAGATAAAGTAGAACAGCCCCTCCTTCCGGCATATATTCCCATCTCTATCTCAGTTCAGAAACAAAAGGAGACCTGCCTAAATTCAGAAAATAAAATGTGACTGAAATTAGTGCTCCAGTTTACTGGAAAAACTAAATATATTTCAAGACTGCATTTAGTATATTATTTATTTCTCTGTAAAACTAACCTTTATGAACTCTCAAATTCCATCATTTTTGGAGTGTGTAACTCAGTTCCCTGGAGAAGATAGTAAATGAGCAAAAATTAGGTGTGTTTGAAAAACTAGCAGAGTGTGTGTATTTCTTACACAGTACAAAAAGTGTTATTACTCAGTGCTTCTGAAAGAAAGACTGTCCTTCTTTTTAATCATGTTATATTCCTGACTTTCTGCAAGTTTCTTGGAAAGCAGGAGGGTAACATTTGCAGTTCTATTTGTTCATACAAGTTATCACTATGCAGCATTTTGGCAGTTAAGTTTATAACACATTATTTGCTATTTTTCTCTTTGTGCTGTCTTCTCTATTATTATTTCTTCAGCGCTTTACTTCTTCCTCGTGCTTCAAAATCTGAACATATCATTCTTAGTTTGAATGTTTTTTGAGTGTATTTACTTAGGTTCTTCTTACAAGATGTGTGATTGTTGCTTAATTCTGATTTGTTCCAACAAGCTAAAGTAGTTTCTCTAAACGTCTTGACTGCTGTGCTGTTTGCTTTACATTTTTTTTCTCTGCTTGATGTTTCAGATCTAACAACGGAGTGGTTGTATTTTTGTCATTATAAGGCTTTGGCACTTTCAATCCAATCAAATTATGATGACTAAAATCCAGTTTTAAATCTAAATTTTAGCCAATATTTACTTCAGCACAACCTCATGATTGACTCTGAGCAGAGATGTCATCTTCTTCCAAACAGTGAAACTGTACTTTACAGGGGAACATGTTCTATCCTGTCAAAACAAATTTTTATCTCTTTTTACCTCTGCTTGAAGTTTGAATCAAGGTGAGGTACAACTACACTGCAGGATTGCCTTACAGTCTTAATTCTTCTGTGGTGAAGAAAACCCACAGTATTATCTCCTCTGTTGGCTTCGTTGTTTTGTCCCCAGCAAGTCCTAGCGGTTGAGCTCTTTGGCTGAAGCTCTTGGTTACTGGTACTTCAGCCCTGGTTTGGGGACTGATTCAGTGAGTCAGATGTTCTTGATGAACTCTTTGGGGGAAGTGCCAGGAAAATTTACAGTCTTTTGCTATAGCTGCTTCTGTAGAAACCTCTGCTTCTGTCCTCATCCCTTCATTTACTGTTAGAGAAAATTTTGGCTACAGTGGAAGAAATGTAGAACACCGATTAACATATGTTACTTTATTTAGCATCTACACTTTACTACTCTTTTATTTGTTTCTAAACTAATCTTTATCAGCTGAGCCAAGAACAAATGACAAAGCCTACAAAAGCTGGCAAGGCATCAAAGATCAACAAATGACTGAAGGGACATGAGAGAAGGAATCTTTCTTATTGTGATTTACAACTTGTCACTGACATTCAAACAAAGTCTCCAAGATTGTCACTGCAGCACCTAGAAGAGAAATAATGTTTAAATATTTTAATTTTCAAGATTTTTCAAGATGAGGTTTTTGGGTTGTACTAGTACTACAGTAGTACTTTTGGATAGTACTAGGGTGAGGAACAATGCTATAACCCCTAACCAACACACTTCTCTATATAAGCAGTGTAGTCCTTCCTTTAGGACTTCCCCTGGGGCCATGGTCACTAGCAGCTACCCATGGATGTGGTGCTTCAGGGTACTTCAGAGAACACCACTGACTATAGCTAGGGCTCCTGACAGCTCTTGCCCTGCCATCCTCTTCTCCATTTCCACTTTTGAATTGCAATTGGGTCCGATTGCAATCCAATTGCAGTTGGGCACATCAGGGAGGGCTGGCCAGTATCCTAAGTAAGGCAATAAGAGCTATAATTTGCTTGCCTTGTAAATGGGTAGTGGAAAAAGAGATAACAGCCTTTTCTCTCTGCCACAAACATCCAGAGTCTTGGCATCCTCTCTTCTGTGTTCATATATCTGGCACAGTTGCAGGAGGATCTTCACAGAAGGGCTGTGAAAGAATTCCTAACACTCTTTCTCTGTGAGTTTGTTCTTGCATGATTGCTTTATATGAAAAGAAGAAAAAAAAAAGTGAATTATCTTATGCCTACACCTATAAAGAGATGAGAACATGATCCTTTTTTTGGAGAGTATGTCAACATTGTCCTATGACTTTTGAAATTAATAGCATTCTTTCCAAAGATGTCTTGGTTCATGAACAATTTCATGTAAAAACAAACAGAAATAACTATGTTTCCTTTGATGAAATTAGCACAGAGCCTCCTCAAAGTGCAGAGTAAAACCACCTCCTCAGCAAGTGTGGCCCACATTTGCAACTACTAGGTTGGTTATTTTCTAGACCACACATTTATTTATTATCGATCAAAACGTATGTTGGTTTATTTTAGAGTCTTCTCACATAAATACAATAAAAGCTCTAGAACATTAGTTCTTTCTGCTTTTATTCACTGGAAAATATGTCATACCACTTTTAGAGATTAAGTATTTGGTAACACTTTATTTTAGCTGTCTCATCATTTTAATTTATGTGGTATCCTCAGGAATAACAGAGATCATAACACATTCCTATGGTATTAGAGTGAGTGGTGTGTGTACCCTGTTGGAGAGTCAGCTATATATACTTCTGTTACTTTCCTTTTTAATATTTTGCAGAGATTTTGAAGGTTCAGATTAAAAAAAAAAGATATTTATTTTTTGTCAATCAATCAAATTAATTCATTTAAAAAATGAACTGTTATAAGTAGTTTTATAAAAAGGTTGAAATGAAAGGAAATCTGAGGTCTAACAGTAAATATAATATTGCCAGGATACTACCTGTTTGCCTATAATGAGAAGTACAGGTTCTTACAGAGCCTCCTGTTTTGAGGAGTACATTCCCTATCAACTGTAACAGTTCAACAGGCAAGAGGAAAGAAAGGAAGAAAGAAAGAAAGGAAGAAAGGAAGAAAGGAAGAAAGGAAGNCTGTTTGCCTATAATGAGAAGTACAGGTCAAACATAAGCACTAAATGTCATTTTTCTTTGCTCTCCATGGTCTTCGTGTAGTCTGGCAATGAGTCTGTTTCTGAACTTGCGTAGTAAGTCTACATCAGAGGAATGATTGAACTCAGAATAGTTTGATGGTTAGAGGAATTATAGACTCTGATTTTTCAGAGGAGTATGAAGAAATGAGATTCTCAGTTTTCCAGTGATTTCAAAGACATTTGCTACAGACCATGTGCCTGAGAGGTAGGCAGATCTTTTGGAGGTTCTTACAGAGCCTCCTGTTTTGAGGAGTACATTACCTATCAACTGAAACAGTTCAACAGGCAAGAAGAAAGAAAGAAAGAAAGAAAGAAGAAAATGTTCCTGCTTAAAGAAGAAAGATAAGTGAGAAAAAGTCTGCCATGTGGTTAAGTACTATGAGAGCTCTGGATCTCTAGTTTAAAATGAGGGTGGAAGGGGAAAGAAGAAAAGTAGCTAAAAAAATCACAGGAATCTTTGCCTAAGCATTCTAAAGTCTATTGCATAAGCATAAATGCTGGTAATAAATAGTAAGAGAGAAGAATATATTCTAAGGTGCTGGAAGAGTCAGAATTTGNAAGAAAGAAAGAAAGAAAGAAAGAAAGAAAGAAAGAAAGAAAGAAAGAAAGAAAGAAAGAAAGAAAGAAAGAAAGAAAGGAAAATGTTCCTGCTTAAAGGAGAAAGATAAGTGAGAAAAGGTCTGCCATGTGGTTAAGTACCAGAATTTGAAGAGCATAATAGTTCCGTTTATGCCCAGGTATGATACTGCTGTGCTCTATTAAAGAAATACCTGCTACATTTAACTGGACTTCTAGGAGTGAGTGATAGTTCATAGGAGCTGTAATTTTTCCAAAACACATTTATTACTGCAATAGTGGATCACTCTAAGAAAAGCTTTATCTTCAGTATGCTTTCCAAAACACAATGATCTGACTATTGATATAAAATTATTTCTGGGACTGTGGATTTTATGGGTGGTGAGTTAATGGTGAAGGGTCATGGTAGTGACCTCCTGCATGCCAAGAGACTGTTGGAAATAACAGCTGGAAGAAAAAGCATTGCAGAAAATCATCTCAGTTTGAATTCCTCAAATTTTACTCTGTCAAGTAAGAGATCCTTGAACATGCACAGTGTGGGGAGCCCTGCAAAGCTTTCAGTACAACCACCAAGGAAACACACTGTTCACTTTTGGTGTTCTTCATGTGTCAAGAAGAAGGTGGAAATGAAAACCAAGTCTTTCAGTATGGAGATTAGAGAGATCTATGTTTTCTGTTTTTCAGTGATAGAAATAAAAATACAGAAGTTTTGGGAAAGATATTTAATCTCATGTTCTAAGCTGGCAACTCTTTGGAGATCTACTTGGCTCTTTGCAATTGTAGAGGCCTAAGGCTTTTGGCTGTCTCCTGCTATCTGCCCATGACATTCTCTTGATCTAAAATTAATTTCAGACCTCAATAAGTCAAGGTTTAGGGAGAGACATTGTACAGAAAGTCAGATTAAATGATACAATAGTTTCTTTTGTCCTAAAAACTTATGAGCTTTCACAGTTTAGTGGAAGGGTAAAACAGCATAGTTAACTGTCTTCAGAGTTCTCCGTGAAACTTCACTTTCTCTATAGAAAAGGACAGATAATGATCAAACATAATTCAGTATCATATGGCACTGGGAATTCACAGTGGATTAAAACTTAATCTTTTTAACAGCAACCTTTATTTATGAGATGTCTTCAGCTTTCATCGAAAAAATTCTCCTTTTAATTGTGCCTTAGTCCTCTCTATCTAAGGTGGTTAGAAGAGGCATGGAGAAAACACCATTGCTCAAGCACAACAAAGAGCAAAACCACAGTAACAACAAAATGTGGCTGTTCCTGATCCACATTTAGGTAGTTAAACAAGCTGCTCCACTTGGAGGTGTTGCACGCTTGAAGATCTGCCTAGTGGTGTAGGAGCCACAACAGAGGTTGATTATTACTGACATTCCCTTTCAACCAAATGCAAACCGCCCAGCTGACAGCTGCACTGGCAATTTGCTGGTGCCCTCAGAGAGGTCATGGAGCTATATAAAATGTAGTAGCCACCCCTTTTCTTAATATGGCATACAGTTTGGGAAAGTTGTATGAGATAATGCTAGGATCACAGAACCAAAATGCATCACGGAAGGGCGGGCAGTCTGGATAGGTCACATTCACATGTAGGAGAAGTTGGCAGCTGCAGATGGACTAATCATGAGGCGCTGGTTCACAGCGTCATGTAGCATTAGTAGCAAAACTAAGATTTCTCTTTGGAAAAGGATTAAAAATCCAATAGGACATGTGGTGCTACAGCACTCAAATTTAGATGTCTGGCATCAACAATTCACACATGTTGACAGAGACCTAAGTGACCAATGTATTAAATAAGTATTAGATGGAGCAAATAATTATATTTACAGAAACCAAAATCTCAAATAGACAGTATAAAATACCAAATGGAGAGTTATGGATAAAATTATTTCTTCCTTGGACAGAGATGCTCAATTTGTGGTTTTTCTCAGCTGCTTCTGAGTATATCTCTTTTGCACTATCCATGCTTAAACTCTGCTCAGGAAAATTTGGGCTCTCCGTACCCTGTCCTGAAATCAATTCTGCAGGACAGACTTGTTTCTTCTGAGGTCCTGGATCTGTAAGGAAAAAGATGCCAATAAATGTTATATTCGGACGTTCTTATCAGGTGAACCTGGGATCCAGAGTGCCCTGCGAGAAGTCATGTTTTCATACCAAGGCAGAAAGCCTTTGCCTGGGACTGATACACCTAAACACGTATCTTCTAGAGAGATATCTATCTTATTTGCTGTATGTGTTATCCAGACAAGCTGAAAGTTTTCCAAGGGTGCTCTGAGTTTCGAGGCCTTGTTATCTGACTGCATATAGTGTAAGACCGGTTGAGCTACAGTTTTTGCGCTTACGGCATAGAAGCATTGAACAGTTAGCTCCGTTTATAACACTACCACACTAGTAATTTGATCATTTTCTTATTTTAGGGAATAAGCTTAACCGTTTAGCCTAGTAATACTTATGATGCTATTTTCATGTAACGTAACTATCTATCATGTTGCACATTCAAAAAGGTTTTGCTTGACAAATAGAGCAACATTGGCTAACAAAGTACATAGTTTGAGATTATAGAAATTCAGGAATTATAAATTTCTTTAGAAAGAGAAATAGGATGTAAATAATTATGAAGGAAAATAATGAATCGTGAGTAATAAATAGTGAAATTTAGCAGAAACAACACGGGCAGGAACTATAGACCTCTGTGTTTTCTCAACCTTAAAAATTGCTACTAGGAAAACTGCAAAAATAGAGACTGTGAAGATTCACACCTGCTTTATGACATGGATGTAGCAAGCAAGTGGTGTTCTTTTTATCTTTAACAAGAAAGGTTAAAAGATTCTTTTGGCTGTAAAGTTTTGGAGAATAGCAGGGATGATTAAAGAAAAATAAGAAAATGTCTGCAGCCAAAGGAATGGGAAAAACCCACAGGTTTAAATTCAACATATGGATATAGTTTTCTTGACATTTTTATTCTTTTATCGCTATCCTGCAAAACATATCTACAAATACATTGGGAGAATTAGGTTCTGCTGTTTATATTAGCAGGTAAGTACATTTTATTCCAAGTGCATGTTCCAGAGTATACTATTACAGTGGTTCATATTAATCTAATTTTTAGAGACTGAATCTTCTTCATCCTGCTTACAGCATTTTCAAATTGAGACCCAGAAGCATATTAAAAAAAAAATTAGATCAAAATAGGCACGGAAAAGGGAGAAGAGCAAAAGCCTGAGGGAGAGATGCCTCTGAGTGTTAAACAGAATAATCCCAGTTAATGGTTTGTGTTATGGTTTGTGAAGTGCTTTAGGATCTTTCAGAACTTGAATTATTGCAAGGTGCCATTAAACAGTTATGACAAAGTTAACAATGCAAAACCTGAAATATTATGAAATGAGTAGCTTAGTTCTTAGTAAGAATGGATTTCAGTAATAGCGACTGAGAGGAGGTAGGCCAGAGGAGTAGGATTTCTTGATCTCTTCTGCAGATAGGTTGAAGATTTCACCATTTTGATCAGTCAAAATATTAGCAGACTTGTAGTAAGCCAGTGTTTTGTTGCTCTCAACCTGAATAACGCTGGATGTTGGTCTTGAGGTCCGTGTGCCTGCACTAGTTTCTGCAGTGTATTAATCTAGGTGTATAAAAGCTTTTTTTCCTGAAGGAAAATATAAACTAACGTGACCTTTTTGCAAAAAAAATTGTATTGCCTGTCGTCCTCAGTAAGAACAAGTCACTACAGCTTTAAAAAAATAACAAAGTAAGAATAGCATTATTAATGAAATTGAATATTTTGGATGGGTGTTGCCAGTCATGTTGGAAACGTAGGAGAAACTTGTCTTTGTACAGGTTTTAAGAAGGAGGAAGAGAAAACACTAATGATTGATAGCTTTATTTGCTCTTTTTAGGAGTATAAAGCTGTTTTTTTTCTCTATTGAATTACTATTTTGATATAGGAAATTTCTTGAACTCCATAAAATAATGCTTGCCCATTAAAATAAAAGCATTCATGTCACATATTTGGTTCTTGTCTAATGCGTAACTTTCTCTTCTAGTGAGAAAGTGGTCTAATTCTCTTTGAGAGATGCAAATGTGGTCTCTTAATACAAATGACAGTGTTTGTTATAAAGTATGAAGAATCACTGTGCTGCTACATGAGTGTGATGAATATCCCAGCGTGGAAACATGTTCTAGGGTGGCAATTACCATGTACTTTATTATGCAGACCTCACAGCATCACTTTTCTTTTGCCCTATGTCCTCTACCACTTCTCCTTGTTGCATCCACCGCTGTCTGCCCACAGACCCTCCCCAGGTTTCACCCTGCCAGTGTGGCTCAGCCTCTGAAAGTCTGGCCATGGCCCCTCTTCAACTGTCTTCAGAAAGCATGAATAAGAGTGGAATATAGATAGATTGGGAGTCATTGAGGGTCAGTCTTACTCCTGTGTACAGTTGTTCTGACTTTTCACCATCACTTATCACTGTCTTCATCTACTGTGAGATCATCTACCAGCTTAAATAACTAATTTGCTCTCACACAGAAGTGCCTAGAGAACTCGAAGAAAGCTATGCAAGCTGCAAAATGCTATGTTTATTATGCCTCATGAGCTACTTATTGCTTATGTGTTTACTATGGGCTTACCTGGTAAGCCCTGAAATCCCAGGTTCAGGAGAAAATAATTTGGTTCTGAATTTACCAGCCACAGTAACCATGTAGAAACTTTTGCTATTTCCCCTCCTTGAGATCACTCCTGCAAAACTCAACTTATCTACTGAGGGAAGTCTTTGAGTTTTGAATCCTACCTTAGAGAGAAGGTTGAACTCCTGCTGTTGGCAGCTGCTTGTGAGAAAAGTGTTGCTCTGATAAGATGAAAAGATGCAAAGTTAATGAAGGCTGGAGAGCCAAGGTTATATAGTAGTATATAATACTATAAAACGAATAATATATGATATAACATAAAAGTTCTGTGGTTAGATTTCAGCAGGGATGCACCAGCACTAGTTCTGTCTTGATTAAGCAAAATACTCGCTAGTAAATGCTCTTTATAGAGATGAACTGTTAACAGCCTTTGACTTCATTTCTCACTATGCTCGTAGTTCTCTTTGTAAAACAAAACAAACAAAAAAAAGAAGGCAAAAAAGATAAAGTTTTGTAAGAGGGAAAGATAATCTGTCTTACATTATTTAGTAAGTTCCCGCAAACTCATGAGCTCAATTCTTGTTCAGCTTTCAAACAGATGTTATCTTCCTTAAAAATGATCACATCCCAAATGCAGTAATTTTAAGTGCACATTCACTGTGCAGTCCAACACTTCGTGGGGTCAAAAATCACATTTTATTAGAAGCCAGAGCATCAGCATCTTGAAACAGAATGTGTACATGTTCTTTGGAGCACAGACTGAATATCAGATATCCTTGGTCCTGGATGAACTCTGAGGATGTAAAGAAATTTTCCTCTCCTCTCTTTCTCCTTTTGCCTATCGCATGTGTGATACATACTTAATTTTCCCATGCAACAAGGCACCACAGGGAAGGTCACAGGTCCCATCTACCCCACAACCTGCTGGGTTAGGACTGTCTCTCAGAAGAAGTGGTCTTGAATGTCCTGTGCCAGCCCAACTGCAACGGGGTTCTCAGAGGAGGACTTCCAAGTCAGACCTCACGAGGGTTTCTGGCTATTTTCAAAAGTTTGGGATCAGCTAAATGCCTAATTGCTCAGTACTTTTAGGACATGGTTCTGGCCATGTCCAAAGCACATATGTGGGATTTTAGGATATAAAGTTTTTGGAATCTAGGGCACTTAGGGAACATGTTGCCTCTCTGGAGAGGTGGCATCTGACAGCATGCAATGTGCTTGCCATGTTAGCAAGTGGGCTCGCCCTTTTTATAGTCCTAGCAGACAGGCTTACATGTGGCTTTGGAATTTAAGTTTTAATCTTGAAAGCAACAGGGCTCTTCTCTTTCCTTGAAATGTCTCATCCCAAGGAAATGTCTTCACTGCCAGGAGTAAATTTGCTTGCACAAGTGGAGTGCCCAACACTAAGATAACTTGACCCAGCTCTAACTAGGGAGAGAAGAGGATCCTCACTCTCTCTGTCTCTCTCTCTTATATTTTTCTTTATTTGTCATTCATGACTGATAAATCTGGCAGGCAAAGAAGAGACTGAATTTTTGTTATTATCAGCCTGAAAGAATAGAAACTTACGCAATTCACTTCTGTTAATATTGTGCAGCTGGTCGATGGTCTGGCTGTAAAGGATCAAGAAGATATTTTAAAGCTTGGACTTTTTGAACAATGTACTTCTGATTGCTTTTCAGTCAGCTCAGAAGTAGCATGTTTGCAGAGATTAGCTGACTGTCATTCATCCTGCTTTACACTGACAAACAATAATTAATACAAAATGGAAGTCAATGCTTGGTGAAGAATCCAGATGTAAGTAGAGGATTCAGAAGTATCATGCCTCATACTGTGGTTTTCTAAAGAAGAGGTAAGACTGAGGAATAGCATCTTTCAGAATTTGTATTCCAGCACTAAGACAAATAATTAAAAAAAAAACGTTAGAAAAAAATGTAAGAGAATGAGCCACTGTCAGACTTCTGTGAAGACATTTGAAAGAGTTTGAAGACTTCACATAGGACTAAAATCTTTCAAATTCATGTATGTAGCATGAATATTGGTAAAGAAATATTTTTTAATTCAAAAGTAGTGAGACTGTGATAAGAATTGAAAGGAGAAAGTGTCAAGTGCTATAGCTTGGAGAAGCTTCTGAATCAAATGTCATACTTTGTTGGGGTGAAAAACATTTTAAATAATGTTATCGGGATTTAAGATTGAGCTCAATAAGATTTAGAAAATGATCCTGGATGAAAGTGCCTAGGCCCTTTGCTGTCTACCATTAATATGCTGGTAGGTTTTGCTGCCTTCTTGTTTCTTGGATAGTCCTCCCTGGTTCTCTGTGCCCTGAGGCTGGGAGCGGCTCGGCAGTCCTCACCCCTCTCCTGCTCAGTTATCTTGAAGAGTCCAGTTGAGTTTCTCACCTGCAAGAAACTTTCCTTTCAGAGCATGCGTCTGTATCCTTCCTTTGCAACAGCTAGTTGTTACCGATACAGGCAGCATGAATTTAAGTGATTTTGGAATCGCTAGAACAAACACAGTTAAGAAAATGGAGCATATTGCTAAGTATAGGGAGAATGACATTTATTTAAAAGGAATACCGTTTGTCAAGGTGAATTTACTTCTGAGGTCATCTGTCAGATTTTAAAAGTATCATTTTCAAATTCTTCAAACGATACTTTTGAAGCATAAACACTATTGCTCTGAGTTTATTACCATTGTGTAGGAAATTAAACAAGACTTTCAATTTTCATTGGTTTGGGCAGCCTGATCTTTCCCTAACCATTTCTTTGAGACAATGCTACAAAGGAAAATGCTGAAGTTCTGACATTAAAGATTAATCAAATATCTTATTATATTTTATTTATTTTGAATTGGAGGTGAGAGGCTGGCAAGTGCTGCACATTGTGCCCTGTGCTAGCAGTGTCAGAAGAATGTTGTTGCTTTTCAGCAAGGAAGAATTATTTGGCTTCAAAGTGAAAGCCATAATTAGACCTTTGCTTTAAGAAGAAATTCCCAGTGTGTTTGACCAGATCAGCTCCTGTCTTTGTGTGAATGCTCAGATTGCAGAGCCATTTCCCTTGGTTTCGTTTCCTTTGAAAGGGCCTATTTCTTTAGACTGAATTCATCCATTTCATATGATGTTCATTGTTGTCCATATCTCAAAATGGAATTACTTTCTAAGAGCTGAAAACTTAGAATGGCCTTATTTGAAAGGCAAAAATCTTGGGATCTTTGTCAATTAGTAAAAAGTTATGACGATGTTGCTGCCATCTGTCAGCCTAGCAAATAGGCATATTGTTACACATACTTAAAAAATAGCTATGAGAATCTAATCCTGTATTACAGTAATGCTCGTAAGTTTCAACTTAAATCAGTTAAAGTGGCTTCATCTTTTTGTCTTCATTTGCAGAATTTGCATAGGTGTTGAAAGGGCTTCTACCAGTTTGCCTGTAGTAGTGAAGAATAATCTTGTGTAGATGAGGTGAAAAGTTTTGCTTGTTTGTTTGTTTTCTTGAATCAGAAAGAATGTTAAGAGAATGGCAGATTCTAGCATGGACATAGAAGACATTCTTGGAAAAGGAAAAAGAAGTCAGAGGATGGTCTGATGGAAAAGAGAAAGTATAGACTCTGCACTGTGAAGAAAACTGAAGAACCTGAGAGGTGGAGTGTGGAGGCAAAGAATAAGAGCCTTTGCATGAGTTGTCCCAACAATTCATGGACAAGCATAAAAAAATGAGAAAAGGCAAGCGGGGAAAGAGGGAAAACTGGTAAATTAAGAAGCTGATCAATGCATCCCACATAAAGAAAAAAAATTGTCCATAGACAGCACCTGCATGTGCTGGCAGAAGAGCTGCAGAGCCAAAACTGCCTGAAGTGGTCTGCATGGGAGCCAAGGCAAAGGAAGAGGACAGGAAAAGATGCAAGAGATGAGTGACAGCCAGCACAGACTTGGCAAGAACAAATAGTGTCAGAGCTGTCAGATTTCCTTCTGCAGCTCTGTGAATGACAGAGAAGCAGAGATATCCAGTACAGTGACTCTAATAAAGCTTTTTACATCACTTTATAGAACATCCTCACAAGCAGGCTGTTTCTGAGTGTACCTGCAATAGGTCGAAGTGTAAAACAGCCTGGAAAAACATAGTAGCACAGATTAAGAAGAACACCTCTGAGCCTGGCTGTTTTCTTTAACTACAGAACGAGAGGAGAGGGGAACACTAATTAAACACACAGAGGACACAGAGCTGTGAGGAGCTACCAAGACATCACTGAATATGAGCAGAATTCAAAATGATCACGAGACATGGGAGAATAAGCTTAAACATCAGGAGCTAAGTCCTAGTGCACGCATCTTAGGCAGTGCAGTGAGCTGCTATGCAGAAAATATCTCAGAGGAAATTGCAGGAAAAAATCTTGAATTTGTACCTAAAATGAGAAACTCTTCTAGACATTAGGCCAGTTTTCTTCTTGCCTGTGTCTTCCCCAAATAGACTCCTCCACAACTTTAGTCCTTGATTTTCCTCAATATTTTTTAAATACAGTGGTTCTATCATCCATTAACATGACCTGATGTCCCTTTATCTTACTCTCACCAATCGAAAACTAGAGGATTTGAGTGCTTTTCGACTATTTTTTCTTGAAAATTTATTTCCACTGGATACAAGGAAATGAACCATTAGCAATCTCAGAAGGTCAGAAGAGGAACTATCACTATTATAATACATACACCTTAAAAAAATATTTTTCATGAATTCAACTGACATTTGAAAGTTACACAGTTTTTTCTTAAAAGTGCAGTCGCTGTTTTTATGTGTTAATTTTTATGTAAAGAATCAGCTATTATAATGATCAGTGAGTGCCTCAACCTCTTTTTTTCAGAACAGGGGTTAGTAATATTCCTCTCCTAATGCCTTCTTGAGCCTTGCTGATCTGAGCAAAAGATGATGAGTTTAACTGGTGACATTAGCTCATATATCAAAAGGTAACAAAAATTGAAAAAATAAGAGAAACAGGAAACAAAACACTGAGCTATTTCCTTTCCTACTGATAATTCTGAAATCTATTGACTTAAATTATGTTCATGGAGCCATAAGTTGAGTTTTTTTCCTTGTATGTTGATAGTAATCAAATTTAGACTTTTAAATAAAAGTTAAAAATAGCTGCCTAAAGATGAATGTACAAAATTGATCAGGGGAAGTGTCATTAAGAATACCTCAAGTAATCTGCTTTGTTTTTAAAAACATTTTCACATCACTTCTCCCACCAAGAGATTGCTTTAAAGTCAAAAGCTGTAGGGGAAGGTGATTGAACTCTCACATGCAAATTGCAAATTCCTCCTACCCGAGATTTACTGTTTACAAAGAACAGTCCAAAAAGCACCACTAGATACAGATGTGCATGCATTAAATCCAAATTCTATGTTAACAAAAAGCTATTTAAAGTGCTTTCTTTCCACTGGGTTTTCAATGAACAAAAAGCAGTTGACAACTGTGGACAAAAAGCCCTGAGCACTTTATGTTTGTCAAATTGCCTCCTTAGTAGATGTATTAGGAAATCAGAAGCACAAGAAAAATTCAAATTGCCTCAGGCTTTTGTGTTGAAAGTTCTTTAACTGAAGGCCTTATTTGACCTTCACAATACTTCCATTTTTCATTAGCCTAATAATGAGAAGACAAAATATCAGGTTTGTGCTAAGGCAAAGAAGCAGTAAAAGGAAGGAACTAAGGATATGTAATCCATTAAGACTCATTTCTTATTAGACCTCTCCTGTCTTCAGGTAAAATTTAACTGTTTCTGCAGTGAATCATTCTCAAACTTCGGTGTGTTTTTCACATCATAAATTCTGTTCTTCTCAGTATTTTCACTACTGTGCAAATTGCTTTTTTATTTTGTGAAATTTTATTTTGGCATATTTACAGATGCTTTTCTTCTAATTGTTCCTTATTTTCTCATGATCAGCTATCTTTATTAAAGTAATTTGTTAATACAATATAAAGAGGTAAGCTAGTAGAAACTCTGTTCAAATTTCAGGTTGCAATTTAAATCTGAAAATGAAATAGATGTGATATTGATTGAAAAAACTGTACTGAATAAGCCCTTTTCTGTTTATTCTTTTGGAATTCACTTGTCGTTCATGAGACTCACAGATGGCTCCTGGACTATAGGCACTAGTCTGAATTAATATGTTGGAAAGGCTTTTATGGGTAAAAGAAAAGCACTTCACTAAATCATTTAATCATGCATTGGGGATGAAACCCAGGTCTTCACCTCCTGTTGGAAAAAAATACAAGCCTCTTCATTTGGGCACCGATTTCCAGGTTATGTTGGGCTGCAAGTTCAGGTTGAATTTGAATTAATAAGTGCAGTTTATATTGCTTTTCATCCTATAAATGAACCAATGCGTCAAAATAAATAAGTGTGAGCAAAGGGCCAGTAAACATGTACAAAAGGCTATGGTACAATACTGTACTGTTGTCTGGCGATGAAAATTAAAACTGAAATTTTTCCAAGGTATTTGAGGACATGAGAAGTGAGGCTAATCTTTTCAAATGTAGCCAGACATATCTTGGCAACTCACACAGACTCCCAAAGTGGGGAGAAACTAGCAAATTTTACCTTGTCCCCGTGAAGGAATCTCACGTGGTTTGGAAGAACTGCTCCCTGGCGGTACCTATTTAATTCTGTTGGTTGTACAGAGTTATCGAGTGACTAAATAAGAAATAGACACACATGAGCAGAGGCAAAATCCCCTGGTGCTCTGGGTAGCTGCTGTCAGAAGATGAGCTTGGGATGCCATGTCTCTCTGCCTTTGAAAATGTCAACCTCATCGTGCTGACTGCTGTCCTTGTAGCCTTCAGAAAAACTACAAATCAAGACAAAGATACTGCTACAGTTATGCTCTTCTTCAGTGTCCTCCCTGGAAATTACGACTGTTTAGTGGTTTTATCACAAAGGTGTTGTGGTACCACACTCACGGCTCGTGGACAGCCCCAGTCAGCAAAGTATACAGAAATGAGACAAGTGTATTCAGAGGTCATGGTCTCTGCATGAAATCTAAGTAGATTCACTCAGATTATTGAGTCTTGAAAAGTTCCAAAAGAAGGTCTATGAAATCTGGAAGACCATGGAGAAGATAAATAGGATATGATTTCCTACCACCCTTTGTATTTTCATTAAAGACTTTAATGTTATGAGATGGTAGGTTCAGAACATACAAAAGTATTATTTTTTACCTACACAGAACACTGTAAAAATATGATTCTGTCACAGGATTGTGGAATCCTAAAGGGCAGATATACGGAGCGCATATCTGCCAAGGCTGGTTGGTGACAGGGAAAACATCTCTGGTTCAGTAAGTTCCTGAACTGCAGAGTGCTGGGAGGTAGGAGAGCCCGTCTCATAAACATTTACTTGCCTCTGCTCCTAAAACTGTTCCTTGGCATCTGCTATCAGCTACCATCAGAATCAGGATGCTGAGCAGTGTCAGTCAATACAGACACTTTTCTGTCCTTACTGGTGATGTAGAATGTGGCAGTCTATTTACAGTCTGGTATATCAGACATATGCATCAGAATACTCTGCTTCCACTCTGACCGTGGAAAAGAACATCCAAAGAATACACTGTTTTCCAAAGGAAAAAAAAACTCCGTTCTCCACAGATTGAAGAGGTTTTTCTCCCTTGACTCACCGAGCTGCTGCCTATGAGTATCCCAGCAATGGCCCTTCCCTGGCATCACCCTTCCTGCCTTGCCCGGCTCCAGCTCACAGACCTCTTGCGTCTCAACAGCTGGGATGGAGGATGGAGGATGGAAAAGGCAGGTCGTGCCAAGCACACATGCCATGTGCCGTGGGGTGGTCTCTGCTTAGCGCCACCCTCCTCTTCCTCGGTGCCCCGAGGGCCGCCCCATCCAAGTGCTCCCTGCTGTGGTCACCGACCCTGGAGTGGAGCACCCGTGGGGCAAGGGGGCACCCTGAAACTCCGCAGGTGCCCCCTCGCTTTCTAGGACTGCCAGCTCACAAAGTCTGGGCTTTCACATCCCCAGCTGTTATACCCCAAATCACCGTATTCGTTTAAGGAGCTCATGAGTAGCAGTGAGGCTAAGTGCTGTGTTGCTTCCTCACAGCAAATCTCTCTGAAGCTCGCTTTCTCCTGGGAGGGCATCAAAGTGTGACAGATGGTCTGGATCCTGCTAAAAAGTTTAAAATCATCAAATTTCATGTATCAGCAGGTGTATGTCTTTTGTTACTCTTTTTTTTTTTTTTTTGCTTTAAGAAAAAATTGGAAGAGAAAAACAAAGTAATTATGTAATTTTTGGAGTCTCTTCTCAAAGTTTTTTTATTTGGAAAACAAAAGTTGAAATTATTAGGTGGTATTTTGCATGCGTGCTCCAAACACCCATTTACATGAGGTTACATGATGGTGTAACTTACAGCCTCTCAACCTCTGATCGGAGAGTAGGAGATGCTGAATTCCTCCTGCAAGGTGCTGCCTATACAGCTTATATTCTTGTCAGAGATTCTTGGCAGAATCTTTCCAAAACAGCCCCTTTACTTTCACTCATTTCCTGATAAATAAATTCTCTCTAACGGCAGCTCTAGCATCCTGCTATGTTTTTGGTAAGTAGTACCTATGATATAGATAAAATAGAAATCAAAAGATACATATGTACCACCTGTAGTTGATTTAAGAGTTTTGCTGTCAAATATTGATGCTTTATACAATGTAAAATGTGCAAATGTACACTGATATTCAGCAAAATATTAGAGATTCTTGCTTACGAAAAGGTAAGTGAAAATCTAACAATGCTTGGAAATAAGCTCCTAAAAGATACAATGCCTGTAAGATGAGAGGTGGAGTCCATTTTTTCATCAGTATTACCAGTATCTGCCACATTTTGGTGGCTAATATAGTTTTAAAAGGACTCAAACATTGTCTGGCCTAGATGCTCAGCTGTGTTTCAGGATCTGTTGAATACCAAAGTTATTTTTTGGTGTCCTCTTTCTCCTTATGTTAGATAGTCTGCAATACAACCTAGCAAAGGTGCCAGAGGAGCAGGTCACTTCCCACGGTGTGCACTGGCAGGTGGTATTTTGTGGCCAGCGAGTGACGCCAACAAATCTGACCCCGTAGCTGGCCCTGAGAGAGCGCTCGGATGAGGAAGCAGGAAAAAACATGTTTTTTACGAATGGACATGATTGTGGTTGGGCTTTGACAGTATAAAAGATCTCATTTAATAGAAACCAGGCATGCCACTATCAGATCTTAAATACAACAAAAATATGTTTATTTGAGGATTCCCACAACACCAAAAAGTAATCACTTCCAGTGCTACACCAGAAAAGACGTTCTCGCTTCATTGCAGCAACAAAATCCTGGAACTCAAACCTGCTCGGCTAGCAAGAACAATACAATCAAATTATTCAATAATTAAGTTCTACAGTGACTATTAAGCATGGTCTATGCCAAGTGAAGCATTCGTGAGTTGTCTATATTTATTATAAATTCAAGTACAATCAAAAATATGTGATAATTTATACTGACATATATTCAAAGTATGTTCATCCCTTTAGACAGTAAATGTTCAAGAACAGTTGTTTGATTTAGTCTTGGATAAAAGTATTCATGGATCAGATATTAATAGTCACCTCCCTGTTGACAACTCTTCAGGCCAATGTTCATTTTATCTCAAAAGTATATTTTTTTTTTCGAGCATCTCTAAACAGAAGTTCCCCCTCTATAAACTGGGGTACCATTTCTGGCTTAGATATAGAGCTATGACCACTTCCCCATGGCAAGGAGCTGATCGTCATCCACATGCTGCAGTTACAAACATTGGGTAGGTTACAGGAGAGACAGATTAACAGTGTTATTCTTTTCTTTTCCTTTTAGGATAATGGTATGCACAGTTCCTATAGTAATGAGTTTTTTTCCTGATCTTACAATAGAGCTACAAATGTCTTTTTTTTTTTCAGTAAAAATCTATTTGTGGTGTTATCAGAAAAGCAAATATACTTTTGAAAACAAACCACAGGAAATAAGCAGCACCCTTGTACAAACTTGCATCAAGTTTTTCTCGTAATTCTCAAAGAAAGACAAATCTTTATTGCCAGAGCTATTTTTCCAAACCAACCAAGAAACATGCAAGAAAACCACAATTTGTGTGATATCTGCTTTTCATCATCCTCTCCCCACTTTAGCTCCTTTTCTGAATGAGAACCAGCAGAATGGAAATTCAATGTAAAAAAAAAAACATATAAATGCAGCATGGGAAAAAAATCTTTCACAAATATTTAGACTCTTGTTTCTTTTATAGCTTTAATTCTTGGTAAAAATAGCCCCCAAAACTGAGTACATGTGGAAAAAATGCAAACAGCTCTGTGCCTTCAAAACACGATCGTGTAATGCTGCATGTAACATTGAGCTGCGCGCTGCAAGAAAGGATTTCCGCATGTGATCAGAAGAGGTGGCACCAACCTATACCTCGAACCTTCACCACAAGTCTACCTTGAAGTTTTACCACCAAGTAAATGTGCTCACATCAGGTCTTATGCCCATATAGTCCCAATTCCCAATGTCCAACTCTTCTCCGTTGGCACTATGTTTGTCAGCTGACATTCTTTCTCAACTGCAGATTCTTTATCACTTCTACAGATATTGGGGCAACATATTTTATGAAAAGTTGCCTTAGATTCTGTTTGCCAAGGCCTCCAGACAAGCAGAAGCATCCACTTAGATTGTTTTGCTAAGCCATATCTCTAAAAATAATTTCAAGCTAAACGTCTCCTCAGAACAAACATCTCTCCAGTTCGAGAGACTTCAGAGCTGCAAGTGGGGAATCTCTTGCACAAGCAGGCTCTGGGTGTAATTGCAGTAGTAATCGTCTGTCACGCATGTAAATAGGCAATAACCATCTTCCCCCTCGTTGGTTAACATAATTCTGAGCACATGGAGTAGGCCTGAGGAAATGAAAAAGATAATTTGCAAATAAACACTCTGGTGTTTAGCTGGAGCTGGGGAGGACATCTTTGGTGCAACAAGAGACCTCTAGTACAACAAGGTTGCCTATCTTAAGTGCTGCAGCTATTAACGCAGGTGGAAATATTAAAAAGGGAGAAGAAACATGCCAACATTTACTGAAATATTGGTTAGTTGTGTTTAATTCTTTCACCATTCTTTTTTTGTCCTTTCTTTTTTTTTCTTTGCTGCCTTTCCATGGAAACATAACACTGTCTATTGTTTTGTTTAATTTTTGTCATTTGCTTTTCTTCTATTGACCTCTTCTAATATGTGTCTGATTCTATTTTTTTCAGACAAGTTAATGATTCAGGAAGAGGAAAGACATTTTCAGAGCAACTAGAATATAAATGATACACTGTAAGTCACATTTGTTTGCACATGGATAGTATTTGTGGTTTCACACTGTTCCAAAGCAGGGGCTCTGCTTCCAAGAACTGACTGGGTAGTTTGCCTGCTATTTATCACTGTCCCGAGCAGATGATTTCTGGATGATTAAAACAGAGCTGTCATTGCACTCTCACATGCAGGCCAAACTGGTATTGATGCTTTGGAAATGCTTTTTAGTCGTTAAAAAAACAAAGGTCTATAAATTCATATCAAATAACCTTTAAATTAAATGTTTTTTAAATGTTTGTTTTATTTTATTTTTAATTAAAGTTTAAATGAACTTTTCGAGACTTCCCATTCCACATGGCTTGCACACAGTGGTAATCCCGACTATTCTTCAAATTGTGATGAGATTAAACTAATAATTATTGAATTCTCAGAGACAGACAGGATCTATGGAGACAAGAAGGTCTTCCACGGGATATATGACATCTTAATCTCAGCAGCCCAGTGGGATTAATCCCAACAGTTCAACCAACTCTGAAATATCCGGATGTTTTCTCTTTCTTCCGGTGAGAAGCCGGATTCAGCAGAGCCTTAAGGTAAGGAAGTGCTACCAAGGAAGTGCTTCCTACCTGCCCAGAGTGCACGGGACAGATCCCTCCTCTTCTGCTTATGGAAGTTAATGGAATAATCTGAGGCTGTGTTTGGAAATGCAGACTCAGCCTAGAAATTTTGTTCCTTCTTACTGCATGTGCTTAACAAATCTGCATTGCAGCCACTGCTCTGTAGTACGCTGGGGCAGTTATCTGTAGTCCATTTAGGAATCTTTTATAATTAAGGGATAGGAAATGATTATTTTTACTTCAATCAGCTAGAGTGCTTACATTGTGTTGTGGTAGCAGAAGTCTGTGACCTTCTGAGATAGTTTGCCAAGTTCCATGACACATCTCATAGCACAAGCAACTTGTATAGAAACTAGTCTTGGGTTACTTTATTTTCCTTTTCTGGCCTGTGGGAAGCTAAAAGAGCATTCATGAGTATTATTATTGTCATTGCTTTTACTTGTTTGACATCACTGAGCCTGGGCATCCTCTCTGTGGAAGCAGAAAGGAGTCTAAAATGTTCTTTAAATTTCATGCCATGAATTCTAAGCTGTTTTATTTACCTCTAAATATCCTGTTTGTTTACACGATCAATTTATATACACATTTTAGAGAGGACTCAATCCCAGACAATCCAGAGAAAAGATTTCCAAATGTACTGAAAGATGTACTTAAAGTACAAGTATAAATGTACTTAAAGATGAACTGGAAACACGAGGGATTATTAAAAAGCAGTTAAGCTGTTTTCCATCAATTTTCTTGTGTCTATTTTTTTCTGTGCATTATAACATGGGTACTAGCTCAAGAGAGAGACTAAAGCTAAAGGGTGGTTTTACTGAGAGGTGAATGGGCCAAGGTCTGTCATGGCCCCTGCAATATTGGGCTTTTGACAGTTTATCTTTTGATAGATAAAATTGTCTTACTTCTTTAACTGTACTTTTATCTTGGAATAACTCACAAGCTCTAACCAACCCAAAATAGGGAGAAAAAGACCAGTTTTTCTTAATGAAGACAATCCTTTTCACTCTTGGTTACGTTTGATGTCTTGCTCTTTCTAAAGCATTTAATCTAGTTCCTGGAAAAAACAACAACAACAACAACAAACAGTAGTTCCCCGCTCATCATCTAGACACAGTAGTAACTTAAAGCTGTGGGGAATGATACTGCATTGCACTGCTGCTGTGGTACTTCCAGATGGAGAGCTATGCTGATTCCTTTTCCTTAAGAACCAGATTCCTAACCACAGCTGCAGCATTTTCCCCCCTTTTTTGTTCTGCTTTCTGGAGTGTTACACCTCCCAAGAAATAAGCAGCTCCGTGGCAGTATTAAGCTTGCAAAGATAGCTATCCTGAGTGAGGTTTCACTGAGTCCTCCCTGGTTCATGTTCAAAAATGTAAGTGTTGATAAATACTTTAGGTGGTCAAACATTTATGAGGACAGGCAGCTGCATGCAGTACCACTGCCTTGCTGGAATATCACAAAGATGCCAAGGACTTGTTCTTTCTCACTGTGTTTTCATACACAGTGCCTCAAATAGTCATTCTGAGAGTTTTAGTCCAGCTGATAGTTCCACTGCAGCCCAAGGACCAGCACTGGTTTCAGATGGGTGGACACAGGACAACAACCTGATCATCGAAAGAGAACTGCACCTTAATTCCTGGATTCAGATTTATTTATTTATTTATTTATTTTTACATAAAGCATTAAAAACGTCCCTCAGGAGACCTCATGAGTGGACCAACGATAGTGAGAGGGAAGCCAAGCAAGAGGTGTCCGTTCCCAAGCATTCGGATGAAAGCTGAGCAATGCCTTTCTGTCTCCAGAGGCTCACTGCAACAGAGCACATGCATCTCCAGAGCTGTGAGGACTTTAAAACTGCTCTGGAGTTTGCCTTGTTTTCTAGATTATCACATGTGTGACCAGCTCTTGAGGAAAAATGCATGGAAAAGAGCTTTGCAACGCAATGAGAGGGAGGAATAGGTACAGATGTGAGCCTGCACCTCCTGTCCAGGGTTGCTTCGGCCACTGTTCCACATGGAAAGGACAGGGCGGTGACACAGGCTCCAGCCTAGCAGAACTGGGTTTGCTGTGCCCATCAGCAGAAGATAGATCTTCGTTATTATGGGCCTGTGATTCTTTAGGACGGACAAGGTATTGCTGGTATTAATCATTAGATTTGTCCTCATGATGTTAAGAATTAGAGCATGCCTGACTTCCCAGAGACAGGATATTTTCTTTTGAGTATATCCCTTTTCACATGGCTGCAAGCTAATCACTCGCAAAACTCTCAGTGTGATTTTACAGATTAGGCTATCTGGAATAGAAACTCTATTTGTTCATTGTTTTATATCAGCGATAAGTACTTAAACTAAGCACCTGAATTATTCTAGAGAAACCTTAGCAGTGTAGAGAGACCATGGGTTTTCTTTTTAGTGTTTAATTTAAGGTGCTACACTTCAACATTGAAAGATTATTTAATATATGTAATAAAATAAGCTCTTTTGTGTCATGTGTGTCAGTCTCATTTTTCATGGACAGAGAGAAGCATGTCCGGATCAGTATAGCCGTGAGAAGGATCCATCATGCATCCAAGGTAAGCTCAGTCCTTTGCTAGCCCTGTTGCCCCAGTCTAAAACCAGGGAGCAGCTTAAAGTTGCTTTCCTTCGAAGAATCACATAAACCTGTGTGACTAGCAGCTCACCTACAGTTTTCACTTAACCTGGCAGCAGCTAGAGGATACAAAAATCATCTGAAAAGGAGTATATAAGTATGGCTCACTAATCTTGAAAATACACAAAAAATGTGTGTTTGTGACAGTTCATTAGAGTTGCAGTGAGTAATTAGCTAGGATATCAGTTGGGTTTCTGTACCACCCTGTAAATCCTGCTTTCTGTGTAGTGATGTAGGAGACCCATAGTTGAGAAAAGCCTCTACGCTGTTAGGCAAGGGAACTGGCTTGAGAGGGATTCTGTTACATTCCAACTTTTGGCTGTTCGGAGCAGATTAAATTGAAATGAAAATCAGGATGGGACTCAGCCGTAATGAGAGCGAATCTTTGTTGTCTGGTGACTGTTTAGCTTGCAATCCCTCCGTAATTAGCTCTATTGGTCTTCAATTAGCCATGGCTGGCCTCCTGCCACTCTGCTTCAAAATGATAACATTAAAGACCCGCATCCACTGACTGCTGGGACGGCCTCTGCTCAGAGGCTAAGTACATATGTGCTTGCTAAAAAAGAAATGTCTACATTATATACAAGAGAAGGGCTACAGAAAAGAGCAAATGAATGAACAGGGCACAGCAACAGAGACTGGCCATTTGGTGTGTTTTGCTGGTGTATTTTGGTAGGCAGTTATACTTTGAGCCTTGCTTTTGCGTGCTGGGAAGGCCTCCAGGGCTTGCATCTGTGATTGGGAACTTTGCAGGCAGCATTTCACCTTCATAGGCCAAATTTCCTCGGATTCCCAGCTAATTTTCCAAAGGGCGGCAGTGCTGACATGCAGGAGAACCAAACAGCAAGAGCCAGGCAGAGTTTGTGCAAAACGTTAGAAGTAAGTTAAGTTTTCTCTTTTTGATTTAGATGTCCTCAAGTTACTGCTGCACTGAGATTTTTTTGCCAGTACCTCTGCAGAGTCACTGCTTAATCCCTCCACAACTGCTTTTGTGGTTCAACTCTTAAACTGGGCTGATGCCTCTGGGTTCAGACAGACTTGCAGCACCAAGGGAATTCAGTCATATTTCGGTACCCGTACCCATGAGCAACTACAGCAGCCAGAAGCATGATAAGAAAAATAAGTGTGGAATACTAATTAATCAGTTTCACAGAAACAGAATTTAATCTCAGCCTTTCTTTTGGAACCACGAGATTCAGGAAAGAACCCTTCTTTTTCCAAAAGCAGTAATTGGTTTCACTCTGAACCTTGCTGTCCCTTACATCAGAACCAAGCTTACCTGTCCCCTCAGCTTTCTTTATGTGTGTACATCACGTACATTTTGACTTCTTTATAGGATTTTTAAATCACCAGTGTTTAGGTTACCACCCATGTCCAAACTACAGTTAAAATCACGCTAAATTTGAGAATATGGACCTTGTATTTGTGACAAAAGCAATTACTGCTTAGCCAGGCTTTGAAAACTACCATGAGAAAAAATCCAAACAAATTAAATCAGCAAACGGCATCTCGTATACTTGGGTGATTTTAAACTTATGCCACTGTGACAATATACAACTGACTGAAGCATTTTATTATTCCTACTTCTAAATTAGTTTAAACTGATTTAAAAAGCAGTAGATAATTCCTCTTTGTGGCTTCTCTCCCAGGCAGGGTTCTGGTTATTTTAGTTTTACATTTTGCTGCCTTACCTTTGCCACCTTAATATGTTTTGATTGCTTTTAAGAGGAACTTTATTTAATTTCTTTTTTATATATAAAGCAGCCTTCATCTTATAATCACTTCAGTTTATCATCTGTGTTTCACTTACAGTGGAGAATAGGAGGCCTCGTTGCTTTAAATTTGTCTTGTTTTGAATACATCTTGTGACAAAGTGGAAGTAATGAGGTTGAAAGCATCGTTACACCTGTATAGACATATTGCAGAACCAAAGAAAGGAGAAAGGTAATCATTAACAAATGCAGTCTACTTGATCATCAGACTTTTCCAAGTAGCACAGGAGAAGAAATAAACCAGAGTTAGCACGGTATGAGGCTTTTGAAGTAGATAGGGAAGCAATAAGTATAAGTCTATCTTCTCTGTCTTCTGCTAGCATGACACATGCCTCCTTTTAGTCTCTTACTACTTTGATTGTTTGAACTAGCAATTTGACAATTTTAGAGCTAGCTAAGCAATGGATTCTTTCATTTTTTTCCCTCCTTTTTTTTTTTCATCTTTCAGTTCATCTTTAATAGCACATTTTACTAGCCACATATAGTCATTTTTGTTCACCACTTATGTAGCACCTTAATGATCTTGAGTCAGGACTTTCTATTTTGCAGCACTAATTGCTGCCTGGGACTTGCAACCAACTAAATGGAGCTGCTCTCTCAGCTAAAGTTTAATGACAGCTTTTGGACAGCGTCTGACAAACAACTCTCCGAGTCTCTGTTGTGTTATAAAGGCCATTTGTCCTCTTAAGAAACACTTTAAGAGCATCTGTCACTGTCTTTGTTTTGCTTCAGTGCACTATAAACTAAGCTAAAAGCATTATTTCCACAAGGGAAATTATAGTAGAAAATCCACCTGCAAAATTATCCTTATACATCTGAGTTAGCTGCAGGATATTCACAGCAACTTCTTCTTGTAACTGAATTTGGTTAATCAAAAATGTAAAAATAAAGTCAGAGAAAACTAACGGAGCAAAAGTGTATGATTTCCTTCCAGTCACTTGTGCCTAATCAGTTGCTTTAATACTTAAATCTTCTTTCCTTAGAGCCTACTGTCTTATGGTAGCAAATCATTTGTACTTCTAAAAATGCGCTCTAAATTGACAGTTCTCATTCACTGTAAGGGCAATTTATTTTATGCTAGGGAAATAAATACATGTAAATAAAACAAATCTTGCTAAAATGTACATCCTTCTTGAGCATGTTAGTCAAAATCCTCATGCCTGGTGGATCTTTCCAACATTAACACATACTGAAATTCGACCCATTTCCTGGGAGCTAGAGTATACAATGATGAAAACTACTCGAATAAATGGAAAAATGAGTGCTGGGACTTTGATATCATACCAGCTTTACAGAACACTGCACAAACCATTGGCAGATGCCCTGAAATGCTGGAGTTCAACCTGCAGGAAGGACCAGCCGCTCAACACATCCACATGAATGTTTGTCAACCGGAGAGGAGACAGAGATCCCAGGCAATCACCAACCCAGCTCAGGCCTTGCCGAGATGTAATGGAATGGAAAGTTTCAACAACTGTTTGAAGAAAACCCGGGAAGCTTTGCACATTGTTTATAAGAAGCTGCTCTCAAACATAAGCAGAAGGAAAGCACAAAGCTGCTTGTCTGAAAATGGAGCAGGGTGCAGCCTCGATGCTTGTACTGCACAAAGATCCAAACTGGCTTTAGAGTAGGAGCAAAGAAGCTGGCAAAGGCTGTTGTTGTCTAGGAAGGTCCTTAAAAGACCTTCTTTGATATGAGAGACAAGAGGAAACTCAAATATATGAAGAGAGTAATGACATAGATAAACTAACAGACTTGAAAAATTATCATTGCAAAAGTACAGGTGAGTTTTGCCATATGAGCATTACATATTAATCTTGACCTTAGATTAGAGGCTGGATAATAATTTGAACAGAAAGTGAAATGTTGTATTTTAGAGACATCAAGTAAAAAAATGCTGTAAAACTTAGAATGACTTAAAGAACCTGAAAGTCAGGTTATGGTCTCATGCGATCAGACATTTAACAGTTCTGTCCACAAGAAATGAGCAGAAAAATGCTAGGGAGAATACCAGTTTTGTACTAGGTATGTTGAGCCTGACTTGAGACTAAACATCTACAAAGAAGCATTAGAAACAGAATAGCATTTTAGTTTGGACAAAAAGGTGGGATTTACCTCACCTAACTTTATGTATCTGTGATGCGAGTATAATCCTTCATATTGAACAGAAAAAGAAGAAAATTTAGAACGTAATTCATCAGCCGTATTTCAGACAGACTTTTCAGCAGTACAGTGAATTGCACCCAACTGTTTTTGAATTTGTGTGTCTTGATCGCCAGACTATAAAGAAAGTCTATACTGAGTCTTATGGAGATTAATATCTGTATTTAGGCTATCCACAGGGAGAGCATACAGGAGTAGAACTGAGGAAATTACATAGAGATGGAGAGAGAACTTATGTCTGCAGATAACATTGACAAAGAAAGTGAATGTGGAGCTGTAGGGCAACCCCAAAGAGGGGTGGAAAACAACAAAGATTCATAGAAGAATATTTAAAAAGAACAGCTAGAGAGGATTTATTTACTGAGGCCAATAATGAGATACTAGGGAGAAATACAGCCAGGAGAACAAAAGGTGGTGAACTCAGCACATAGGGAAAATCACATCATAATTTGTCAGTTTCATCTTGGAATAAATAACTGAGGTTCTCTGAACTGAAAAGCAGAGGCAAGCGTAGGAAAGAGCTGGAGGAATGTGACAAGTTTCTGAGCATATTCTTTAAGTTTTCTGCAATTCAGCCTCCACACCTGTAAAAAGCAATCTCAGGAATACTACCTCCTGAATCATCTTGCAGAGCATGGAGATGTTCTTCCCAAAGGTCAGACACCTTCAGATTCTTTTCTTAATTCTTTTTGTTGCTCATTGTATTGCCTGAGCGGTTCTCTTAAAAAACAGTGTATTTGTCTCCTCCAAAGCTGGACTTAATAGACCTCTCAAGGAAGTATAACACAGCAAGGCAAAATGTGACTCATTCTCTCCATGCCATAGTTCATAAACGGTGCACCTAAGCAGTCCTGTCTTCCATGAATGCTCTCCTCCTCCAGTTTCTTTTCCATCCTCCCTGTCTCTCGTATCTTCCATCTTTAGGACCTTTAGGGCCTATAAAGACCTAATCTTTTCATTGGATGCAGTTGAAAAATCCTGAGAAGGTTGGAGTGGATGGTATTATAGACACATCCAGAAGAAAACTGGTTAGGGTAAACTGTTGGCTGCATATTACTGTTCTGCAAAGTAGATGTCACATGTAATGAGGAAAGATTTTCCAGTAGGAAAATCTAAGCTCCTCAGGTTAAAGCAAGCAGTGTAAATCAGGAATTAGGGTTGTCTATTTATGGCATTCTTATAAAATGGAAATTAGATTGTACAGCCACGAGAGTTGCTCTCTTAGTCAAAACCATATCCCACCAGCAGTTGCAGTATTTCCTGGGGTGCAGAGTAGTAGAATATTTTATTTGATTTTTTTCTTTTTTAAGACAATGCACTAGTATTTCCTAACGGTGTAATTTTTCTAACAGCAAGATTATTGAACTTTATTATTTCAGCTTGATCCAGGCACCAAGTCATTATTTCTATATGATGGTATGCATGAGGAATCCAGAGAAAAACGATAGGCATGCCCCAAATGTGGGAAAATTCAGACTCGAAGCTGAAGTTTGATGTTGGCTTCTCACTGCTAAAACTAATGTGTTAGATGGCTGTAATCCTAACTGGCAAGACGCTTGTTGGTGATTTCAAGTTTGAAACTGTTTTAGATGTAAAAAATGTATGTGGAGTTTACATTTTAGGCTGAAAATGTTAGAATTGCAGGAACAGAGAATTTACTCACATATAAATTCTCCATTGAAACTTCAGAAAACCATTTAAAAGTATCCAACCACTTCAGGGGTTACAGAGTATTTTAATTCCTGGGAGGTTCATGAGCCTCTTAAAATAGAAAACCTTGTTTTTCTTTTTAGTTCAACAGTGAAATCTCCAGTTGGAAAACTAACATGGACTCTGATAAGGGCAATTTCAGGCAATGTTAAGGACCAGAGTTACAGATTTTCTCCTAAAATGGGCTACTCAGGATACAAATACTTTCAAGCTTTTTGAAAATATAAGTGAGAACGATAATATTTTTGAAATTAAAAGTGTTTCTGCTATGCAGGATACACAAAGCTCAGAGTATCACAGAAGTGCATGAGAACTGGAGACTGACCTACATCACTTCGTGTTCTAAGATGTGGGCATAATCTGCTTAGAAAGCCAAAATGCATTTATTTTTAGACTCATGAATGCTCATGCTATAAATGATGCCAGTTTCATGCCAGTTTCAATGTGTTTTCTTAGTTATAAAGGAGCGCAGCACTCTGCTGCGTTGCAAAAGTGCTTTCCTCCAAAATTTTCATGCACTCTATGTTTGAATATCTTTGGAATCAGAGCTGTGGATTTGGAATGCTAATATTTATCACAATAACATTTTTTTTTCTCATATGTTTCTGCACATTTGCATAAAAATGCCTTCTGTGGAATTGGCTACATAATTTATAAATGCATTATCTTATTATACATACACTAATGCATAATATATGAGGATAAAATCCCAAATAAATTGCACATTGTGAGTTTTGGTATAAATAAGATCCCTTGGTTTCTTTTTTTTGCATAATATTCACCTTTGCTCTGCTTTGGAGTGTGTCTGTCCTCTTATTTTTTTTAACTGTTATTTTCTTTGCTGCAGCAGCAAACTTGGGAGCTCAGCTGATGCAACATGGATGTGCAGCGTACATGGACAATACACAGTAGATCAGTGACTTCTGCTGCTCTTTTTCTCTTTGCACTGTAACAAAAAGATCTGACTAAATGAGCTGATGAAAGTTGTTGATCCATTTTTATGGCGTACTCATCAAAAATGAGAGGCAGAGGTAGGATTGCTGTAGGTTGGATATTTTCTTTAGAGGCAGGGAATTTCTGATGACATTGTGCAAGGCTGCCGAAACCTCACTGGAATATATTGTGTACAAATTTGACCACACATGTACTGGTCTCCATGAAACGAGTGGAGATCACCAACAGGAACGTTAAGTCAAGAAGAGAGTCTTAAGAGGGTTGTCATCTTTGACTAAAACAAGCAAAGGGAATATATGGTTAAGGGAATATATAAAAATAAAAATAAAGTACTGTGAATGGTATTATATCTAACGGACAGGGTAGTTAGTTAGACAAAAGAGTAGGTCAGTCCAAATCTCTACAAATGCCGGAAGGCTAGAAGTCAGGATTAGTTTCTAACCATCAAATCAAAAAGGTCTAGAACAACTTTCCAGTGTAATAATTCATATAACAAAAATAAATGTATTAAAAATGATAATTTTAATCCTGATTAGTTAAAAAAAACATTGTATATTCCAAGGCCTTTAAGCTATGTTTGTTCTTAAGATGAGAATCTCTTCATTGTGTGTTTAGCATATTTACTAAAAGAGTTCAAGCGGAAGAAGCAACATTATTTTATCTTAAAAGGCTCATAAAGCCTTTGCTTTCCCATGGCTAAGACAGAAAGAAGTCTTGCCACATGTTAAATTATTTAGGATCAGTAAACCGGAACTAGAAGGCAGAAGGATTGGTGCAAGGCCGTTTACATATGTTTACAGAATTACAGGATTTACAATACTTTTGGTTAATTTCTTCGGCTGTTAAATTTATAACATACAATGAGCTGAAGGACTTCACTAATAACACGACTTCTAAAATGATCTATTATCAAAAATCTCTAAGGAAATATCTTAGCTTAGGAACTAGAAAAATAATACAAGAATCTATTTCCTTTTATGCTCAGAGTTCAAATATGTATTATCGATGATGTCTTTCTAAAATTGTACTTCTATGACAAGATGTACCAGACATGAAGATGTATGGAATGTACAAAAAGCTGAAATCAGAGTCATCGAATAAAGAATACACTTGATGACATGGTCTGTGGAAACTGCATGGAGATATGATCTGTACACTTTAGCAATGGCAGAAAGTGAATTTTTTTGAGGATGGGATGGGACTCTGAATAATGTCACACCAATGATTTCATGATGACTGAACATGTCTATCCTATGAAAAGCAGTACTGAAAATACTGTACAAAAATCCTTAATATCTGAATGATTCTTTTTGAACAATAAGGAATTCTAATGTTGCAGCTCCAGATGCCCAAGTATTTATGTACGCATAATAGAGTGATATGAAGCAATGAAGAATATTTGTATTCCCCATGTTATTTCAAAAGAGTAATGAGTGAATTCCATACTGCAGGTATCAATAGATCTGTGAAAGAAAGAAATTTAAGGTTCTGTCACAGAAAAACTGATTGGAAACTGCTAGGATGGATAGGAGAAGCAGTTTGTGGTTTATTCCAGTTGACTCAATCTCTTGTCCACTCTCTTTTCCTAAAAAACAAAGGTGCTGGCCCAGCCCAGCCAGTTCTGTGCAACGTGTTCAAGGTGGTTGAATAAGACGATCTCCAGAGATCCCTTCCAACATCGACCATTTTGTGATTCTGTGTGCTACACTGACCAGCCTTTCCTTCAAAGTTGGCCATACTCACTAGCAGCGCAAGGGACAGCTCAACACCGCAGCTCCCGGGGTTGGTATCCAGACACGTGTGGAAGATACATAAATTTCTTCTTCATTATCTTGATTTATAGTCAACTTTATTTGGCTATGTGAACATATGTGATTAAATTAGACTCCTGGTAGTAATGACTATAAAAAAGAGTAAGTATTTTCTTTACCTTCTTTATAACACCAATATTTCCTCCATCCAGTCTCCCACACTGACCTCTGCACTATGGAGAACATTGTGTTAATAAGGTCTACAGAGAAAGATTGGGGGTGGCAGTAGTTATCCCGTCTCGCACTCTACTATTAATCATTTAAGTCATCCACTCTTGCAAACATCAACTTTAAATAAGCATTAGCAGCGAAACTCATAAATACGTCAGCAATCAAGACTTGTTTTCTTTTGAAAATGTGGTGAAATAGCCAGGATAACTGTTTCAGTATAACCCCTCAAATTGCCGTTTTTTTCTGAAACAGCTATTTAGCTTAATTTTCAAAGATATACAACTTCTGAGTCATCAAAACTCTCTCCCCTGTCACTGAATAGGATTTTTCAGACAACTGGTTTTATTTTAGACCTCTTCTTTATGGTCTGCTGATTTATCTATAATTCAAGTAACTCCATTTTCCTCTGTCCTTGAATTATTTAAACTGTTGTGCATCCAGACAAATACACTTTGCCAGCTCTCCAGTAAGATTCTATACCAGAGGAGATATTTGTGTCTTTTTGAATATATTAGTGAACATTATGATCTTGGCTTGGATACAAAAAATATCGATCCTATTTATAAAATTCATATACGTTTACCTTTTTTTTTCTTTTTTTTTCCCTAGGAGCTTTTTCTGTTAAGAAACCAGTCTGGTTGTGTTAAATCCATATTCTCCTAGAAGTTAATATTTGCAGTTTAAATGTCACCTTAATCAGAACATTACTGTCATTATTATTCCAATGCTCAATAATCTATTTTTTGAGATTATTTAGATAGGAGTCAATGCCAAAAATAACTGATTCCCCTGAGATCAAATAAATTAAGTAGCTGAAAGATGTAAATAAAATCTATTTCCAATTAAAGTAGCAGCATCAGGTTTAAACTGAGCTTTATCTGGGACTAAAATGCAAATCTAACGCAGGCAAAATTGGTTTAGAAAAATTCATCAAGAAAGTTAATGTAACCTGTTTTAGAGCAATCAGCCCGGGAAGTTTTGACAGCACTGCATCAAAGGCTTAATTAACTGCAAATCATACTTGAGAATCTCAAAGTTTTCTTAAAAAGCTAGCATTCTAAAGGCAAATTCTGTGACAGGAGTTCAGGACTAAAGCTATGTAGGACATTGCGGCAATGTCCAAACAGAGAGATGAAGAGCTACCTTATGTGCCTCAAATGAGAACCAGGCAGAATATAAGAATTAAGCTGAAAAAAAAAATATATATATACATATATATATGCATACGTATATATAAACAAACACGTGTGTATATATAGAGACAGAGAGGGAGATACACATTTATTTCCTCCAAACCATCTCTATGCTGAGTGTCAGCCTCTGAAGGGGCTTAATTTTCCAGCTGTGATCCAAACAGCCATTGCATTAAACCAGTCTCATACAGCATACTGATAGGTAATAAATTTTTGGTATGATAATTTGTACTTCAGGCTACTCAACACTGCACAAACGGGTAGTAGTTAATTCAAACTATTTTACTGAACATTTAAGCCAAGTGTTGTACTTCCTCCCCTTTGGTGAAGTGATAAAACTTTGTGCATTTTTAAAAAAATTAAATACCTAAGGAACAAACCTGACATAAGCTTACTGATAGAATTACCCTCCGTTTTTTTTGCTTTCTTTAAATATTCTTCCTGTAACCAAACTTACATGAAGAGTATGAAGAGAAATTATATGCACAGCATTATGATGTTAATCCACTTGGCAAGTTTCACAGAGCACTGGAAAGATCCAGAAGAAATAAATTATATATCCTAAAAGCCCCAGATTATGGAGTGACTGGACTATGGGAAATCTGTACAGTGACACTTGTCTCTACTGTCATCAAATCTTTTTCAAGAGTTAAGATGTAAACTGGAAGAAATTTATGCTAAAAGTATAAAAGAGTATAAATAAAAATGCAAAAGAGTGTAAATCAATAAAACCTGTTGTTTTCAGCTTGCCTCTTGCTCCTCTTGACCTAGTGCGATACTTCAGCAACTGCAGATCAAGGTTCGCTTGTAAGCATCCTCACCCACCCCACTACTCACGGAATTAGTGTGGTGGTGCTTATTCCTTATTTGCTTCTGTACCGAAACACTGAATTGGTCTCCCTTCCTGGTGTATCTTGAAAACTTCATTATTTTTATACAACTGTGGAGATATAGCATCCAGACTTTAAACAGGTAGCCCAATACTGATCCTTGCGGGGCATTACCAGCCACTTTCTCCTTCTTAATGAAATATTTATAATTTGATAGTTCGCTAGCCCATTTTGATTAAACTAATTGTTTTATTGTCTTAGCCAGAATGATTTGATTTTCTCCCTAGACTATTTTCTGCCTCCATATCAAATGCCTGTCTGAAGTCCAAGTATATCCATGGCACTCCATCACTTTGGTTTTCTGCCCAAAAAACTATCATCAAGCTTGTCTGGCCAACTTTATTTTTAGTATTTCCTTGCAGTTAAGCTTTCTTGACAACAGTCCCATCTGTGGACTGGGTTGTCACAGCCCTTTACCTGTCACAGGGACAACATGAGGCTCCAGCACACTTCTGGACGTCCCCCAGACTTTTTTTAGCGTTTATCCAGATACTGAGAGGGGGCACAAGGATGGTTGAGAACCATCTGAAAGTCTTTTGAGAGAGCAGGGCCAAGCATAAATACAAAGTATCTGCTCCAACCAGCAGACCAACATGATGGCACGGTTACGCCATTTCTTCTTCCCTAGGACCTTCTTTTCTTACAAACTGGGTTTTCTAAGGAGAGAACTACTGTTCAAGGAAAAAGAGCCAGTGAGGAGTCCTTGTGTGGTGCTGGCCCAGCCAGCCCGATGGTTGTTGCAATTGCTGCAAGAGGGATGAGACACAGGCTGTAGCAAGGCAGACTGTGTCACCTCTGCTGTTGCCAAGGCTTTGCAGGAGGATCTCATCATGCAGGGTTCACTTCAAGATAACCTGCAAGATTACCCGAATTATAAAAGCACGTTGAGGTTGAATGATTCTGATTTGATCTTTCAAAGAATTCCGTTTGGCTTGAGAATAAAAAAAAAGGTTTTCTTCCTGAAATGCTGTGCATTTTGGAGAAATAATGGATGTTTTCAAAGCATTTCCTAGCACGATTGCTACACTACAATAAATTGCTTTACTGTAGTAAGGAGGGACTTGTATTGAGTTAGAATAATTTCAAAATTTATTCTACTACCTTCCCAGTTCTAAATCTCACTCAATTTTTCTGTCAGAGCCTTTTAAAAGGAACCACACATCACATGGATGGCCTGAATAGAGTGTTATGTGTGTAACAAAGAACATTACAGCCTTCTGTATTAACTAATTTAACATAATGGGCTGCCTTTCCTACAACTGTCTCTCCACAATTGCTTGTTTTTTTTTTTCATTGGAATAGCTTCCAACTTCATTTGCTCCATCAGCAAGACGTTGAAAGTGTCAAACACATATACTGAAAGCAAAATTAAAATAAGGACACCACTACCAAAAAAACCACAATATGAGTTGGAGGGATTATGAGTTGCTTTTCTGAGCAAATTGTTTCCCAGAAAACGTGCTGAAGGTAGCGTGTGTATGAGCATGTGTGTGGTCCTCTATGAACTGTCCAAGGCAAAGACTATGTCCAAATCAAGAGTCAAAGGGGTGGATGTTCAGAGGTCTGGCACAAAGTCTGGCTTTTGCATCCACTTTGGTAGAACAGGAAGAAAGCTTTTGCTATTCAGATGTCTGCAGGTGAGTATGTGCACTGGATAATCACCCTTCCAGCTGAAGAATGGGAGAGGAGGAACAGGAGTGAGTTTCTCATCTTCCACAGAGACACCTTGGATAACTCAGATATATGGAAATAAAGTATTTACTCTGCAGAATAATCTAGTAAGAAATGACATACCTAACATGTTTACAAGAATTGTATCCACTGAAGAGTATTCAAGTGTGTTTTTATAATCCTCTAACTGAGCTACTTTTTAACAATTCTGTATGGCCTGGGTAGCGCTTCACTTATATTCATATATCTTCACTTGCTGCTATTAACGCACTTAGCTATAACTGCTACCTTTTTATTATGTTTCAAAGGGGCTTTTTTCAGTATGTTAGCTGAACTCATGGGTCAGAGACATTTGTATACAAAGCCACCCCATGTGGCCTGGATAATGGCAGTAAAATTACCACGAAAATCATTTAGTCTGAAAGAGTGAAATTAGAATCATTGTGCTCCCAAGGAGACAATGCATGAACTGCTAAGGGAAGGGTTATAATCAGATGCTTTAATTAAGCTTATAAAGATGAACAAAAAAAATAGCTACTATTACAAGTACCCATTCCCGAAGTCACTTGGAATTTCTGCACTTAAGTTTCCAAACAAATAAATAAAATAAAACAACACCCCTTCCTCTTCTTTCTCTGAATTATAAAAAGGATAACAGCAAATTAGGTCAAGGATAATGTTTATTTCCAATCCAAGTATCCATGATCTCAGTAGTTTTCCTGAACTTCCTCAGTCTTTAGAGTAGATCTGGAAAGACTGAAAGACAGAAAATGAACTTGTCAGGCTTTTGGGTTTTGTTTGTTTGCTTTTTGACATACATCTGTGTCCATCTCCAGTCAAATGGAAAATGCAGGTTTCTCAGCTTCGTAATTCGGTCAGCTCTTTGACTATCCATTCCTTTTTCTTTTTGTTTTGATGTGCAAGACCCTCCTATTCCCAGACTGCCCCAAAGAGCCATTGAGCTACTTCAAAAACAAAAACTCTTTTTCCTGAAAATTATTTCCCCCACAAATATATAGGAGGCCATGTCTCCTGGGTCCTTTAAATCTCTTTCTGGATGAAAGCTCAATAACTAAGTAAAGACAGACTTTTGCATCCTCTCTAGCTTTTCAACATGCCCAGAGAATGAGCTTTACTGTCCTAGTAATAATTTCTGGGGAACAGCATGTTTTGAACATTATAGGACACAGTAAAGCTTTTCTTTACGCAGTCAAATCAAATTTGCCTCAAACTGAAATGCTGGAGCTGAGTAGCCAGGTCCAAAGGGGTCAGTCACATGCTGAATCTGTAGCTGAATGGAAAGGACTTCATTTCCCTTATTTGAAATTTTGCTTCAATGTGTGGCCACTAGATAAACATCTATATTCTTCCTCTGATAAGCTATTCTTATATGATAGTCCCCCTAAGTTCAGAAAAGTCAAGTCTCTGAGTTTATCTGTCTTGAAGATAACTCAAAAAGTGAAAATACAAATTTTCTAATTACTTCTAATATTTTTACACACTGTTTTTATGTAACCCAAGAAAGGCAGTTTTGCTGATTTTGCTTCCTATAAAATAAAGGCATTCAATGGTTTATTCTAGGTCTAACTTAAAACCTATTTTGTGATTGCTTACAGAGATTTCTTTTCCTTTTTCTTTTTTTTTTTTTACTTTATTTCTTCTACGAATAATATCCAGCTAATTTCAGTGAAGCTGCTCTTCATGTAATTCAGATAATATTTAGTACCCCTTGTACTGCAATTTAGAAGAATTAGCCATCAGAAGGGTAGAATTATATTGAATTCATTGATTGCAAAGAGAATGTCGATCCACTGTTACATATTTGTTAGGCCTCTTTCTGCTGGGAGCCTAAATTTACCCATTTAAAATGCTGGACTGGTCACACGTGGAATTTCATGGGCCCTGGCCTGGCTTTCTCTTCTCAGCTTGCTAGAACTGGAAGGCGACATTAGCAATGTAACAGCTCCCACTGTGTACAGTTTGGATAATCATTCTTATATACCTTGTGCTAAAACCATGGTGGAAATGTTTGATGAGGAAAAGTGATTTGGCTCAGTGTAGAGCCATTCGAGGCTCCATCTGGAAAGGACTTCAAGAAATTGCTGTCTTTTGAATATCTGCACTGGCAGTAGATGGTTATGCTTTCCTTCACTTTCAAAATGTATATTTATAGTCTAGCAGTTAATTGTGCACAGGATGGATTCCTGGAAGCCAAGATAAAATATTTCTTTCGTAAATAATGTATGTTCTGAATAGCGTTACAATATAAAAATGATGTCTATAAGGAGGCTGTAGGAACCTCCAGAAGCAATACTACTGCAGTTTATCAAGGAAGTAGGAGTTTGCAACTCCAACAGCTTCATCTGTGTGATTTGCAAAAGGCCCATTTTGACCTCAAAGCAAAGTATTCCTCTTCACCAAAAAGATAACTACCCAGTCTTGAGTTTTGCTTAAGTTTATAAGATTTCTTATAAATTGATGAAAATTTTCATCAGCATGGAGACAGACTTCTTATGTTGTGCATGTAGCTTGCTTGTCCATTCCTTATGTACATCATGTCTGGATAAACTTCAAATGTAGTTTATCATGTTCACTGTCCAGACTGGAAACCAAAGCAGTCAGAGCCTCCGAAAATGCTGGTTTCCAATGCTGATTAAACTAACTGAAAGTTCTGCTACTTTACGGGCTTTATTCTTTTTGGAGCTTCTCAGTAAACTTCAACTAAAGAAAAATAAAACATAACAAATTGTCTTCCTTGGCAGAAAAGAATATTTAGTCTATGAAATGTTTTTGATACTATATTATACTGCTATATTATACTGCTACTATATTATACTGCTATATTATACTGCTGCAGCATTCAGGAGACTACTTTTAAACTACATTTATATGTGCTACTACTCTCTTCCTTCTTACTATACAATATAGTATTTTTAAAAAATTAAAAATATTTGAAAATAACTTGATTATGGAAATGTTTTTGTTTTTCTTCCAGACAGTAGAACAATTCTCTGCTTAAAAGCTTTAATTTCTTATGCAGGAGAGAATTTCTCCAGGGAAAACACACACATTAGTTAGAGGGAAGGAAAAAAAATTGTACTCATAAATTTTAATACATAATTTATTTGCCTGTTTCTGTGGATTATCTTGAAGGGCAAAAGCTAGCACGGTTTAATTAATGGTCCAAAAGTCCTTTCATGGTTTAGGAGTCTGTATGAACTGTTCAAAAGCATCTAGAATTTTGAGACCGCTCTTTTGAAATTTTCTAACATAAAACAATAGTCTCACTCTTACTGTAAGGTGAACATAACTGAATCTAGAATACTGTATCACAGTATCACAGGCAGTGGTTTATCTATATTCACAATACATGGTGCTATATTCTTGTTATGGACTGTGGTAGGTGATAGAATATACACTGATCATTACAGGTGAGAGAAACAAAACTATGTACTGCTAAACCCTAGTTCATATGAAGAATATAATATTGAACAAAATTTCATAAATGTTTGAAGATAATATGGTTATGGGAATGGTTATGGTAGCTCTGTTTTCTCTCCCTAAGTTCTTAAGAGGGAAATAAGATTCACCCTTAAATTCAAATCAAAGATTACAATTTAGTGACAGAATTGGCAGTGCCTATTTAGCAGGAATAACTTTTAACTTTTAAATNTTTAGGAGTCTGTATGAACTGTTCAAAAGCATCTAGAATTTTGAGACCGCTCTTTTGAAATTTTCTAACATAAAACAATAGTCTCACTCTTACTGTAAGGTGAACATAACTGAATCTAGAATACTGTATCACAGCATCACAGTTAACCTTGCTAAGTTAAGGTTTTAGCAATATTTGATGAGTGTGAATCTGCAGTGAGGCCCTATTGGAAATAAAATCCACTCTGCCGCTCCAGACAGCGTGTTGCCGTTTGGCAGCATCTCAGCAGAGGGACCGTCAGCTTACCAAAATTCTCTTTTTCCACGTTCTGGCTATGTCAAAAATGTTATGGATAAACAAATACATGCTACCAAAGAATTTGTGTGAGAATTATTAATTTATAGGAATATTTACTGACTGACTATATTTCATTCCATTCCCGTAATAGTATCTAAGTCTAGCTGTAGGAAGTTTTTTTTTCTTTTTTTCACATTAGCAAGGTTAAAGAAAAAAGAAATTGAAAAGGGAAAAAAACACAAAAAAAAACTATCAGAAAGAAACAAAAATCAAAGATGAAACAAACAAAAATAATGTAGAGATCTTTTCCTGGTTTCCCATAAACCTTACCTTATTACAATGATCCTACAGTAAATAAATTAATAAGACTGGAAAATGGCTGGAAAAAAATGCTTGAAATAAATGTATAAATATAACTTGAATTTCCAAATCAGAATGATGCATAGATGTCTGGATTGTTTCTGGCACTAAGGCTCGAGATTTATATTTATTTTCTCACAAAGATATCCATGAAATAATTTGGATTTCTCAGGTACCATATATGTATTGGAAAAAAAATGAATATCCAAATGTGCCACAGTACAGATCTTCAGGACCAAAGATAACAAACTATAAATGAAGAGAAAGCAGCTGACACAGGAGAAAACACAACTATAAAAAGTAAAAGAGAATTGATGAAACCAGACTAGGAGAAATGCCATTTATTGCAGCATTTTCAAGCTGCACTGAAGATTAGGTTTCACATGCAATGTGGCTCAACCGATCACTGCACATCAACACAGACAAGTTGTAGTCCTTTCTGCAAGACCTTATCATAAATTCTCGGAAAATGTAGTTAGTTTTTAGAGAAGCAAACCTCAAGCTTCAGTAAGTGAAATAACGCAAATCTTTGTGAACAAAAGGAAACCAGCCAAATCAAATATTCGCTTCTCAAAAATATTTTCAACCCTGCAACAACTAGCAACAGCTCTACGTGAAGCAAAATAAATAAAAATCAACTCAACCAAAGCAGTATAAGAAACGTCGGGGACGAGTTAGGTGAATAATACTAGTAAGTAAATAGATACAGCCATCGAAAAAGGTGGTAGTTAATCATATCATTCGCTACATTCCTCTGTAATATTCTAAGTTGTAAAAGCTAAACAGTTTATGAAGGGCAAACCAGGAAAAAAAAATAGTAAGCCAAGTATGCTGCAAAATCATCCCTAAGGGATTAAAGACAGATCTTATAAAGAGCAGAGGAGATTTCAATGAGTTTTCAATCAGGGAGGACTAATCAAAGATGCATCAATCAGCAACAAATACTTAAAATAAGTGCTATAGATTTTAAGAAGGTATTCAATAGCTTCCTTTGCAATCTTAGGATATTGTGTAATTCAGTTTTCATAAAAGTCACTATTTTTATTCATATAGCTTGTAGTCAGAATCTCTCAGTGTGGCTGACACTGAGTTTGTAGGATGCTAAGATGAAGTGCGACAGACAAAAAGCAGAGTGGTCTGACAGAAGAGCATTACTTGCTTATTTTGCTAATGATACTTCTCTTCTATGAGAATCAACTAATGGACCATAAAAATAATAGAAATTTTCAGCATTGTAAGAAAAAATTATGGGAGGAGAGCATGGAAAAGGGACAGTGGAAGTAATGTGTTGCTCAGCCACATCGAGGGGCAGCTTATAGAGCATCCAGGTGATGGAGAAAGGGGACTAGGACAGTTTGCTTCTTTACTAGCTCTTACTTGATTGCATGGGCAGAATCCAGATTCAGTCTGCTCTGACACTCTGTTCTCTGCTCTGTGACTGTTGGCTTTTGTGTTTTGGGGAAAATTAATTGTTCAAAGAAGTTTTTACCTCTTCAAAGATCCTTCATTATAACTCCAAAGTTATCGCTGTGCTTCACGAATGCAGTTTTCTTTCACTTTTGTAAGAGAAATATTGACCCTGGGTATTTTGAACTGACATTAATGGAGCTGATGGGATGTATCACACAAGTTTGCATTTCCATTTCCTTTATATATCTTTTGAATTGAATCCTTTTTGTGCTCCCTACCTTGAATTTGGACCTTGGGAAATTGTATTGCTAGTTGAATTACGGTGTTAAGTGGCACTGCACAATGCTTATGGCAAGATCTTCATTTTTTTCTATGGAGAAAAATATGCGGTGCAAAGTCTTGGAAGTCCTTAGGATAAGATTATTGTTCTGAAGAGCTCTCCTTGTAAACAAAGAACTCCTTCTCCCTCCTCTCTCCCTGCAAGCACTCACATGCAGCCCAGAGCATGGATTCTGTTTGGGAGACAGGGAAGGACGGATGCTGGACATCATGCCTGAGCACTCCAGGAATCTGAGGCTGGTAGAGGGGCATCAGCCACGGAATGTCTCCAGTTCTGGTATCTGCAGCCTTGCAGATAACCTACGGGAACAAGTAGCTTCCTCCAGCAGCAAGGGCTAGGTGTGAGTGTTAGTCCCTCAATCTTTGATGCAAATGAAATGTCAAAGTGAAGTGCCTTCAGCTCGTACCGTGGACTGAAAGTGTGTCTATACACACAATGCTGATGAGCCCGAGGCCTGGCTTTGTTCAGAATGGCCCAGCCACAGTAAAGACCTGCTGGAATATGCCCTCCTAAATGACTTCCAGACTGCAGGAAGTGTACGTCTAGTCAGGTAAGAGAGGAGCTTCAGGAAGTCCCATCCCTCTCTAACAACGTGCTGCTATAAGACTAAAAAATTGTATAGTGTTTCCTACAGAGTAAGATGAGCCAAAATCTGTTTTTAATTATGTTGGAGTAAATCCAAGGCAATACCATTGCCTGTTCTAAAATTACTCTGAAGAGTATTAGCCCTGGGCCAAAATTAAGGCTGAAACACTTGAGTATTCCCAATAGTACCCAGCAGTAGAGTTTGTTCCCACTTTCCTTCATGGGATATCTTGTCTTAGTATTAGTTCTGCCAGCCTTAAATGCATCACTTCTTGCATGGCTAATAAAGTATGCTCATGTTTCACTTAGTACTGGAAGAGTCAATGGAACGGCCACAAATATATGCCTTGCTCCAGGACTGAATCCCTTCTGAATGTGACTAACCTTGAAAAATATGGAACTTCCCTGTGTTTTTAGACAATAAATCTGTCAGGATGCATATTTCTACAACCTTCTTTTTCACTTTATAGCATGTGGTTTGAATATGAAAGGATTATTTGTTCATTCTTCTTTTTTCCCATCTGGAAAGATGTGTTATTTATTTATTTGAGTGAAAAATAACTTTCCCATTCCTGATATTGTGTTGATATTATGATTGCGGTCATCATAAAGGGCATTCTTGAAATGTTTTTCTTTCCTCCTGACAGTTTTCCCTTGATTCTTCTAGCCCAAATACTACTTGTTAGTTGAGTGAATTCTCTTATTTCTATCTTCTTTGTATTAGGTTTTCTTAAAGTCAGGTGAGGGAGAAGGAATTGAAAAGTAGAAATGGAGCAAAGTTCAGCCAGTAAAAATAAATAAACCCATAAATAAAATCAACAACAACAACAACATGTTACAGCAGCATTGTTGGGCTACCAGGACTGTAAAAAGAACTATGACCTTAACATGTACGTGTCGCGAAAGATATAGTTCTCACAGATGAGGCCAGCTCTTTGGCTGCAACCTGTCCTTCTGTTTGTTCATGCTTTAATAGATTTGAATTCAATGGGAGACATTCCTCCTCTAAACTTGGATATTATAGGTCATATAAAGGGGAAAGGACATAGTTTGTTTCTAATAAATGACTTTTAAGGGTCTATCTTGATCTTGCTTTCAGTTCCAGAATAAATCTGGTATTACTGTTTTCGCTTGTCTGTACCTGGGAATTAAAAACAGAGTAAGGTCCTATATTTCATATTTAAAATGAAATTTAGCAATACTAGAATATCTAGGATATGCTAGAATGTGCAAGACTTTATTACATGCTCTAAAAATGAGGGTTCAGAGACAATCGGAAACAATTTTGTGTTTGGTTTGCTTTATGATAGCACCTATCTTTGTCTCATATCTAATGAACATCATTTGCAGCTTCATTTGGTCATAAAATATCTGTGAAAAGAAATTGCTGTAAAAATTAATACACTGGGCTTCCAATCTTGCCCTTCCTGATTTTCAAAAAAGACAAAATCAAATTCTAACAAAAAAATGTGTATGATTGATAGATTATTTTAATAATTTTTTTAGCTATTGACTGTAGTGTGGATGACCAAAGGAAGCCTGAAGTTATTCTGAACCACTTAATTAACGCAGGAAAATGATGAAGTCATGCACCGTATGTGAGGCCACAGAAAATGAGGCAGGTAGGATCTCATTAATATTTTGGTCTTTGAGGGCATTCAGGATTTTGCTGTGCAGCTCTCTGAAGGATTTAAGTATATGAAGTAGTTTAGCCAAGCATCTATGTTCAGGACAAAAAATTCAGTTCAGCATGTATCTGCTTTCTGTATTGCTGAATAGATACTCTTCAAGCATATTTTGGTATCAATCTTCTATTTCAATGGGAAGGCTAGGTCATCTCCTGTGCGTAATATGACTTTGACAATAATAGATGAAACTGAAACGGGGAAGTAAACATTTTCAGAAGCGCCAGATCTTGAGCCAGCATGGAGCATTTGTCAAAATGAATTGGATGAATGAGCACAAAAAACAAACAAACAAAAAAACCCTAAACAAGCTAACATTAGCAGTAGGCAGCTGCAGGCTGAGAGCTTGCTTAGTTTCTTGAGAGGCAATACAAAAGACAGTTGAGACTTAACGCACGCACTGGGTGCTTGTGTATGTTTTGCTCAAAGAGTGTTATGAAGAGTGTTGAGAAGAAAAAAAAAATCACACATCCTAAAATGCTAGCAATGCCATCGTAGGTCTGTTGACTCTCTGGGCAGTAGGCAAAATTTAAAAGTTTTAGGATCTTTTTCAATCATCTCCTTTGGGTGTAAAAAAAAAAAAAGACTGACTTTCTACATTTCAATTAATGTGCCAGATTTTGTGGTCTCTTTATAAATGTTATTCAAGTCAAATTCTAGCTATGCATCTCAAAACATAGCACTCAATTAACATTCTCTGTGAGGGGAAGAACACTCTGTACATCCTTCGTTTGGTTTGCATGAGCGCAATTCAGAGCAAAACCCAGTCCATGTTTTGGGTACCCATTTTGCTTATTTTTCCTGCATTCTGGCCAGGTACTTCATCATCTGTTTAGTTAATGCAATCTTGGTAACAAAAGATCTTGCTTCATCTCCTTGCTGTCAAATGTTGGTGCATACTGGGATCTGAATATTGCCAGATTTACTATGAACCACTAATGGATTTGTAGAACAGCAAAACGAGAATTGGCAAGGGTTCCCCTGCATCTCCAACAACGATCGCCAACTGTTTTAACATCCTCTTGAAAAGTAATGAAAATCCACTGTAGTGTTCTCTCCTAGGAGCAAAGATCTGTGTTATATCATTGCTGCCAGGTCAGAGATTTTGTGAGTCCCAGGGCACAGAGCCTGATATATTGGGAAATGCAGCCCAAGGGAAATGTAGCAGCACAAGAGTCTTCACGCTCACAAAGCAGAGGGAAAAATTAAAAATCAATGTTTAAGGATTTGCTTTAATCACTGAATTTCTCATGTAATGAGAAAGTCCAGAAACATATACTAGCAATGTGGAGGCTGCTTCTTCCTCAAGCCTCAACGCAGAGCGCTGAGTAGTAGCGTAACTGCAGCTTGGGGCCTGAGCAACAGAGTAATTTGCGTTAATAACACGTTGGGGAGTGTGACTAGAGTCCTCTTGCTTCTATTCCTTTTGCAGATAACAAATTTCTTGCCCTAAATGCAGTAGAAGGAAAAAATCCAAACATGCTCTCTCATGTTGTATAGTTGGTGTGAGGTCCCAGAACGTCAATGCTGAGGCCTGTTTAGATAGCGAGCTCAAACCTCTTGTCATTGCAAAAAATGCTCAGATTACATTAACATTATCACTGCAGAAGATTTTGGTGTCGTTAGAAGATCTCTAAAAAAATATTTAACCAGTTCTGGACATATAAAGGGCCAAAAATGCTTAACCTAGGATGTTTTCTGTTTTCTATAGTCTGGACTAGAGTTATTTTTACGTTTGTTCCTTGTTACTGTGTCCCACATCTGGGGTAATATAAAATTTAGTAGATAAAAATGCAGTTGCTAACCAAAATATGGAGATTTTTGAATTGGCATATTCATATTAAAAACAGAATAAGAAAAAAAAAATCTCTGACTTTCCTGTGAATGGGAATTTATCACAGTTTATGTCAGAACAAAAACCTAGATAGTATGATCGTGAATATCTTAAAATTATCATGAAATTGCATATATTTTTTGCTTTCTTAATATATACTTAAAGAACTATGTTAAAGTTACAGCATGGACACATTATTTTCATGAGTCCTGGACATAACTGTTTTTTTTTCTTATATAAAATATTTTTGCAAGGAGAATTATCTGAATCCTCAGGTCCAAGAGTTCCTCTCAGAAAAAAAGAAGTTATTTATTTGCAACCGGATATATGTATTTTTGGTACTGGTCAAAATATTATCTAGACTGTATGCAGTATTTTGCAGATAAACAATGTGGAATTCACCTGACTTAGTTATAGCCATTTAAAAGGTGGATGTCACGTCTGAGCACTGTCTACCATCACTTATGGGAAAGAGACACCTCCACCTAAGACTGGTAATTTCGAACAAATATCAGTGGGAACAAAACAAACAAACAAGCAAAACCAGAAGTTCTGTAATGCAGGGCATATCTCTGTTTAGTAAGTAAAATTGTGATTCTGGGCAATGAGTGGAATATAATTATCAGGAGGCTGTTGCTGGAAGGGTGAACAGGGCCTGCCTGCCAGTACCAGCAGGATGGTTATCTTTCTTTTCGGGAAAACTTGTTACAGGTGAAACACTGTAGAGGACAATATTTAAGAATCAATTAAAATAGAAATCGTATTTCAGTCATATGCTTAACACACAGGTAAACAAAAACTAGAGTCTACCATGCCCTGGCAGTGGGTACATGTGAAACCCAGCCTGCCTCTGGGTACTGTACCCAAGGCTGTGTGGAGACACTGCTGTACACTCGGGGTTTAGAGTTTGCAACCTTCCTTTGAAGAAGAGAAGGTTCTAACCAGCTTTCACAGTTCTAGTTACTCTTTTTCAGTGTGACTTAAAAGTCACATGTTTATTTTTACAGAGAAAAACAAATATAAAAAGCTCATTCCATCCGCATCCTTTGTGACCATTAACCTTTGAAGAGATAAGAGGAAATATTAAAGGAAATCTACTGTCCCAATATTTCCTGTGTATTATTGGCAACTAAATGAGGAGAATAGGAATAAGCTGCAAAGGGAAACCCACTGCCAAGTGATTTGCATGGCCTGACACTCTGCTCTGTCAAGGGACATGACGGTTCCTCAGTAAGAATGAACACATACAACATTTTCCATTCATGCTCCTTGGTTTGTTAGAATTGTTGAAATTAGAGCTACAGTGAGATGTCACAGTCACTGATGGCAAGCTCTGTGTTTAGGCTGAAGATGATTTTTTCCCATCACTCTGACCCATGACACAAAAGTGCAGTATCAAGTATAAGGCTCTAAATTTTCAGAATCGAGCAAAATCAGTCTGCATACGTGCAACCAAGAATCATCATATTATCTGCAGCATGAATGCACATTTCTGGTATTCATTATTCAACGGTTTCGTAGACAGAGTGTAGTNACAGTCACTGATGGCAAGCTCTGTGTTTAGGCTGAAGATGATTTTTTCCCATCACTCTGACCCATGACACAAAAGTGCAGTATCAAGTATAAGGCTCTAAATTTTCAGAATCGAGCAAAATCAGTCTGCATACGTGCAACCAAGAATCATCATATTATCTGCAGCATGAATGCACTAGCCATTTCTGGTATTCATTATTCAACAGTTTCGTAGACCGAGTGTAGTCGTCACTGACAGTTTAATAAAAGAAAAAATATATAGCAAACATAACACTCAAGTTGTTTTAGAATGAAGCATCATTTTCTTACAGGGAAAATTATCTTATCAAATTCATAAGCAACTTCAGAGTCTATCAAAATAAATCTTCAGACACAGACCAAGAATGAACAGCAGCCCAGGTAGAAAACCTTCCCAAAAAGCCTGCGAAAACAAAGGTCCCTGATGCTGCCTCAGATATAATCAATGCTAATAGGTATCTGCTAAAATGAGCTTCTAGACATCATAAAATAAGCTTGACAAGATGATGTCTTGTCAGTTACATCAATGATTAGTGCAAACTGCGAACAGAGTTTGATTAATGGACAATTACGCAGCATTTTCTTGAGTTAGCCCAGGAGGAGCTGATCCTCTGTGGATTTCCACTTGGTTCTCATCACTCTTTTACTAACATACTACTTCACATTATCATGAATATTGGTGGGTTAATGGTTGCAAAGGTTTGTTTATTATACAGAAGACTATATAATTTTCTAGACAGTTACTGTCTATATTTTGAACAGATAGTCTCAGTGAACTTTATTTTGGTTCGTATATGGGGACTTTGGAGAGGTTGCTCTTCAGATATCCAAATTAATTCTTATTATTAAACAGGAGTCTACAATGAACCCTTCTACTTCGTGGATTATAAGATATTACAAGATTAGCTATGAGTGGAAAAATATTGTTACACTCCTGTCCTTGCATTTTAAGTGATGTCCTTGTCTCAAAGGGATCCCACAGTCTTCTCCATTGTCTTCCAGGTCACGGGCTGCTTCTGAGCCTGCCAATTCTGTCTGCGGGAAGTCCCCTAGAGCACTGCCATGTCCTCTTGACAGGAGCTGCAGATGAAGATCTCAGGTGTCCTTTTCCTTAGGCCAAAAGGTCAAAACAAGCTCCTGTGCAGCATGGTGCAAAGATGTTAGATTTCACTTTTTTTAAAAAAGTTCTGGAATTAATGATGTGTTTCCTTCCCAGCCTTCTCCTACTTATATCTATGTAGAGACCCTAGGTGTGAACACCATCCTGAAACCTTCAGACACTGGCAATGTCAGTCTCGGTTGCAGTTTAAACTAATTTCAATTGATATTTCACTGTGCAACAAATATATCACCAGAGAGAATAACTCTATTAACATTGAAAACAGTCTAAAAATATACAGCAGACAAGCTGCTGTGCTACTAATTTAAATATGAATCACTACATATAGACAAAAATAGCATGGCAGTTAGTTCATTTACTATATTTCCAGACTATACAGAAGTCAGTAGACAAGAACACTATTTGTATGCACTGAGACTCTTGAGTTAAATGGACGTGTTAGTCAGCTTGTTCCTTAGTTACCATGGTATTCAAACAGTTTTTTCTTAGACTCTTTCCCAGTCATTGTACAATATTTTGATTTCGCTTATAGTATGTGTGGTCACACAAAGGCTGTTGACGTCATTTGTAATTCTTTCGTTAAGTTAGTGAATAATACTCTCACGTTCAACACGGAAGTGGAACTATTAGTCTTTCTACAATAATTAAGTTGTCATCAAAGTGTAATAAAGAGATAAGAAAATTAAATAAACCCTCTTGTAAGTCTCTGACTGAAAGTTAAGCTGGAAAAAAAGAGGGCCATCTACATGTGCATTTTGTTCCAAAAGTGAAATACCCTGGCTTAGCTGATGCCTTGACAGTTGTGCACATCTGTCACATTAGTGACAACCCTCAGGCACTTAAAGAAATGAATAAGTAAGGATATCATAAATCTGCTGCCACCCACATAATTATGCCACTTTAGTAATGCATCACTGCATAAAACAATAGACTGAGAAAGCATTTGTCTGGAGCAGACGCACTGGAGTGCTGGAGTGCTGGAGCACTGTCATCGATCTTAAAACTACCCTCATCCCCTGTCAGGTCCTCTTGGACCTGATTCACTCTGAAATCAGTGAAAAAACTCTGAGCATTTCTCGCAGCTTCCAAATAATGCAGACTTCTTGGTAGATGAAAAACAGAACCTAGCCTATTTTTCTTACCTATGAGTATTCTGAACTTGAAATAATATTTTAATATCTTGAGTGAAAGTTAAAAAAAAAAAAGCAAAAACCCCAAGATCCAGTTTGACAGTTCTAAATCTTATTGCAGTGCTAAAATTAAATTAAGTCTGGAAATAAGAAGGTGTGATGATTTTTAATTAATTCACAAGAATCAGAATCAGCACAAGCATCAGATTAATCACTCTTAATGCTTCCCTAGCCATGCAAAAGTTTCTGATGGTCATTTATTTTAGCCTTTTGCAAAACTACTTTGGTAAAACTGGGTTTCAAAAAGAAATTTAAGCATTAATCCCAAATCCAAATCATAGATATTTCCTTTTATTTGAGGAGCGAAGAATCTCTGCGCTGTATAAGAGAATCTGAAAAAGTTCTGTTATAATACATATTTATCCCCTCTGTCCCTACCCTCCTCCAAACATTTCCAAGGAACATTACTTTCCACTGTTGCAGAAGACCAAACCTATATCTTCTGGCATGACAAGGATATATCTTAGAGATAGCATCTCTGAAAGCTGTCAGACCTTGTAAGGACGGGAAACTCAATGACTAGATGTCTAAAAATATCATTTGTTTGACTGATTTTGAAGAATTAAATGATGTGTGATCAGATACAAACAAAAAATCAAATTTGTGAGGTGCAGCCTTAACAATGTGGGGCTTTTCTGCACACTTAGTTCCAGATGCGGTTAGCAGGAGATACAACTGAGAAATTGAAGCCTATTTTCCAACTCGTAAATGGACAGAGAGTTGGGACCTGAGCCAAATCTCAGTGAAGTCAATGGGCATCTCTCCACTGATTCCAGAGGACTTTAAAAGAGGTTTTTTCTTCCAAGCAAAACAACCTGCTAGTAAGCAAAGCGGAGTGAAAGTATCACAATGCCTGGATTTGTCAGGTGTGGATATGTGCATGTGAGTATGTGGACACATGTATATAGCTTATATGCGAATGTGGAAAAAAAAATTCTCATAAGTAAACTCCTTTCCTTACTCCTTTTACTTCTCATAAGTAAACTCCCCCCATTCCAGCTATTTTTGACTGGAAGTACTATGAATAGAGCAGGACAAACATTTGTACTGTTCAGATGAGGGTTTCTTCTAGGATCAGTGCAAGGGTGAGTGCCGCCTTTTGAGAGAGGCATGAAAGATGTCTTGGTCTCCTCATGCGTATGCCACTGAGCTTTCCATTACTTGGTATTTCTTGCTTTGGTTTGCAGCTTACTTGGCTTCACCCATACTGACCGTCAGCTTGCTCCCCACTTCTCAGTGACCTCTAGCTTCCTGTCCTTTTTCACTAATGGACCCAAATCCTCCTTGTCTGGAAAATCTTGCTTGTATTCTGATTAAACCACTCCTGTCTCTCCAGGGCAATTCTTAATGACTTGGAAGGAGATTTTTTTTTTTTTTAAAGTAAAAAGTTAAAAAAAAAGCCCTAAGGGAATCTGCTGTTAATTCTCAATGAATTCCTTTGAGGCTGTCCATCTATCCCTTCTTGGTTCCTTTCAGAAATTCTAGTCTCAATCCTAGACGGACATGTTGTAACTTTTACTATATTGGCTGCCTAGTACTTTTAAAACAGAATATAATAACACTATCAAAGACCACCAACAACTGGTCTTTGATAAGAATAGTATCATCCCCTCATATCAATATAAAACCAAAGCAATCCTGTAGTAGCATCTCACCTTTTTCTAGCTGTACCTGCAATGGGAGATCTTTGCAAAAGCAGACTTAACAGGAGACATATGAGGAGATCTGATCCCCAAATCCACTGCTAAAACAGTGCTAATCCATTTGTATTTGTATTCATGAGAACATGACTGGTTAGGTGATGGCTATAGTAATGGTTGTAGAAATAAGTTCTGAGTTATAACTTGGAAGGCTAAGTTTTTTTCAGGGTGAGTTTTGTTTGTAGGAAATAAAGCATTGCTTCCAACTGGTATCTTCTAATTCATCGTCTCAAAATCCAACCTAAAATCCAGCAACTTCCTGACAATGATGATGGCTGCTGAGTTGTAGAGCTACAGGCTGCTCCCGTACTGACGGGATGGTAGTCCGTCCAGTTCTTCTGATCTGGAGATCACTTGTAAGCAGAAGGTTTAAGATGCTGGGTGTGACTACATTGCAGGCTGCTTCTCAATATGACAAATAAGCCTTCGTTAGGGGGTGATATATCAAAGTTAATTCAATCAAGGCTACCAAGTAGTCAGCAACATCCCTCCTCAAAACCCTCATGAAAAGCTTAAGGGTAAAATTTCCTAATTCTCTTGGACCTCTTGGACTCATGGATTTGGAGTTGTTTCTTGAGGGTGAGAGTAAGGGGTAGGGTTGCACTGTCCCTAGGATCATGTCACTGCTCCTAAATTTTTCAATACAGGTTTTGTTTGTTCTTTAAACATACTTCAGGGGGATGGGTCTTTCTTGCCAAACTATCTGAGAGAAACCAGGATCCAGCTAAAGCCAGTGGGAGTTTTGCCAACGAATTTATTGAGACCAGTGTCATACTTTGAGGACTGTAACTGTCTCAAAATCCTCTTGGATCTATTCTTATTACATTTGATCAGACAGTTCCTCAGTTCCTGATAGAGAAAAATGAAGGAGCTAAAGCACTTATCCTTGCTGGATCTTCTCCAGTACCAATCTCCTTTTAGCTTCCAAGAAAAGCATAAAATAAAAAAATGAACACTCCTCTCATCTTCTGGACAGTCTCTCAGCCATCTGTCTGAAAAAGTACTATGTATGAACTTAAAAATGTGACTTTCCCCTCCCTCCCCCCACAGGTAGCTTTGCTTACAGCCTCAAAATTTTCTCTTGTTGAGAGCAACCACAATATGGAGACTTTCCACAGGGACTCCTCTGGTTCGGCGGAGAGACTTTTGTTCTACTGAAGCTGAAGGAAATATTCAGCATTCATGACTTCAGTCATAAGTGCCTCAGTCATGATCCCAAATATGAATGTACAGAAGTTAGACACCAACCTCTTAAATGATTGTGTTCAAGGAGGAGTGTAAAATTTACTTCTGTGCAGACAATCTAAGCAAAAAACCAAATCTTTATCTTCTGTCAGTTACATTAAATATAGATTGTGATCAGTAAACCATAAACTGTTGAAAAGGGTCAGGACAGAGAATCAACCAAAAGTCTGAATTAAACTATTCAAATTCCTTTTATCTGCTCAATTGGTTTGGACACTCTTGTGAGAACTAATTCTTCATGATTTTTTTTAGTTCTTTTGGATAAGCTACAACAGCCTGAGAAAAGGCTTTCTCATAGTATTTTGGCTATTCCCATTCTAGCCCCAAGATGCACTGGGCAGTGTAAAAGCAAAGATATAAAATACATTTTAAAATTGGCTAAAAGCTCGAAATTGAAATAGAGGTACATGATAAGAGGGTTGAGAAGAGGGTAGAAAAGTAGAAGATGAAGTAAGTTATTTGATCTGAGATGACTCCCCTTTGCCTCATATAGGAAACAAAGATAGTGGTTGACAAAACCATAAAAACGTAAGAACAGCCCTGATTAAACCAGAGGCTTGTCCAGCCTGGTATCTGAGCAGCAGCAGATGCCAAGTAAAAGGACGAGAAGAGGACAAGTACACATTTGTGCTTCCCTGGGGCCTGTTCTCAGTGGCTTGTATTTTATGACTTTCTTGAGCCAGTGACCTCATCCCTGCACTGAGCTGTTTTGGAGACAGGCTGTGCAGGCCCTTTTCATGAGGGTACAGGGAGGCTGCGGTGCTCGCATGTTCATTCTACCTGCAATTTGGATGACATCTACCAACAGCTTTGCTATAGGATAAGCTGTATATGAAAAACGTATGAACGACTTCAAGTGCTTTAAGCTGGTCTTTCCACCTAGCGCAGATGGAGTACAAAGCTCTAGTATCTTATCAGTGAAGAGTACCGAGCATAAGCTTGTGNTGCTATAGGATAAGCTGTATATGAAAAACGTATGAACAACTTCAAGTGCTTTAAGCTGGTCTTTCCGCCTAGCACAGACAGAGTACAAACTCTAGTATCTTACCAGGGAGAGGACCGAGCAGAAGCTTGTGTGATCTATATGCTGGTATACAGTATAGGAAACAAAACCACTGGAAAGGACGAGTGAAGGATGGATGGAAAAGCCTACAACTGACAGCTACTATCATCAACAGCTCATTTCTCTGGGTGTTAAGGTCCGGGCTTTGTGAGCAGTGGTGAGACCAAGGACCGGAGGAAGCTGTCTCCAGGAAAGAGGTGTCAACACAGAAAAGACACAGCAGCTACAACGAGGAAATAGAATTGTCTCTCAGGAACGTGTTTAGTCAGGCTCACGTTTGTGTGCCTTTCGTGCTAACACGCCGGCTTCAAGGCCTCGGTCAACACAACTACCCGGCCCTACAGCTGCCACGCATCTCTCCCGGCAAGTGACACAGGCAGCCCGGTGTTAACCCCACACCCTGGTGTCACCGTAAGCATCCTCATCTGTTCAGTCGAGGTTGAGCTTCATGAGGCAGAGGAGAAGAAAGTATCAAGATTGCTTAATCTCGCAATTCTTTTATCATCCAAGTGTTTATTACTGTGTAATATATACACAAATTGTAAAGGACTATACTATTATTAAAATAGAAATCCTGCCTATTAAAATAGAAAGTCCTGCCATTAAAAAAGAGGCAACATTTAAGTCACTAGTGTTAAAAGTGTAGTTTCTATCCTGAAGTGACAAGCAATCCCTTCTACAGATGACACAGTACAGCAATCCCTTTGCTGTTGTAAGCAGGAACATGGTTGAAGACTAAACAGCCATAAGAGGTGCTACTGCTGCCCTTGCACAGCTCACTCAAGAAGGCAGGAGACTGGATGAACCCCATGGCGTTTATAAATGCTGCTCAGCAGCACAGCAGGGTGTAGGGATACTCCCAGATAAATCCTGTCCTTCCTTTTTATACTCAGCAGCTGGCCAGCGGGGATTATTAACTTCATTAATATCTCATGTTTAGTTCGAGCTTATAAATAGAGCTGCAATTATGCATGTACGTGGTCTATGCAACTAAGTGTTCTTATCGCTGTTTCTCTCTGCCTTTCTTCTCCTTTCCCTCTGTTTTATTTGCTTATTATGTCTGAATTTAAACTCTAAGCGATACAGGTCAGAAAGATTTGTTTGTACAGTTAGCATGATAAGATGATTTTGTTCTAACTAGAGCCATTGTAATACACATTTAATACAGATAATAAACACAATAGTTTATTTTATGGATGTATATAAATGGTTACCAGTTGTACATTAATGCAGTTAGTGCATTATTGCTGTGGTCTGTAGATTTACTGTATGACTACTGCTGCTTCTTTATGAATAAGTACTAATCAGTATCTGGATATCCCTTGCTTTCCATGTTGGGGGGGACAGAATGATATAAATAAAATAAATGGCCAGAAATTCTTTTTTATTATTATTATTTTTATTACTTGAAATGAAAAAAGAATAGAAACTAAATGCTTTTGGCTCTGTTTCATTTGAATGTCCATCATCTTCCTCAACAGTGAAATAATGAAAAAATGTCTGTGACTTTGGTATTCTTTATAAAGTGGAGAATGGGTCATCTCACTTTGCTAGAGCCCTTATCTTGATTTGTATGATCTTCTCAAAAAAAAATAGGTATTCACATTTCCCACCATATTATAAGGTCTTCTTATTTGTTGCTGTCCTGCTCCATATAAAATATAAAACGCTAATATTGTCACTGAAAGAACAACTTTATAATTTTTTTTTCTAATAAGCAAACCCCACTTCTTAATTATTTTGCGATTAGTTTTTAATACTTAGCGGTAGAATGTCAACAGGGCAGGAAGATGCTTGGAAAGTGGATGGAGCTCTCTGAGCAGAGGAAGCAATTTGATCTGTGCCTTCCATTTCGTGGATGAAAGCCCTAACTGCTCCACCAAAGGATAGAGCCTCTTCCAGCACTTCATAAGTGTCTCTTCTTCTCACTGTTTTGAACGAGTTATCTCCAAACTGAGTAAAAGATAAGTTATTAATAATGTTTTACAGTGATTCATATATATTTAAGAAGTAATACTTTTCATTAATAACAACTTTTCCATTAATTCAATCTACATGAACAAGTGATTTGGGGATCAATAGCATAATTTGTGGCGAATAAGTGACTCAAGTGGAAAAGAATCATCCAATGCAAACATCAAGTACAGAAGAACTTAATTCTCCCTTAGCTGCAAAGTTTTCAAACTGTTGTTGGACTCCAACATTTCATGCTGCAGATGAAGCATGATGACAGTGTTGCAGAAATGTTGCTAAATGAATGTTTTGATGTCATGAATTTATGACGGGAAAAATTTTACACAAGACAGTAAGGTTCAGCTGCATCTATTCTCTTTATAGAATCATTATGCTATAAATCCTTCGATTTTGCAGAATGTCTGTGATATATCCCACATAAACATTTCAGAGAGTCAGAACATGTTGCTATTTTTCCCTTTATAAAATGGCAGCCAGGATGCAGAATTCAACTAATGAGGCCACAACCAAAAATCTTTCGCAACCAGTAAAATAACATTTCTTATTTTCAAGAGGGCCTGAAATTGTGACATGGAGTCTTTGATATTAACTCAGTGTGTATTAAGGATGTATTCCCACACCCTTTCTTTTGAAATCAGATAGCACGTGAGCAGAATTTTAGGGACAGCTTGAAGAAGTCTTTATATAAACTTACATTTCTTAGAAAACAAAACCAAAACAAAACAGAACAAAGCAGAACAAAAAGAAAACACATCATCTGTGCCTGTACAAATAGCTTGCCCCATTGCTGAACTCCAGAAAGTGATTTAAAATGATTTGTGTTCTTTCATAAAAGTCATCAGTTCACTTAGAACTTGAGCCCACCACTTGAGCTTTGCTTTGTACTATTACCAGGCACAAAGATGAAGGATGAAGTTCTTTGCCACGTGACATAAGAAGCAGGCAGGATGCTGGCTTCACAGGACACGTCCCCTTCTCACTGGCACTAAGTATATACAGCCCTGCTCACTCTGTCCTCCTCCTCCATCCCTTGTTACACTAGTTCCAGGGCTCAGGGCTCTGACAAGCTGTGAAAGTGCTTGGAAGTGGTCCTGGAAGTGCTGGGCTGTTGAAGTGCTGCTCCATGGTGCTCAGAAATAGCACAGTTTCTTATCGCATCTGTGTTCTGCTGCAACAGCACAGACACATTTCTTCCTTCTGTATATTTCTGCACAAATTCAATCTACTTAAATAATCAAAAACATCCGTCAGGCATACATATGTACTTTGGGTTAATGTGGAGCTAGAAAGGGAGAGGGAAGTGGATTGCTAACTCTAGAATACTGGCCACACTGACAATCTTACAGTGGTAAGTAATAATTGACTTTCCAGTAAGAATAAGACTGAAGTTAGGCATTTAATTCCGTGGCTTTGTAGATTTAAGTGTAGCTTAAACGGCATTTTCACTTTCTCAAAGTAAAATTAGCAAGTAATTTTTAGGAATTAGCACAATAATCATTATGGAAAGTTGCATGGAGCTTAATTAGCATAAAAATAGAAGGCAAGGTTATATGAATTAAATAGGATTATAAAAGAAAATGTAAAATATAGAATTTGAAGAGAATGAGATCATCATATATAATTTTAAGTAACACTACAAATTTCAGTAGACAATTATATCTCTAATGTACAGCTTTCCGGGAATTTTTAAATATATTTAGAAAGATTATTACTGTCTCTTCATAAAGGATAGAAATGTTCAGTATGGAATTTTTAATGACTAAAAATGTTGTGTGCTTGGCAACCACACTGAGTTCAGTGGCCCAGCACAGGTCTGGTGACTACTATGTGAAACCCAAAAGCATAAACTAGAGATTGTACCAAGAGAGAGCAAAAACAAAGAAGAACTTTCTGTGCAAGACCCTTGGAACAATGAAAAAAAAAAGACTGTTTTCTGGAAGGTTTCCGGGGTGTTAGTTTTCCATATTTAAGAGNGAGATTGTACCAAGAGAGAGCAAAAACAAAGAAGAACTTTCTGTGCAAGACCCTTGGAACAATGAACAAAAAGACTGTTTTCTGGAAGGCTTCCGGGGTGTTTTCCAGATTTAAGAGAGAAAACCTTATTTTTCCCTTTTCTAAAGTTTTGAGCAAACCTGGGTTCATCACTGCAGTCTTCAGGAAGTATTGAACATGTTTCATCATTTATAGAATATACGTATGCATGAACACAAGGTTCTTAAAATCTAGGCTGTGTTTTTTTGCACGTTTTATTCTTCCTCAAAAAGATACTCACTCTTTTCACTCTGTAACTTGCCAATCTCAAATGAAACAGGAGTACACAGAAAGAGATTAACTAAATATTGCTTTCTAACAATAAAAGGAAACAATTCCAGTATCTTCTGTGATACACGTCTGCAATTACTATTTAGTAAAGAGAACAAATATATAGCAAATGAACTGATCTGCTTGTTAAAAGCCCATCAACGTCATGATGATGTGACAAAATGGCTCTAATGGACTCTTTCCTCTATAACTGTTCTGACAGATACTAATATAGACAGAATTGTATTTTCCATCTCAGACTGCGTCTGAGCTTGCTTACAACAATTTTATTTTAAAACTTTGAAGAGCCTTCATTACAAGAAAAAATGTTTGGGACACGATATAAAACTAATGCCTTATTAGCAAAACCTGAACTCTTGAATCCATGAGAAGAGCGTGCTGAAACACTGAACCACTGAACCACACTGAACACTTTACTGTTGTTAATGTGGTATCTATGTGCAGTTGTTAACAAGATATCTATCTATTGGTGTTATTTCACCTGTTTCACAGCTTGAAATGACACTGCGAGTTAGCTAAAATAATGACATGGTCACAAAGTCAAGCTCTCAAAGGATAAGAAATACCGCACAAGAGGTTGTAGTTGTCATGTGCGTAGGTGCTATGATGAGATCCAGGAGATCTAGACCTCGCAAGATATTGTGATGCCTGAACTCTCGCTATCACTGGACTAACGCGTGACCACACCTGAGGAGACCTATCCCATGATAGGGTGGCCGCTAAGGGCAGGAGCTCCCCCGTTTTGACACCACCGACAGTGTGCTGGGGCTGGAGCTGCCACGCAGGCACGGGCTGCCTCGTAGCCAAGTACCTTCACACACAGTATGATCACTGTGAAGGCTAGTGCATCTAACATGCATGTCTGATGTATTGTTCCTCATACTGACACATCACCTCATTCATTGCTCACTTGAATGTCCTTTCTTCTTCCCATCTCTCCCACATCTCTAAGTGCCTTTCCAGTTAACTGTGCCGTATTCAACCAGACAACAGCAGTACTGTGCACAGGTGACAGGAAAAGCCGAAATGAAGTGATCTCGACCTGGATATCCCTGCAAATCCTCATGCACCTGTCATTCCTGGTGCTCCATTTATGTAGATTACCAAACCAGTATAATGCGAAGGAGCACAATACTGCCTGGCCTCGGCCTTCCTCACACTGAGAGATTTGGGCATGCACACCTCATAGCTGCAGAGTTGTATGGACACAGGGAAGGAGACTGCAATCCTAACCTTTTCTTTGGGCATGATCTTATCCTTTTCCAGCTCTCCCTGTACCAAATTCTCTACTTGTACTCTCCTTAAAATCTTTACTACCACAGATATTTTGTTTTGGGACTTCCCAAGCTCAGAGAGCTAGAGAGGGAAAAACCTTGTCTTTATGCAAGTTTATGCTTTCTTGGGAAAGAGAAACTGAGCCCATAGGTGCTGGAAACATTTGCACATCTGCCTCTCTTCTGGTGACACAACAAGGTCTACAAATCAATTAGAGATTCTCTGTCACGTTCATCCCACAGACATGTGTGATAAAAGCCATTCCCAGATCTTCTGGCACCTCTGAAGTTATAGTCATATAGTCTGAATTACTGAATAACAAAGCCTGTGTTTGCAACAACCTGCCAGGTGATGGGACCACTCGAGTAAAGGCTTCTTTGGAGTATTGGAAGTGTGGCTGTTTTTTAGTTTCTTTCCATAGCATTTTTGTATTTAGTACATTTTCTATCACCACAATAGTGACTCCTACACATACAACTAAGAGCTTTTTAGAAGAAAAATACCTTCCAGCAACACAAATTGACTGGATTTTTCCCAACTTTTTGGAGCTTGATAACATCCAGATCTTGTATTCAAAGACGTGAATTTAAAAAAATCAGAACATTCAGATGTTTTTGCTCTAACATGTGCTGAGCATGTGCCTCTCATCTTCACTGTGTGCAGAGATCCAGCAGAACTTGGATTTAGGACTCAGAGAACAAACTGCAGTGATAGTCAAATTTTGTTTGTTTATGTTTTAAGAAGCAACAAAAAATTCCTAAAGCAACAAGAGAGGCTTTTGAGGCACTGATCCATACAGCTACACTCCTTGGATTAGAAAATGTTTCAAAACTATAGTTGCAGGCAGCTGCGCGGTGCTAGTGTTAGGTCAGAGTGTCTAAAGAATTAGATAATATTGGTACGCCACCAAAGTGATAGAGTGAGATGGAAAATGAGGGAACTTGTTTTTGCTCTTTATAACAAGCTGATCTGTGCACCGTGGTGTGCAGGGTTATACCCACGCTGCCTGGCCGCACAGCCAGGCACGGCAGGAGCAGGCACGTGCCCCAGCCGGGCAGGGACACCCAAGGGCAGGCGCTCCACTCACACGGGCAGCTGCGTGCACAGGACAGGGAGCATGCTTAAAGCACAGCTCTTTCAAGGACTACCACTTCACAGCAGCAAAAACCCCATCCCTCAACGTTAATATTACCCCCATCCCTCTTTCTGCCCATAGTTCTTAAACGTAGGGATTTGTGCAGTGCCCAGGAGCGTGGACACCAAGGTGAGGGTCCTCACTGGGTCCACTACGTGCTGCAGTGGTACCCATAACAAAACAACATGCTATAAAGCTCTGCCAAGTCTTTCTGCAAACGTTTGGCAGCGTTTGCAAATCACTAATAACACGTCCTAAATATTCAGGGCTTCCACGTGTTTTAAGGTCAGAGCAGATGAGGCACCATAGTACAAATACAAAAGGAGTTTGTGAGGGCCAACAGTTTTGAAAATCAGGTTCCTTTTATTTAAATGATTACACAGGAGACAAGCTCTTCTTGTCCTGTCTTTCTTGCCTGTAGTTTTGTGAACACTTTAATAAATTTAATGGTAGCATGTCAGTAACTAAAAATCAGACATTTATATATTCTAAAGCAAGACTAGACTGTTATTATTGTAGAGTTGATCTCCTATACAGATCATTAAAATTCACAGTGTGATTCCTTCACTATATTTCAATCCAACTACAGCCTTTCTTTCATAAAATCCAATCAGATCAGCATCTGTCTTGATTTAAAATCATCCACCCCATTATTAAGCTACTTGGTAGCTGGTTATTAGAGATGGTCATAAAATACATTTTCCACAACAAAGGAATGTGAGAGAATGTCCATCTCTTTTGGAAATACGTATGTTGCTTTCTTGGGGAAATTCAGTTCAAGAAAATTTTGCTTTCGTTCTTTTCTACAAGCCAGACTATCTACCTGAATTATAGCTTCCAAGATTTTTTTCAGGTGGCACAATGATCAAAACTGTACTGAAAGTCAGTATATATCCTGGGTGGATATTTACATTTAAGATTATATGAAGAATAGAAACACTAGTCAAAAATACAAAATTACAAAAATACAAAAATTAGATATAATACACAATCTTTTACCAATGCTACTATTGTTTTTGTTTTTGTTTTGTTTTGTTTTGTTTTGATTAAAAAACAGACAAACAAGCCATGTGCAAGGCCACAGAAGACTGTGCTATTGCCTAAAGCCAGAAGACTTCCAGTTCTGCTGGAATATTGGACCAATGTCTGAAGTTCCTGGCAGTTGATCTATCTCTGAATAAGGTGGCAATAAAAAGGAAAAAAAAAAATGATGTAGAATTTGGGAGACAGATGGTGACTTTTCTCCTTTGGCACAGACTTCTTGCATAACTCCAAGAGCGTCTTTTGGGTCTAGTGTCCTAGAAGGGCTTAGATACTCTGATGCAAAGACTAACGCAAACATTACTGGCCTCCAAAACCAAGGGCCAAGGTTACTACCATAAACTGCAAATTTCTCGAAGGAAAAGAAGAAAGCACAAATAGGCTCCAGAGTAGCAATATACTGAGCAGAGCACAGCCTGGAATAGCCAACAGGCTAGAGTGAACATATCTTTAATTCTACCTCATACTATGTCTTTATTCAGGGCTACTGAGGTATGCATCCTTAACATAGGAATAGTCTGGAAAGCTGTCTAACCCGACATAGCAAAACTCTTTAAAATTTGGTTGGACAATAAGACAGACTTTTACAGCTGACTTGCATCACATTTACTGCTGTTGTTATCTCAGTTCCCTCCTCTGCTACTTCCCTCCCTACTTCCCTCCTGTCCCTGCAAGTGCCCTAATTAGTAGCTATTGAAGAGGCCAGGACCTGGGAATTCCTCATCCCATCAGTGAAGCTCTGGGACCTTGCGGAAAGTCAGGCTTCATGGCTTCAAGAGTCAGCGAGGGACCAAGTGTGGGAAGGTGAGTCTCGCATGGGCATTCATGGCCTCTGGGGAGGTGGACACTTCCCCAGGGATGTGTCCCAGATGGAAGTGTTTAGGTAAAATGCAGCACGTAGAGCTGGCCTTTGTAAATGAGTGCCTCAGTCAGTGAGTTTGCCTTCATCAGTGATCTGACATCACTATCCCACCTTATTTCTGATCCACTGATTCTTTAACAACTTTATATGGCTCCTGAAAGGAGAACTGAGCGTGGATGTTTGCTTGAGCATGTGCCCTGGCTGCTACACTTCTGGATAAACGCGGGAGCTCACGTGTACTTTGAGAGCAAGCAACAGCCAAATTGGATCCATTTACTGTTCTTTCAAGATCTCTTAAATCAAAATGCAAGGCAACAGATAAAGAAAATTCTGAACCTGGCAGGGCCTCTGGGACAATCTATGAGCCATGCTACTTAGCTGTGTTAAGATCTGGGACATCCCCAGAAGCAAACTGCAATGTGGCAAGGAGATTTGAGTCAAGGACTGAGAATCTGAGAGGTTTTCATCCCTCTAAGGTTGATTAACGACTGAATGGGAGTTTGAGGGATCAAAACTTTGTCCTCTGCATTCCATGCAACAGCTTTATCATTTTGTTGTAACTGTTATTAGTGTATTGGCTAGTCTTTTATCTCTTTGTTTCTCAGCCCTTCATCTGTGAAGCCAGGAGGATGGGTCTACCTTCACCATGAGCAGAGCTCTGAAAGCAAAGATATTGCAGGTTGTGAGTCATTATTGTTGTCATTGGGACCATATGACTAAATTAAATGCTTAAAATAAAGTTGAAGAGGCATTCTGAGAACAATATAAATCAATTCTCTCACTTAAATGGTCATAGACAGAAAAACATCTTTGGTTCGTGTCTTTCTTTTTTATTTACAATAGTTTTTTTATGCAACGTCATATACTGCACACATACACTTTTACATTCAAGTACAAAACACCCAAAGTCATGCAATTTTAGTTGCTACATTAAAACTTCATAGAAGTTTCATGAAATAGGTGGCTGGATAAAAAAAAAGGAAAACATCTATCAATATCCCCACTGCTGAGAAGAATGCAGTATAAATTCAGGCTTTACGACGCAGAAGAGAATCGATGAAAGACAGAAATGATAGAAATGTTCCAACCATGGGAAAAGCTTCAACGGGAACTTTCCCTTATTAGGCACTGACGAATTCACTCATCAGTATTTTTCTACCACGAGTTCCTTGATATCTGCACGCGCATTCTTGCTTAAAGGAAAACACAAATCCTTACCTTTGTTTTGTCTTAGCATGACTTATTTTCTGATTAAACCTATTTAGATTTTAAAATTCTATGAGCCTATACTTTCCTCTAGAATAAAAGTTCTGTAGTTTGTTTCCTAGTCTGGAAACTAGGGTTGTCTGTTTTAGCAGTAATTTTTTAAACAATTGAATCAATTACATTAGAAGGTTAAGAAAAACCTCAGCTCTCCCTGTAGGATTTGCTCTGCTAAATAATGCAAGCTAAAATACAATTTCCTCACTATATAGTTTTAATGAGTAGTGATTAAAAAACCTGTATCTCTCTTATCTTAATATGGGGAAACTCCTAAGTCTGTCTGTAAAATCTAGCAAAGCAGTGACATATGTTAGATCAGAAATGATATCCCAAAACCTAAGGCAGTGAAATTTGAGCTATTTGGAATGGAAAAGATTTTCTGTCATGTTAGATAGAATCTCTGGGTTTCCTTTGCTTCTTATTATTCTATACTTAACTCCAGGACCTGGCTAAGCCCTTTTTTATATATATTCAGTATTCGTCACTTCTGAACTAAGGTATTAACAACTTATAACAAACATCTCTAGTTTCTCAGAATAATGATCCAACAAAACAAGATGAGAGTTGATATTTATGTTTTTTTTTTCTAAGTTAAAGGGAAAATAGACATACAAACTAAAGCCTCAAACCATCCTCTACCCACCCAAACTCCTATTTTTGTAAAATTTTGGCAAATGGCAGAAAACAAATACAGCAGTGGGTCACAAAAGCCTCACAAGCTTAGTAAACATACGCAATTTTTGTCAGATGATCTTCGAGAAAGTGGTCTTCAAATTTATAGTTTGTCCACATAAACTCCTTCATTTTAAATCCTAGTACGGGAGTTTATAGAAGTTCAAAATGAGAACTTTTCTTACTTAAAAGGCTGAGACCCCAGCTGACATACAGTTTACTGCCTATAACTGAACAGATGTTTCTCACCACTGTCAGCAAATGAAAAACATTTATGAAGAAATATCTATGCAAAAGTAGTCTAAGAATACAATTTTAAAGTAATACTCAAGTAAATAGAACTAAGAAAATGATTTTTATTATTATTTCAAGCTCAGTTGGTATGCAACCAAAATCACCTTAGCCAAAACTATGGTGACAGAATTTCAAAAGCATATGCTATTTTTAAAATCTGGTAGTTTCAATACACCTTTTTTTCATCTCTTGATGCATTGTGAGGTGGGAAGTGAGGCATATCTTACAAGCCAAGTCCCTTCAACTGCAATTTTCCTCCTTTTTGTTCCACCTTTTTGAATATACTAAGTCACATGAGCACACGCGCAGTGTTCAGCCTTTGTAGGGAGGAGGGTTTTAAATGGACATTCCTAACGCTTACTTGGTTAGGAAAACAGGACACAGCACCTCCTGACGTACCATCCTCGTGCTGCCAAGAGCTAATAAGGAGCATCTCAGCATCCCTTTGAGCTCTACCCTGACTCAGGCAAGCCATGCCGCAGACTGCAACCGACTGCCAATGCAGATTTTGTTTTGGGAGTAGCAAAATACCGACATGTGACGAATCTTTGAGCTTCTGTTGTAAATATTATTTTAAACTTGAAGGATGAGGAGACTCCTACTCTATACGAGGTGTACTGTGTATGATTGATTTATGGAATAAGTGGTGCAGAAATCAATTTATTTACGAAGTAAAGCACCAATTTAAATGGACCTTTCTGTGCTTGCTGCTTTGGGAACACAGTGTACTGTAGACTTGGCTAATGTAAACTGCTAGCTGCTGTTTCTGCCCTTTAATACATGCTTCTCAGGTTGATATGATTGTAGCTTTCCATTTCCTTAAAATTAAGTGGACCAAAAAAAAAGTGTTTAAACCAACATCTGACCTTGTTAAAATGGCAAATATAAGTTCATAAAAACATACGCATGATACCATCAGTAAGAAATAAATGTTCTCTTTAAAGCAGTAAGCTTTACTTGTTTCTTACATGTCTACAGGTATAAACACACTTATAAAAGGTGCAAGAAAATCCAAAGTGTAAATTAACACTAGGACTAATGTAGGGTAAAGTTTTGGTGGCTTATCTGTCGCCTGCCCTCCTCTGGTTCTTTGTTTTTTCCATCCACTTCGAGTTTCTTTTTAAACATTATTGGTAGAACTTGAGAGGAGGTAAATAAACAGGGATTATTTGCCTCATTTGTTAATCTCCTGGGGGATCACTGCTAACGCCCAGGCCCTCTGCAGCTATGATGCTGCAGAGGGTGCTGGAAAAGGAATGTGCCCTCTTCCTGCTAAGCTCTTGCAGGGCAACCGGAATTGCAAAGCTACATTTGCTTGTAGAAACTGCTGGAACATAAAGAAAAACACAATCAGGACTTCCTTACTGACGCAGTATCCTGACGTCGAGAGTGGTCAACAGCAAATGTCTAGGGAAGAGTGGAAGAACAGGACAACAACAGTTGATCTTTCCTGATTGCTCTCCCAGAATCCAGTGATTTGTGTCAAGCACTTCCTGAGCCTGCGGTAACTTCTATCAAACTCTCCATGTTTTTTTCCTCCATGAATCTGTTCAAAGCTTAACCTGTACAAACTTTTGGCAAGCTCAACATACTCTGGAAGTGTTACCTGTGCAATATGTGAAGCATCTCCCTTGCTTGATTCTCCAATTCCATTGTATTGAGAGACAGCATGCTAATGTGAGGAGTTGTTATTTCACTCTGGAGATCCTATAATGCCTGTTGGGAACATTGTCAGAACTGGCAGTTTCTGTTCTTTTTGTCTATTTCTTCCATAACATCTACCAAAATCTTGATTAGAGACAAATTTTAGTGGCACGACGTGCATATATAGAAGGCTCTACCATGAGAAGCTCTCCAGACTCCTGCATTGTGATCACAGGTCCAAAGAATCTACTTGCTTTTTCTTCTACAACTTTACATTTAAAATGTTAAAAATTCAAGCTGATGCTTTAACCCATGATGTTCAGTGTCATCTCACTTCACAGAAACTGGTGAGTTCTGGTAACTCTTGACTGTCACCCTAGAAGCCTTTCCACATTTCATCATTCCACGAACATTTATTATTTTGTCATTCCATGAACAAGAATCTTTTTCTCTACCTCTGCATTAACTTTGTGACCTTTGTGTTAACTTTGTGAATTTGATTCCTCCCTTATGCATCCTTTCTGCAGTGTCATATCTGCATCTTCTTCCCCCCCGTTATTAATGTAATTCAAGCAGTACTCTTAGCAGAATGGCAAATTTTTCATATCATAGAAACTCTGAGAAAGAAAAGTATGCCATTCATTTTCAGAAATGCATATTTTTTTCAGAAAAAAAAAACAGAGCAGCTCTAAGTGTTCAAAGTTATTTAGGCAAATGACCTTCATATATTCGCCAGATGTTTAATTCCAGGTATTCACTCACTACTCAAGTAGGCAAGCATCACAGCCCAGCTAGTGGAAGATGCAGAGGAAAACAGGAGGGAAATTCCTCCAATATGGTGTAGAGTGGCCAGTGAGTAGAAAGTGAATAGACTGGAGTGCAGAAAGGACAAAAGACAGAACAACAACAACAAAGCAGTGAGGGTATGAGTAGGTGAAACTTTGAATCAGAGCCCTTTAATTCATGATTACACCACAACCACAACATAGGTAGGCAGCACATGAACATACAGCAAAAGCTTAGAGTATGTGTGAGTTGGGGTATGATTGAGTAGCAGAAGGGATAAATGAATAACATCAACAAACATCCTCAACGGGGAGGAAAAGAGGAATGAGACAGATGTTAGACACATCTCTGGCCCTCACTCCCTGACAGACCTCAGCTCAATGTAGGAGGAGAAGCTTTTACTGGAAGTAAGGTGGGGCCACCTGAAGAGTGCACAGTAAATAGATTCAGCAAAAATGTCCACGGCAAAACAAAAACCTCCCTTATCATGGGAAGTTTTACATAAGAGGGAGGAAATTTCAGTTGTCTTTTAATATTTTCATGCAAGAAGAGATGAGATTTTTGCATACAAAGGTCAAACCACAAGTCCTTGTGTAACTATAAATGTATTTTAAATTAAAACAAATGAGCTGCTGACATGGGTAAAACTGTAAACTCCATATGCTTTTTACATTAAAAACATCCCTTTCTTTGGTAAATTAGTAAAATCCAAATTTTTAGATTTCCTTTATCTTGAGCAATTGATTTTTTAAGTCTGGAACACATAAGCTTAGCAGTGCATGAAAGCTGGTGTTCACTTTTGATCTTACCATCTTTCATGTCCTCCTGCACTGATGAGGACTGAGATACTTCTAGTAAGTATATGCAGTTAGTTCAAGTATAATGTAATCTGGAGCTCATTTACTTTAGAGCAGTCCATACAATCAAAAGCTCTGGGATAAAAGCTGTTTGTCACATAAAAAAACACCAGCATTAAAGTTTTTTTTTTTTTATCAGTTGGCATATGCAAATGCATTATGAAAAGGGGAGAAATGTGGAATGAAGAGGAAAGAAAAGCATGCATTGTGCATGTTCTTGCTATGCTGTGTTTAGATATTTCAACATTCTATAATTTTGATCCAGCTTAAAGAGAAGCTTAAAATCTTCCCTCTTCCAATTGCTTGTAATAGCAAGGTACATTCTGGGCTTGTTTATTTTGTTCAGAAATTTTTGTGTCCTGTGGCATCACCAACAACTGTGAAAGGAATATTTAAAATCCCATCAAATTTGGAAAAGTAGCACATTACCTCCACTCTACCCATTTTGCTCCAATGTAAATCACTGCACAAGGCGCAAAGCAATAAAGACTGAGCACCGCTGTATTTCCAATACCTGACCTTAATTTTAAATCCTGCGCCTGGTGAGTCAGTTTCTGTCTGCTATTCTGACATTTGTATCCCACTAATCATTCTGCACAATTCCATTAACAACCATATATATTAAAGCAGAGAAGTTGCATCTCTCAGGATTAATTTCTAAGTTTCCAGCCTAAAATAGCATAGTGTCGGGAAAAAACATCTAAGTTCAGGAGACTTAGCTAGCTAATTGCTATTTTAATTATTTACTGTGTACCATTCCTCAATATATGAGATGCCCCTATGTTTGAAGCTGTTATAAGATACTGTACCATCATTTCTCTGATGATATAAAATCCAACCAGATACGTGCTTGTCCCAAAAAGAGCAGTGTGATTTATAGAAATTTTAGGCTTGAACAGTATTTATGTGGTTTCATAGCCAAATGCTTAATTGTGTTCCCAAATGGAGACACTGGGACTACTGCCACTGATCTCAAAGAGAAGAGGATTGGGTCACAAACAGAGCAGTGAGGAAAACTAGGTAAGAATTGTTTTCCCTGAGGGGTCAATGATTCCAGGGTTGAGTATCCTCAATATCCACGTCAGCTACCCAAATCCCAAAACACTCAAATATCTCTGTAGAATCAGAACAAGAGTTTTCTTAGTTCTCAGGCTTTGATTAGAACTTGATAAACAAAAATTCAGGGAATATGGGGCAAGATCTGCCCACATGCATTTTTCCAGATTTCAGCAAAATGTAAACATCTAGGGTCTGGAAGCACTTTATTAAATCTATTCAAGACCAAAATTGGTAATATTCATCTGCTGAGTAATACCACAGTAACTAATGACTTTTCTCTTTTCTTCCTCTTCTCCTCTTGTCTCTTTTCCTTCCTTTTTTTTTCTTTTCAGAATGAATCTCAGTGTATTTCTGTTGTTTCACAGAGCTTTCTGGATCCTGAATGGGTCAAGGAAACTAATCTCTACAGGCAGACAGAGCACCCATCATCTCCTAACATTTCATGGTACAGACAGATCCCTGCTCACCAGGATGCCTTTCTTCATTCACTAACACTGCTATTCCCTGCTCACCATTGCCCCACTTCTTTATGCTTTTCAGATAACTTAGTGTTCACTGTGGGCACCTGAAGTGGTTGGTATTGAGTTTGCTCAGGGAACAATCCTGTGGATTACAGTGGCTTGTTTCTCTCAATATGCATTCCTTTAATCCTCCTATTATGTGGGGAAATTCTTTGTACAAATTTCATGAATTCATTCCTGATTGCCATGTCATTCAATTCATATTTCATTGTACTATTAAGCTTCACTTATTACTTTATATTATTGAATTTTTCTCTTAATGGAGACAGCAATTTTAGACTGTTTAAAAGTTTGATTTCACTAAAGATGAAATTTCGCCTTCAGGTCTCCTGGGTAGACTAGAGCTAAGCAATAGAAATCGAGTTCTATATTGATAACTACATTAATCTCATATCTTTCTTTTTCTTCTTTCTCTCTTACTTTCTGTGTATCCCATTAGGGTAATGGTTATTCAAAGTTCTTGACAGAATGATACTCTGAATCTCTAAGACATGCTAGGCTTCAGCCTGCTTTAAGAGGGGCAAAAATAAAAGCTGGTGTAAACAATACTCTATCCTAAGGACACAAAAACTAATAGTCAAAACAACCATAAAATGCAAGTTACTCTAAATATTCATTACATCTTTATTTGGGTCTATTTCAAGGTTTAAATTCATGCAGCATTAGCACTCAACCTTGTGACTATGTTAATGCAATTTCTTCCCCTCGCCCTTTGCCAAGACTAGGGCGACCTGGACTTTTCATCTTTTTTTATATCACTCTTTAGAACAAGTCTTAATTTTCCCCTGTTGCTGGAGAAGAGCCCAGTACAAGGGTCCTGATACAAATATGCCCAGATTACAAAGCAGGGAAGATGCAGATTTTGCATACTGGCCTAAAATCTGCCTTGTACCAAGAAAAGGTTTCACTGAGCAAAAAGAAATGTAGAAAGTAAAGCTTAGAAGATGAATTGTAATTTTCTCCCCTCTGACAGAAAGTATGATTTTTTTAGAAAACCCCCAAATGGAGAATTTTATCCCAAAGCTAAATATTTGTATTTCTAAAAACAAGCAAACAAACAAACAAAAAAGTAAAACTTCTCCTAAAAATGAAAAATAGAAATTTTCCATGCATTCTGTATGGAAAACTTCTGTGTGTAGGTGTCAAAAAAAGCCAAAATACCTCAAGAAACAATTTTCCAATGAATGGTAACTTTGATGCAAAAATTTGAAGAGGGACTGTCCAACACAAAATAGAGCATGGGTGTGGAAAAGCCTTTGAGAATTATGAAAACATCTTGTTGGTTATTGGTGTGCAGAATCATATTATATAATCTTTTTCACAAGGTTGACCAGGTTTTATCTCAAAAAACAAATACTTTTTCTTGCCTTCACTATAGAATACTCATCTAGAACAGCTACCTGGCCAGTAATTCCTACATTTCCTCTCATCTAGGTCAATCAACTTGCTTTTCTGCCAAATTTAGTCTAGCCAGGTCCATTCTTTGGTCACATTCCATCTTAGTTCATGTCTTCCCAGGGGACAGCTTTTCTCTGATATACCTACATGTTCATTCCTAGCTCCACACCTGTTGCACTCCCCACTCTCGAGGGGGGATTGCTAAACCTCCACACGATGCTCCAGGTGAGATGCGCTTTATTTAGTATCATTACTTTTCTAACTCTATGGCAAATCTCTCTGCTGTGTGTCCTAAGGCTGTATTTCTTTTCCACAGCAATGTCATGCTCATACTCATGTTTGCCATGTTCTGATGAGTACACACAGATTTGCTGTTGTTGCCCTTAACTTACCTCTAGTGAAAATCCTTGTTCGTAGTTCTTCAGCACATGACCTTCTATGCTGCACTATCAAATTTACACTGTTTTTCTTGTACTTCATTTTCAGTTGATCCAGTTCTGTGAGATACCCAGAAACTGCTTGTTACTGAGAACACTTTGAGTCATTAGCAAATTTTAGATTTTTTTTTTTTCAAAATGAAAATCATTACTGAAAATATCAAGAGAGGACCCCGGCCTGATCTTTGAGGACTTCACTGTTATCTTCCTTTTATCCTCCTGTTTACACTTCAGCATGGACTGTCAGGTCCATTTAATCCCATTTTTGAACACATAATAAATGTTGCATTAAGCCTCATCATTTCAATTTTAACTAGCAATTTCTGTGGCAATATAATATATAGGTATAGTCTACCTAGGGTAGAAGTGACCCCAGGTAGACCCAGGTGGCCCCTGTGCCATATCCAAACTGAAATCTTCTCTATCAATCACAGACATCTCTTTAATTAAACCATTTAAAAGTCTGAGAGTCCAGAGCTCAGCATACATAAGAAAAAAAGTCATTATTTTACTTTATTTCATATAATTTCTTTGTATTTCTATTCTGCAGAAACACATTTTGGGATAGCTAAATTATTTTTAAATTGAAGAAAGGTCATTACAAATGCCTGTAAGTTTACACACACTGTGTGGGGATTTCTGGCAACTGCATACCCTTACTTTGCTGGTCAGGAATATGCACTTTTTGGATGTATTTAGTATGTTGCCATTAGTAAACTGCAGTTTTGCAGACCATTACAAAAAAAGAAACAGTTTTGAAAGTAATTAGTGCATCAGCTGTAGCAGACACTGTCTCAGCTATAGCCTCCTCTTTGTGCAGTATGGAAGAGAATGGAAAGGGTGAGATGGCACTTAGGGATGGCCTGCGCTCGTGTACAGCACTGCTTCTCTGTCTAAGAAACAAGCACAGGGTTCAGGAAGATTATGTAGACAAAGGATGACCTCTAATGACTGCAAAACTTCAAAACAAGTAGGAGGATTTCACTGAACATCTACTGGAGCTGCAAATGAAGTATGTTGATGAGAGTTTCTTTCATTTACTCAAGGGAAGTGCATCATCCTCACCTCTGACTTTAACTCATTGGACTTTTGGTGCAGGCAGGTCAACTGTTGCACTTGTCCGACTGCAGCAAGGGTGTTGGGTTTCTCCCTAGGGCAGTACTGTAGCCACCAGGAGCTGAGGGAAGATTTGAATTCCCACTTTCTTTAGTAGGAAACATGTTGTTTGCCCTAACTCTGGCCTGGAACATACAAAAGGCCTCTTCACTCTTGTGCCCCAGTCTGATCACTGGAACAAGTCACTCATGTTAACAGCTCTGAGAAATTACTAATGCTAAAATTTAAGGGAACTTTCATCTCTAATATGTAGGGTACAAACATGAACATTAAAGGCACAAACAAAACTCCCCCTTTTCTTGGAAACCCTCTTTAACCTCTGTTTCCATAGCTGATTAAAACTTTGCCTAGACATTTAGACTGCAGGGAAAAAAAAAAAAAAGCCTAAAAAGCCTAACCTAATGCAGGGTGACAGCACAGCATTCATTCGGGAGATTAAGATTATAAACTTAGTGTGAAGAGCAATCCTTCTGTGCTTAGTGCATTCTGCACAAAGCCAGAGAAAAAATATCTCTGAGGTCTGCAAAACTGGACTAGAAACACATAAAATAACTTGAGCAGGTCAAGAGATAGACACTCTTGAAAGAGGCACTTCTAAGTCTAAGATGATTTGTGCACATGCATTAAGTAAAATCCTCGCAAGTTTTTATAGGCTGTTTGGAGATTTCTGGCAACTGTATGTTAGACATTGTGCAAACAGTAAACGTTAGATGATTGAAGAAAAGAAAAACTTTTAAACAATGAAATCAAGGCTCTTTTTTTGACTTAAAATGTATGACAAGAACATGATTTATGGAGGAAATACAGATTGTCAGAACATCTTGAACTGCATGATTTAAATCAGGATTCATCTTAAGAGGGCTTGGTATTCAGTACAGAAAACTGTCAGCTTCTTCTCCAGGGTCCTGACCAAAAGTCCTATTGGCTACTTATTCCACACAGTGTGTGCAAGAGGAGTCCAAAGAACGATCTGAACAGGCAGAAAGTCCTTGTAACCGTTGACTGCACTGACATGTAGCCCTCCTTGGTAGTCTCAGTATTTTTCCAATAGTTGGAACTGGAGCAAACTTTTTGGCTGCTATGGGAGCAGAGTGCTTGCAACACCTTGGCACTGCTATTCACTATTCCTCACCACTAAACTTCCCATTTTCATTTCTATAGCTCTTTTAGGGCTATATTGATTTAAAATCATTTTTTTTTTCAATCAAGTTTCATTTACTTCTTTACCACCTCCTTTGGGCAGGTATATCCTCCTTTGTGAATACAGGAGTTCCTCACCCTTTTTCTGGACTCAGTCCTTTTCCTCCATTTCCCGGCTTCATAGGTGATTCCACAACCTCCAAAAAAATCTCTTTGCTCTTTTTTTTTTTTTTCAAAATTACCAAGTCATTCTTGGAAATGACATCAAGCTTGAACCAACTGTCTAAATTTATATGCCTCCCTGCTTCCCTTGTAGCGCTGTTTGTTCTCTGCTGCATAAGTTTATCAGTCTCATTCCCCTATGTATCAACAGCTGTGTTGTTAACTTCTTTTTTGCTTTGTATTTTTTTTCCCTTCTACATCAGAAATAACAGAGAACTGAACGTGCTGTGTTTTAGTGAAAAGAATTTAAAGCGTATTTTCTAGGCTTCATCCATCAATAATTTGTATATATAAAAAAGCACTTAGCTACATCTAAATAGAAATCTTAATCTTTGATATATCTCTTTCATCTGTTGTCTCTTTCATGTCAGAGTCACTGGTAATAGTGACAGAAGAGAGGGCTAGGAAATTTCCAATTTTTTTTTTTCACCCCAAAACGCCGATTCATTGAAAAATGAAACATCACAAAAAGTCTGACTCCTTATAATGTTCTCATAAAGTTCACAACTTCTTTGCCAGTTCTGAAACACATGGCCTTATACCCTAGATACCAGTTTCTGTCATTCCACAAAAGGAATAATGATGACAGTTCCCAAGACTGTTTCTACACAGAATGTTAGCACTAATTTGTTAATGAGATTCCCAGGATACTCAGCTTCAACTGCCTAATGAATCATTTGCTCTAAGTATCAAACACGGGGTTTGGGTGTCTGGCAACCCTTGTGGCCTCAGCTCCTGGCCTGCTGGACAGCCCGCCTGACGGCAGGGACTGGTGTTGGCTTCCTTTTCGATGATATCCCAAAGCTGTAACCAGAACTTGGTTCTTAATATAGTAAGAGAAATTTTGTAACTCTACTAAAAAATTACAAAAATGTTCAGCTTTGTACCAGAAGTGTCCTTTATATACATATGAAAGAGAGCTGGATGATGCAGGTAGCAGAAGACTATTTAAGAGATAATAGTATGTTGCTCAGTCACTTCTAATATCTGACTTAAATTACATAAAACACATCAGAAAGAGGATTCTATTTTTTTCTCATTTTCAACTAAAAGCCAGCACATGAACTCTGCTTCTTCTATGACAACAGGCATGGGCCAACACCAAGGCTCCTTAATTATGTCTTTTATGAGCCTTGTGAAGCAAAACCAAGGCTCATGCCTGGTATAAATTGCCAGGTAATAACATGAGGTCACCCCAACCACTGAGTCTTCTACTGAGACCTTGAAAAAAAGAGCTGTGGGCGGGTGGGGGGGGTCCAGATTTGTGGATGCGAATTTTGCCCCATGACAAGGCCAAATGCCATCATCAACCATGGATGGTGGTGCCTGGTCTGGAGGAGACGACTCTGAATCTTGGCGGTTTGGGAGGGCAGCAGGGCCTACGGTGTCGGGACGGACCCTCCATAGGTGTCTTGAGAGATGAGGGGGCTCCTCTGCTTCCTCGGGATGTGTCCACGGGAGATGAGGAGACTCCTCAGTGCCCTATGGACATGATGTGGGAGTTCTTTGGGGCCCCCAGGACATGTCCATGGGGATGAAGAGGCTCCTCGGGCCCCTATAATTGTGTCTGAAGTAGATAAAGAGGCTCTTTGGGCCACGTCCAGCAACATGAGCCATCTCCCTGTCCCCTTTAGGACATGTCTGCAGGGGATGAGGGTCTCAGGTTCCTCGAGATGCGTCTGCAGGAGACACGGGGGCACCCCAGCCCCTACAGACGTGCGGCCAGGGGAGGAGTGGGCTCTGCGGTCCCCTCAGGACACGTCGAGGGGGCCAAGGAGGGTCTCGGCTCCCTGACGCCGTGACTGCAGGTGACACGGGCCACCCCCGAAGGGGCCTGGAGCTCTCGGTGCCCGCGGCGGGCGCGGGCGGGGGAGGCGAGGCCGCCGCGGCGGGGGCGGGCGCAGGGCAGGGTGCGAGGGCCGAGGCTCGGCCCGCAGCCCCGGCGGCGGGAGGAGCAGAAAAGGGAGCGGGGCCGAGGNCTCGGCCCGCAGCCCCGGCGGCGGGAGGAGCAGAAAAGGGAGCGGGGCCGAGGGGCTGCGGAGGAGGAGCTGCCGGCGGGGCAGGTGCGGAGGCGCCTCCTGCAGCCGCGGCGGGCGGGAAGGACGGGGCTCGGCGCGGCCGCCCCTCATGGTGCTCCCGGCGGAGCGGCGCTGAGCGGCGCAGCCCGCGGCGGGCATGAGGAACCTGCCGCTCCTCCTGCTCTCCCTCTGCTGGAGCCTGCCGAGGGTAAGTCGCCCCGCCGGCAGCCGCGGCAGGGGGGCGGCCTCGTGTGGGGAAGGAGCGGCCGGCGCAGCGCGGGCCCCGTCCGAGCGCCCAAGGGAGCCGCGGGTCCCCCGAGCCTCGGCCCTTGCGCGCTCCGAGGGGGCGGCGAGACCCGCCCGGGCGCTTAAGCGGAGCCCCGAGGTGCTCCTTTTCCTCCCGTTATCCGTTTCCCTTCGCCCTTTTCCAGCCCCTCTCTTCCCCGTCCCTCGGCCGTGCTGCCGAGGGAGCCGCGGAGCCCGCGCCCCGCTCCGCGACAGCCCGGCGGAGCGCTGGGAATGGGCAGTGCGGGAGGCAGCGTCGTATCCTTAATTCCTTAATGCCTCTTGTCTATGTTATCTTGATGCTCTTAGAGAGCATCAGGTCCTCAGGTGCCAGGTGGATGCTTTTGGTATCTTAAGTGCTCTGGAGTTTTTTTCCTCAGTTGCCAGAAAAAAAGTGTGTGATGTTCCTGCAGCGGGAGGTGCAAAGGGATGCTTCCCCCCCACATCTTTGCTTTTTTCATAAGTTTAAAATTTCAGATCATTTCCATTGAAGCTGGGAAACCACGCTGATGCCGACAGTTAAATATGCAGTGAGCATACATATATATATATGTATTTTTTTTTCCTGCTAAAATTGCTGTTCTGGGTGCCTTAACTGCTCTGCTGTTTAAAAACTCCGTGAGACTCCTCAGCAGGCTTTGCAGCTAACGATATGACCATGTTAACGTGCAGCACAATCCTGGGCACAGCACTCCCCAAATTAATCTGGTCTAAAGCAGTGGGATAGGAGGATGAAGAGGTCTGGACCACCCTGGGAGGTGGTGAAAGCTTCTGCTTCAGGGTCCCGATGGGTTTGAGATGCGGCCAGTGCCGCAGGCTTGAGCCCTGCAGCGCGTCCCAGCTGAACTCGAGTTGCTCTTAGAAGAAAGTGTGTTTCTGTTTGGCGTGTGCTCAGTGTTTGCAAAGTAACCCTGCGTTATCTTAGGGTACTACCAAGTTCATCTCCTCCAAGTAATCTTCGGTATCAGATCAGGTGGTACTGGGAAACCTGGAGTTCTCTGATTAAAAATAAGAGAAGTCACTTGTTCACAGGTTTCTTCCCTGAAGCAGCTGCTTTGCTTTACCCCTCAGTTAAAATACCTGTTTACTGGGGCTTTCCAAGTCCCACTAATTATACTTTCCTTTTGAGGAGTAGGAGACTTCTTGTCAGTAACTGAATTTTTGCAGAAATTAAAAAAAAAAAAGAAATCTCAACATATAATGCAAAAGAGCTTGCATTATAAAACAATTCACTTACATAGACATTTAGGAGCTATCTGAAAGGCAGATAATAAACTGAAAATACTTGCATTTTTTATGTAATAGTGTAATTTTGAAATGTTTATGCTAACTATTAGAAATTATAATTTATGCTAAGGCTGCATAAAAATTTTCTGAAAAAAAAAAAAAATCTGTCCTGACAGCATGTAATTTAAATAGTCAGAATAGAGAAAGGGTGGGCAAAGAGGAAGTGAGGTTCTCCTTTTGTAGAAGGGGAAACGAGGCATTGGAGAAGAACAGACAGATTTTCATGAGTTTTTCCTAATAGCTCCTGCTCAACCTAGAGCTGTTGTGCCGTATTTTGTAAAGTCCAAGTAGTTTCCTTGCAAGGAGACTACAGTGTAACCAGGTGCTCAGCCCCTGGGCTGTAGATCCAGGGATCTGGATTAGTGCTTAGTAGTCTCCGATTTGTCACTTTGGAAAAAGTCTCACAAACCAGAGACTGTTATTCTGCTATTAAGTCTCTCCCAGAGAAAAAGGAATTGAGAAAGAGAAAAGAGGAAAGAAACTCTGAGAGAGAAAGAAATCACTTTTCTTTATAACGAAGACGGACCCAGATGACTGAAGCACAGCATGTTTACATCTTACTATGTTCTTGTTTTATTTGAAATAGTTTTGCTATCCTTTTGGACATTAACACTTTCCCCTTCATCATTTTCCCATTTTCTTGCTCTGTTGTTTCTCCCATACCGTTTCTTATGAACTCCCCACATTTTTCCACTTGGCTCAGTCGACTTCAGTGCTACTTCCCTGGGCCCTGTCCCTCTCCCCTTAACCTGCTACGTCTGTCCCTTCTTGTGGGCACCAATAACTCTTCTTGAAAATCTGAGTAGAAGTGGTAACAGGACTACAAGTAAAACTTGTAGTGTTTTTGTTTTAAGAGAGAAAGTGTGTGTGTGTGTTGTGTGCATGTGTGTGTATATATATATATATATATTTTTTTTTTTCCCTGCATAGTATTTGCTTGAATCTGGGGCCTTTATGTCTTTGTTATCTTTAACATGATACATTTTGCTTTTTTATTTATTTATTTTTTTTGCCCAACCTGATCAGTTTTCACATTCTGTGATTGATATTAAACTTTCAGCTTTGACTACTTAATACAAAAGAAGGGCGGGGGGGGAGAAGTAAATGCATATTGCCTTCTTGCTTCAGTCTTACTGTTAGAGAGTGCAGGTTAAATCACTGTTTTTCAAGAGGAAAAAAAAATCTTGGTAAACAGTGTTGGTGAATGCACCGGGAGGTTAGGAATTCTCTTGTTAATGACAATTGGCTCTGGAATGCTGCAAGGAGGAGGCAGTGAGGGCTCTTTTTACGGCAGCGCATTATTTTAACATTTTGTTTTTGAAAAGTCAAACTGTGAGAAGTTAAAATGGGCAATGACTGTGTCTGTGAAATGCCTAGCATATACTTGGACAGAAATGGTACCAGTTAAAGATGTGGCTTTCAGGATAGGTAGTTGCATCCTTCATAAAACATTTTAATGAGTGCTTCCACACCATGGCATGTTTGTTAACTTGCAACAGGTGAATGGCATCCATCCAGAATGCAGATTTCAGCTGGAGATTCATAAGGAGGAAACAAGATGTATGGAGCTCCTAAAGAATGCCAAACCAGTGGATTATAGAGGTAAGAAAAGATGAGCTGTCATGTGAAGGCAGCTCAAGTAATGAAGGTTTTTTCTCCCTTTCCCTTCTTTACTGGTTCAACCGCAGTTGCCAAGCTGTTCTGCACTGTGCTTATAACTTTTATTTACTTTAGAATTCAGTCTGTTTTTGTGTTAAAAGCGCAGCTGTAGCGAGGTGTGCTGGGCTAGAAACACCGAGTGAGACACTAGGGGGGAGCAAATGTGCACTCATGTTTTAGGCTCTTGCTGCTCATACTCTTTTGCAGGCAGAGAGGCAGGATTGTGTTGATGGGGGACAGCAGAAAACATGTCTGAGGGAAAGATAGGGAAACACCAGAGGGACTGAAAGCTTTGGATCCCAGTGTCTCTTTCTGACTCCAGTAGAAAGTGAAATACTAATCTCAAAAGTGATGAGAATGATCACTGCGTTTCAGGGGAGAAGTGGTTTTAGGCATAAGATGAAATTAACCCTCAGAAGTCCATGGGGTCATGTGCAAGGGAAATGTGACAGTGATTTTATAGGTAAGAAACAAATTTACTATGTTACAGTATTGTTTTCATGTTTTTCTGTAGATAGGCAAGTAGATATGTAGATATAATCAGTCATAACTTAAGGCAGGAAAGAAAGAAGAGGAAAAACCTTTTCATCTTTTGGTAGATTTTCTTGCTATGTTAATCATGTTAGTAGAACATAAGACTATTAGAAAAAAAAAAACACAAAAGGATGACTTTTTTCTTGAAAATTGCTGATGACAGTTATTTGATTCCAGCAAGTCAATGAAGTGTGAAAGTAGGTCCAGAAAGGCAAATGGAAAAGCAAATCCATAAAATTAAAGTAGCTAGGATACCAGCCAGCATTGAGCGAGAATTTAGTAAGTCTTAAGACTTTTTAGGAAAGTTGGAAGAAAGCATTTATTAAACTTTATTTTTAATGTTGAAGGTATTAGTACTTAAAGTTTTCTTTTGTAAAATGATATGCCAACATCTGTGAGCAAGAAGCACTCTCTGTAACCCTGGTGTTGAAACGGTAGTGCTTCTTCAAGTGCTCACATGTGCTACCTGCTCAATGCTCTTCTGGTAACATGTCTAACATTCAAAGGGAAGAGTGGGCTTCCAGAGAGTCTTCAAAATGGGAAATGAGTTTTAGATGCTAAAAATATCTATAAAAGCAACTTTTTTTCAGTTTAAAATATATATATTTTTTAACAAAATAATGATTCAACTGAAACTTATCACTCACTTGCATTGAAAGAATTCTGACAAAGTAGCTGAAAATAATTAATTTCAAATTAGTTCTACACAGCCATATATCTGAGTCCTACATTTTGGTATGGTAGTCCATACCAAGTGTTTACTCTCTCGGAATAACAGCTCTTTGGAGGATGGCAGCACAGCAGTGCAGTTATTTCCTTGACTGAGTAGATGATATATAGGATGTGCCTCTTTCCATATTCAATCCTTCAGGATGTGCCTCTGAAGAACATTATGGTTGCTCAAGGACCTACCATCTGCAGTGCCCCTAAAGCATAAACATGAGTCTCAACTCATGAACCTTTCTCCATCTCTCTTCTTGATTTGAATGTGTAGTTCCCTCAGTGCATACTTCAGTATCAATTTGTCTACAAAAATAATTAAAAGGATCATCAGCAGTTTACACTTGCTATCATTTCTCCTTTTGATTAATCCAGATCAGTAATTACAAAAAATACAACAACAGTGAATCATTTGTATGAGTAAGATTTTGCTTGGAAGAGATATTCAAATAATTCATCTGCATGTAGATTTTCTTTATTTGAGTGGTAAAGAGATGGCTGTTGCATAAATAATACCAGTGTAAAGCCAGATGGAGAAGTAATTATTAGTCGTGCTTAATGAATTAAATCTTGAATTAATAAATTCACTAATAGCAATGTTAAGGTTTTGGAAGTCAGCTTGCTTCAAGATTCAACTCTGATTTCCCCGATGCTGGACTGCTCTAAGAATATGTTTGCTATAAGCACAAGTTTCAATCTTTTTTTCTTTTCTTTTCTTTTTCCTGGGAAAAGAAATGGTCAATTCTGTCAATAGGTTCTTGAAAGGCTCCTTTCACTTGAAAAATGGTGGCCTCCTGAAGGTAAACTGCCGTATAAGAACTTCATGTCATGGAAGGAGACAGTATGTCTAATACTGTTGATTCAGTCCTGCAGGTAGAGGTAAAACAGCAGTGGGAGGATTTATACATTTAATTGAATGCCTGTCTGAAACTAATGGAATATCCCGTTTTGTAGGAGACTGGAGCAAGGCTTTTGAGGTAGTGAACCCAACTTAGGAACGTATGTTTAGTGTGCTAGGAGAATTTATCCTATGCTGCATGTTATGGATAGCATCCCCAAGAACTTGTCCAGATGAGTCTATGTTAAAAATATTTGTTTGTATATCCTTAAAAAAAGGCCTTTCTGCCCATGCCCTTTTTCTAACCAATAAACTGTGTACATTCAAAAATGTAGATAGTCTTTTGAATAGAGATTGTTATTGTGCTACTGTGATTGCTGATAAACTACTAATGTAAATTGGCAAGTTGGAACTATTCCAAGTCTAAACTCTACATATAAAACTTATATTACATTTGAAAGATATTTCAAAAAAATCCACGAAACCTACTATTTTTTTTTTTCCTGAAAGGGAAAAGCTGTTGTCACACTTTTCTGACTAACTTTGGTACGTGTTACTTGCATCCTTCAAGGTATAATGAAATTCTGTGGGAGTTGTGGGATAGAATTTGGCAATAGAGGTTCGCTGAGTTTGTCTACTGAAGGCTTGGGCCTCCCGTCTCAAAATGAGCAGGGATTTTTTCACCGACTTCTGAAAGCTTCTTAGGTGCCCATACTTCCACCTGTCACACTACAGAACCTGATGGGTGTGCATAGCTACTGCATTATAGAGGAATAGGTACCAAATCTTGCTGGATAGGCAGCTTCTCCTTTGACCTGGAAGGCAATTAATTATGGAATACCTTAGCTAATATTTCCACATTAGTTAGGGAGACATAAAAGAAAGATTTAAAGACTGTTATGGTATTTTTTGACAATATAAATCAATCTTTTAATCTTACTTAAGCTGTATCATAACATGGGCTGAAGAATTTCATTATATAGTGTTCCTAAAATTGTTGGCTATGAATTCCATGAAGGCCCTGCTTGCTTCATGGTTTAGCAAAGCAATAGTGTATTTTGCTAAGAAATGTATTAATGCTGTGTGTATATCCTTTGAACTGTGTTAAACATATATAAAAAGCACGAGACCCAGTTTGTCAAAATATTTTTTGGTTAGTGAAGAGCATTACACTCATTTAGGGAAGAAAGTCACTCCAAAGATTTGAGGCAGCACCTACTGCTTTAGTGATTTCTAGCAAATCTAGATGCTTACTTCATGAAGAGTGAATTAGCTTCCATCCACATCTGTTGTCCTCTTCTCTCCCATAATTTAACAGCTAAGATATGGATATGTACATAAGCTAAAAGCCTAAGATAGAAATTAATCAGTCTGGATGGACTGGACTAGAATTAATCAGTCTTCCAGAAATGAGAGTACAAAAAAAAATCCTAAATTGTTCATAATAGCTGTAAATTTTAAGTTTTATATAGCAATATGTAATTTGGTCTCTTACTGATTCTGCAAGGCTAGTACTCTCACAACAAAAAAAAAAAAAAGGAGAGGGAGGAACTCCCAATAAAAAGGTTGGAAGTAAATAAAGATCTGCGAACTGCAACATTTTGTCTTTATTTGATATTTAGAATTTTAGTAAATTATTTATTTCATTCAACTTTAAATGAAAAGTAAAATCTCATAGTGGAAAAAATAAAACCCACATCCATTCAAATATATTGATAGACTTTGTAGCAGGTTTCTGTAACAACAAAAAAAACTATAAAAAAATTTATTATGGAAAAAAATGTCTTTTTAAATTCATTTTGAACTGAGTGGCTGCCCAGTGAAATCAGTCTTTTCAGCTTTTGCTTTCCAAATGTGTTCTTGTGAGACCCATATGGCAGATAACATTTTTAATTTTAGAGATGACATCTTAACTTTGAGGATGGGATATAGACAAAAAGCGAAATGACTTTGGAAAGAATTTTGCACAGAACAATTTCATAAACCTTTCAAAGAGCGGTTTCATGATGCAGCAAGTAATGAAAAATTAAAACAGGACTACCGAAAGGATACTCTCACTTTTTCATAAATGGAAAGCAAGAGGCACCAATGTCACTATCTAATCTCCTGAATTGGGCTGTGAGAAGAATTTCACTCGGTGATCAGAACCACCCTTAGGGTCTTGTGGAAAAATACAGCACATCTTTCAAAGTGCTCTTTGGAATTATGGGATGAGTATTCAAATGACAGACTTGTGGAAAATTATCCAAAAGTTAGTTTATCTAACTAATCCTCGTTAGGTTTATTCCTCCAGTGAGAGAGAAGCCTCTGTCTTGTGTTTAAGTGTAGGTTCATGTATGGCATGAAGGACTGATGCTGTGAGTATAGCCGCCAGCCTGAACATGAGCCTGTCCTCCACATCAGTAGAAGCGTAAGAGAGTTGCACAAAGCCAGATTAAACTTCTTGCTTGCTATGTGAGGGGGAAAAAAAAGGGATACGGACCAGTCTCCTCACAGGCTTCTTAATCCTCCTAGGAAAGCTGAAGTGCCCAGTCTCATTAAAGCGTTTTGCGGTTGCTTGTTTGGGGTGGTTTTATTTTGTTTAGTTGNCCCAGTCTCATTAAAGCGTTTTGCGGTTACTTGTTTGGGGTAACCGCAAAAAAACTGTTTGTTTAGTTGGTTGGGTTGTTTTTTTTTTTTTTTTTTTTTTTGCAGATGCCTTTTTGGTAAAATGAGTCAGTAGTTCAGACTGAAGGATTGTTTAGAGTAGTCAAAGTAGAGTTAAATATAGAGTTCAATGAGGTAGCTGGTTCCTGAAGCTTTCTCTCATGCAGCACCTGTAACTCTTGACAGGACAACTTCACTTTTCTTTAATCTCTGTGCTGCTTTCCTAACTGTAGGACAGTCATGCTGCTATTTTTTTTGTTCATGCATTTTTTTTACAAGTATTTAAGAAGCTCTGGGAAGCTTGTTTTGCATGTTTGTCTTTCTTATGGAAATTCATTAATAAATCATCATCACTAATGAAACCTGTAGTACTGTGTCCATCTCCATGGCGTTGACAACTTTGGGGCTTTGATTTAATTTATACATAATTATTTGAGGGTGGAAATGAATGTGAGGTGGCTGGTTTGAAGAGGCTGAGTATTGTGTGAGAAAGAACTTCAACTTAAAGGAGGCGTTGGAAGCATAGCTACCTACTAAAGCCAACTGACAGGAAATAGTGAAGATCAAGAAGCTGAAAAATCAGCCTTATTTGAAATGTCACCTCATAAAGACTAGTAAGAGTGACAATAGCTCACACTTTTGGAAGGAAGGAAAGCAACATGTGGCTATAGATGACCACCTACAATTCTGAAGATCTAAAATTTCTACACTGCAGCAGGTAAGTAAAAATTCATTGGTGCACTTCAGTAAATAGCATTTGGAGTCCTGAAAAGGGAACTTGCATGGCCCCAAGAGAGTTTGTTTTGCCTCGGGGAAGTTTGTGAGGGGAGTATTGTCCCTGCATAGTCTTGCCCGTGAATCCTGATACAGACAGTTTTAGCCCTGGCAATCATGACATCCAAAGTTCAAATACCACAGCAATCCCCAGAATGAATGCTAAAGCATTAGGTGTGCTCAAGACAATACAACACACTGTCTAGAAAATTTATTCTCTGGAGAGATGTCTAATATTTTCTGAGGAGTTTTATACGAACAGGAGTTTGGTACTTAATACTGTGTTATGAATAATACAGGGCATGACTGAAGTGGTGCAATGCAAAGATGAAGGTATGTATCCCTCATAGCTTTGAGTATAAAGCCAAGAATATTTGGACAAATAATAGCAAATGATATTCTTAGAGCAAGATTAGAGGGTCATGTAGGTGTACAAAGACAAATACTGTTGTCTCCCAAGAGTGTTTTATGTAATTGGAAAACCTGATTTACTTAGTGGAAAATTTGGATGGAATTTTTTATCCAAAGTTTTCATCTGGAGCATCCATATTTCATTACAGTACCTTAAAATATGTAAATTATACATTTTTTAAAGGAAAAAGACTTACAGATGCTTTTTTTTTTTTTTTTTTGGTGTGAAAAGGAACTAAGGTGCGACTTAGCAAATTTAAATTTTCCATTTAATGGAAATAGTAATTGATTACCCAAGTCTTAGTTTTAGTATTTTTACCATTCCTTGTAGTGACTTTTAAAATCCATAAAAATAAGTATTTTAGGTAAATATAGGATAAAATTTATTTGCTTCATCATTCTGATTGACTAATTAGATCTGGTGGACACAGCAGCCTTCCAAAGGCTTGCTTGCTATGAGTGCACGACTTCTACTGATCAATATTTAAACAACAACAAAAAAAGGCTTGTGCTTGCTTTTCCTCAGGTTTTGCTTTAGTTCTTGAAGGTGTCCTGAAGCTCCTTGGTGACCACTCTGCAACTTGTCCTTTTGCTTGAGCTAAGGGTAAAGTTGTCAGGACCAGCAAGGCCGATGGTCGGGGTGGGCAAGGCTGTGACGAAGCAGGACGAAGAGGCACCCGAAACATAGCCGAAGATCTGAGCTTAAATGGTCCCGTGGGCAGGAGTTGGCTGTGTGAGATCCCTGGTGAGGCTGAGCAGGGTCCTTAACACCTATTAGTGCACTCGGAGCCCCAGCAAAAGGAGGTGGAAAATATTTGTAGCAACAGAGCTTGGAGTGGCAGTGTTTTACCATCGTCTTCCTACCAGCAGTTCTAGCTGTTCTGCTGTATATTTGCTTTTCTTTCAATTTACTGCCTTTTTATTTCTCTACCCTCTCTGTTGCCTTTCTTTCTTGTTAGTTGTGTAAAAATGCAGAGAATTTTAGTCTGTATATGTTTGTAAATCCTCATGCAGCCTAGATCGCATCTTGTACTCTCCAGACCTACAGGAAGACGTTGCCCAGTAGAGCTGAGATTGCTTTGAAAAATAAAGCATGGCCTGGTTGAAGTCTTCCTCGCTCATTTTCAAAGGGGTTTTCACTTTACTTTGTGTATCACTCGCCCTTCGTTTAAGAAGTTAGAGGCTCTCTCTGAATTAGCAATTTCCAAAGCCAAATGCAAGGTGCCACCTAGTGGTTAATACAGGCGTAAGATGTGAAACCTTTCCAGGACTAACCCGGTCTTACACGTTTTTAGGGGTGAAGGCAGGCAAAATTGCTGCTCAAGGAATAGATCTCAGCAGGATGGTAAATTTAGTGTCCATAAACTGAATAATGAGAAACACAATGTACTTGATGGGCTGTTCCGTTACCTTTCAGTATGATTTATCCAAACGCATCACAGACGTTCGAGATCACTCAAATAATGCTCTGTAAACTAGTGTAGAGTATTATTCACAACATCATCTGGAGGAGCAGTGGGGAAAAAGATTAGAGTCGTGGTCAAGCTGTTGAGCAAGTCAGTGAGCAAAGGAAAGGGTGTTTGTTTCCGTAGGTATGGTGGGAATGAAACACCAGGAAAATAAATGATGCAAATTGAGAGACTGAAAAGAGATGGTTATGTCTAAGGTGCAGAACATGGAGAAAGTGGGATGAAGAATCAAATAACCTTTTTTTTTTTCTTTTTCTTTTTTGCCTTTGATAGCTTTGTTAATAGGTAGAGATGGAGGTAAAGAGAAGTACAGCAGTAGTGATGCACACAGGAAGTTGGGATGTGTGTGGGGTTTGTGCATATATGTCAGAGTTAAAATGCAAAAGCATTCAAGGCTTGAGAATTTATTAAAACTGGTTGCAAATATAGACACTGAATTCAAAGAGGGGTGTGAATGAGAGTAGAAATACTTTTTGACACTGTAAATAAGAGTAGCTTTTTTTTTTTTCAAACATGATAAATGCTGAAAAATAGCAGGTACTACATGAAAAAAAGTTTGGAGGATTTAAATTTTATTTAAAATGTAGGATTTTTAGCAACGTTTTAATACTATTGCTTAAATTTTATTAGAATTATTACTAGAATGAAAACTTTTTAAAAATAAATTTTAAAAATTATCCAACAGAAATGATTAAATGTGGCTCAGTATCTCTTCTGGATACAGTAGCAATAAGGGTTGTGCGTGTGTGTGGAAGGCAGGCAGAACGTCTAGAGAACAGGAGCAAATGTAAGGATTCTATGAGATGGCGCAGAATCTCTTCCCGGAGCAGATGGACGGAAATCCTGGCACTGGCTGAATTGGTGGCTAAGTAGACCATAGTAGATAGTAAGTAGCAGAAGCAATTGAGCTAGTAAGTAGCAAGCAATTGATTGCTTGCTTAAGCAACAGTCTTAAGCAAGACTGTTATATTTAACATAGGATTTTTCTCACCTTCATTTTCCATCAGGACATGTATTTCTAGCAGATATTTATATTTAGAGATACAGATATATATACATACATATATACACACACACAGATATTCATATACAGATGATATATGAATATCTGTATATAATTCATAAACAAATATATGAATATCTATGTATGCAGATGTTTATAGTCACTGTAGGCTCCGTTGGTCATTGGGGAGAAGCAGGGAATTGTAGGGAGTAATTAATCTGCCCTGCTTTAGGTATATCTTAGGTGTATCTTAGGAGTTATGTTCTGCAAGCCCCTGCAAAACTGAATGTCTCTGTTGACTGTAAAAGAAAGCTGTGGTGAGTGAAGAGCAATGTCTGCTTGAAGTCATGTGAATCCCACCTGGATCATGAATTTCCAGCGTCACTGGAATGCTGCTAGTTCCAATTGTGCAAGATGGGAACCTGCTAGTTTTCAAATGAGTATGATTAAGCTCATGCTGCACCATAGCGATATATTGTTGGGATGAAAAATGGATGAAACACTCATAAGAATGTTACTTTTATCCTATTTTTACATAAGGGTGCTAAGAGAAGAGGAAGATATATTACTGCAATGTTGTTAAAAGTATGCAGTAATAGGAAGAGAGGAAATGAGTAAAGGTGTAAGCTGAGAGCCCTGGGAAGGGCTCGTATTTTTTAATAGTTGTAATTTTAGCACCTGTTACAGTTTTCAGTAACTCCAGCATTTCAGCTTTCAAATCTAGACCAGTTTTCAGAAGCACGCTGTAGTCATTCAGTGACTATCAGTTTCTGTAGGAGATTTCAGCAGTGTTCTCGGGTTTCCTGTAGAATAATGAATAAGTCTGTAAATATATATGTATCTTGGAATTCTGGTGAAAGCCACTCAAGTTTCACAAATTTTGACAGATTTTAATTTAGTCTTTTTTTTTTGAAATTGCATCTTTTGTATTATTCCATCTGTTTAAGGAATCTGAAAAAAATCATCCTTTTTCCCTCNTTTTTTTTTTTTTTTTTTTTGAAATCACGTCTTTTGTATTATTCCATCTGTTTAAAGAATCTGAAAAAAATCATCCTTTTCCCTGCTGTAGACACTTGTGAAAGCTTTAAAATTTTCTGGAAAAGTTGAGAGGAAAAGAAACGTGTTCACTAGAAATCATGAATGAATTGCGATATTTTGAATTACCAGAAACTCTACTTTCTACAAACTAACTTTGAGATTTGATGCAAATTGTGTTGATCTGACAGGTAGCTGGTAGTCCCAATGACACAAACCTGATTTTGGTGCCAGCAACCCTGGAACCCCTAGTGGATTCAGTGGGAAAAGGACTAGTATTTCTATATGATATTTTATGTAAGTGAAATTTGAATAAGATTTTGGAAGTTTTTGTGGAAAAGATCCCAGCAGAGTTCCAAAGTCTGTATCATTCAGCTGTGCATGTAGCCAAACTTTAGTCCATATAGTAGAGTGACACACAGATTTTCAGAGACTTATGAACCATCTGCAGGTTACTGTAGTAAACCTACTATTTTACAGGGCGAATGTTGAGCAGAAGGGGAAATTTGTGGAAGTCACCAGCTTTTAGGGATGCGCACGAACATTTCTTGATTCATCTCAGCTTTCATTTGTTGTTACTGAAATTAAGAGTGGACTAAAAAGGCCTGAAGTCATACAAGATGCTAATTGTGTATTCCAGAACTTATTTATGCTGGTTAAGGCTGTACATCCATCAAAGCCAAGAGATTTTCAGTTTGTCACTACATTTCTGAGTGCTGGCAGATGAAAAGAATAGTTTGTCTTACTGAATGCTTGTATGTCAGGTTGTTGATGTTGTTTCTGGCCTAAAATCAACTGGAAAGGAAACATGACCTGACCTGGCTGGGCTAAACATTCTTTTGCTTTGCATAAACTCTGGTTTTGCATCATAGAGAGTAGGACTTGATTTTAATCCAGTACTTCAGTTCAGAAAACACCTAAGCCTGTTAGCTTCCATTAACTTCAAAGGGTACAAGATCAGATGTTAACCTTATATTTTAAATTGGACAGGGATGACCAAGCCAACAAAACCTCAGAGCTATCATTACTAAAACTAAAAGAAAGGTCACAAGTGCTGGAGGGATTGCAAGATAAAAAAGAAAAACATAGAGCATAGGTAAAACACATTAGTTATTTCTAAAACACACTCACTCACGATAGCGATGAAATGTCCAAGTGAATTGTCGGTGACAACAGAATATGCTGCTCCACAGCAAAGACGAATGCCACTCTGTTCCCAGGCCTGGCTTCCTTCCTCTAAGGCAAGATAAAGAAGGAGCTTGCAGTCTTGGTCTAGGAGACTCAACTCCCGAAGAAACCAAAACAATTAGAGCCCATCAAGTCACTGGAGAGAAAACAAAGAGAGAAGATGAAACCTTTGAAAACATAGTTGTAGAAAGACTGACTATAGAAAGACCTACTTTCTAACCATGAAGAGAGTCTTTTCTTTAAAAAATAAGCGATATTAAATACTTTTCCATCTTTTGTACCTCAGGGTTACCCCAAATTACCTCAAAAGGTGAACAGGTACAGCTGATGTCACCACAGACATGTTTGCTGTGACAAAGAAGTTTCCATGACAAACAGATACAGAAGGACTGAGTGCTGTGTGTCCTAGGGGTGATGGGCCAGCAGAGAAGTTTGTCTGATTCATATCAAAATTATCACTCCAAGAATGAACCTGGAGTAAAGATTACAGTCTCACAGCAAGGGCTCACTGAAGTAAATTGGAAATACATACAAATATTTATAGTCTCATTCTGCAGCTGATTTGACAATTTCAGGCTCTGCTGGGACGAAATACACATTTTTAGGATGGAATTCCTCTGACGTTTTTTGGTTCTACTTTAGAAACACAGAGATTTAAATATGCCAGTAGTGCACCAAAATCCTACCATTTGCTGTGCTCTGTTAGGAAGACGATAGCTGGTAGATTAGGAGAGGTAATTATTTACCTCTGCTTGGCCCATGTGAGACTGCATTTCAGTGAAGTTCTGTGTCCAATTTTAGGCTCCTCGTTACAATAAAAATATAGATTGGGTAGTGATAGTTCTGAAGATGTCATCGAGGTGGCAATGAAGTCTATGGCATGTAAGGATCAGTGGGAGACTAGATTTGTTCATCTTGGAGAAGAATGAGGGTTTATCTAATGGTCTTATAGAAGAGATGACGGAAGCCAGGCTCAACTTGTAGATGTACAGAAGTATGTAGGGTACCAAAACAGGATGATTTTTTTTTTGTTTTGTCTGTGTGTGTTTGTTTCTTTGGAAAGAAATGTTGATACAGAGAACAAGGTAGTAGAGATTAAGGATGCTCACCTACAAGTTTTATGCTCTGTAATGAAAGTAATTGTCCCTTATACTTTATGATGATGATGTTTTGGACATAGTATGGGGAAAATAATAATAATAAAGTTTATCTATTTTACATTTACTACAGGTTTAAACTGTAGATTGTCATTTGCTGTTTTGAAATCATAAATATCCAGAATCTTGCACAGTTTCTTTTTGAGGTAACTGATGATATAAATGTTCTCCTATTTCTTTGTACTCATAGCTTTTTACAAGGAATTATTTAGTGTACAAAGCATGCAACATCTTTAAACAAATAGGATATACTTGACCCAAGTGCCAACAGCAGGCTGTAGAAGATTTATGATCATTTTGCAAGACATTGCATTTAAACTTCATTTTATGAGCTCAAAAAAGCATGGACACAGCCAGTAGTTAGAATCAGGTTTGCCTATAACATTATTGCCGTTATAGAATTGGTACTAATACTCCATACTAATACTCAGGAGTTGTTTATAAACATTGGTTATCTTTGCTATCTAAACATGAATTCCTTAGCGTGGTCCATGCAATGGTTTTAATAAGACATTTTGCAAACAAATGTATTAACTCACTTAAAAAGAAGCTGGTTGATGAACAGAATTTTATGATTCCTTTAACATTGTCATAGAAAATACCATCTTTCTAACTTTCTTGAGTCTGTTCTTTCTTGAATTATTCATCCGAAGCTTCCACCAAGTCTGTGTAAGGTAGGTGCAGTAAAGTGATCGAGACCAGACTGAGCTTTCAAGTCTTTTACTACTGTTTTTATTCTAGGATGTGTCGGAATTTGGGATAACATCACCTGTTGGCGTCCTGCTAAAATTGGAGAGACTGTCACTGTCCCGTGTCCAAAAGTATTTAGCCTTTTCTCTGGCAAACCAGGTATATTTTTTTAAGTTGTATTTTTGCAAGCATTTAAAATGTATCCAAAGTGTCATTATTTAAAAAAAACTTTAATATAAAAAGTTGAAAACATTTAAACAGGACAATACTATACCATACTTTGATATAAAAAGTTGAAAATATTTAAACAGGACAAAAATGGATTTTGCCTCTTCTGTATTTGCTAACATAACATTTTGAAAATGTTTATTTGTTGCAGTTTAAGATTTGTATTTTACTGTTAAATAAATGGTACTTATAGACATCTCTTTAGAATGTATAAATAGCTTACATTGTCTTTAAAAAAGTCACATCTATATCAAACTGCAGGAGTGGCTCTGCTCTTTGAGGACACATTGTGGTTCAAAATCAAGGTCTAGTTATAAGCTAGGCCTTTTGGTCATTTGTCAGTCAACCCTTTGTTAGGATATTTACAACATTCAGCTGAAAACTCTATACAAGAGAGTATATTTCAGTAACCAAAGAGGAAGATAAAGTCACAAGGATTTTAGTTTGAAGTGTATACAAAACCTTTGGGTTATTCTTGGTCAAAGTGATTTGAGACACATAAAAGTCGTTCTTGGGTAAACAGAAAGCAGGTATATTTAAATCAGATGAATACCAGTGGTAAACTCCAAACCACAGCATTATGTTATTAAAGAATTCATCATGGACATGAAAATTGGTGGTGGGAAGTTGCTAATGCTCTAACATTTTAAGAATAATTTTTAATAATTTAAAGACCTAGTCTTCTTTATGGCATTAAACTCTTCAGTTTTCTCCTACTGACTTTTATTTTCATGATCTCTGAATATTAGAACATGCTCTAGCAAGGAGTAGAACCATGAAATGCCACCATTTCACCTGAGTGACCTCAGCTGAGAAAAGAGTCAACTTCTTTTCTTAACTCCAACCAAAAATACTTTCTGAAGTCAATAAGATGTTCAAAATTTGTTTATAGTTTACTTGCAAATTTCTTATATCTGCCAGTTGTTTCTGAGGTTGGCTCAAAGGGTGAGATTCAATGTGCATGTTTACATACATACATACTGAAGGTGTTACAGTACCTAAATTAGCAGTAGGTACGTGGGCAGGGTGATTCAAAACCAGATTTCAAATACAGTCCCCAGGGAAAATGATGCAAAAGCCCGTGGTGCTAATCACAAAAAAAGGAGCATGAGGAGCAGGGATTGTGCTTCCACCTTTTTCCAGAGCTCAGGCACTGCATCGAGACCATCCATTATACATTTATGGTCCAAAGTCCTGTTTAGAGTCTAGGTATCTGTCAGGCACAGTTTCTTTAAAAAGTTGCAAAATGAAAGTTCGTCTTGTTCTTAAAACTATTATACCATAAAGTTGAAGAATAGGTTCTAGGCTATGTTCAAATGTTAGGTATTTCAAACCTGTATGTCAGATTTCCTTAGAAGACCATCCTGCCCAGCAAACTAGCTGACACCAAACCCTTTTCGTTGTTTTTCAAGACAGCACATAATTTGACCTTTAAAGTANATGTTAGGTATTTCAAACCTATATGTCAGATTTCCTTAGAAGACCATCCTGCCCAGCAAACTAGCTCACACCAAACCCTTTTCGTTGTTTAAAGTACATAACCAACTATATCAACATTTGTTGCAACATTAATTAATGACCACAATACCAAAGAGCTTAAAAACTCTTCAGCCGATCATTTTGTATTGCCATCTCAGAAAAGCTTAACTGAGAGTTTAGAGCAACTCTCAGATAAAATACTTTTCTGTCAAACTACTTTAGCTACAAATTATCTTCTTTATAAAGTGAGCTGAAAGACTCCATCCAGAGTAATTTAGATAAAACTGTAAAAGATTTCAGACTTTTTCAGATATAACAGAATAGCTGTTATACCAAAGCAGAAGCCCAGCATTACAGCTCTGAATTTCCTTTTTTTTCCTTTAGTGAAAACACAGCTCAGAGCTAGGATTAAAAGCCAAAGTAATATGAATGAAGTGCATATGAAGGGAAATAGCTGGGTTGCCTTAGCAGAACTGCTGGAAAGTACAGCATGTTAACAACATATTTTCGGAGTATGACTAAGTTATTTTGGCTAAAGATTCATTGCTGAGGATCCTCGAGAATCTTTCTGAATTAAATTCTGAAATATTACTTTGCAGGAAATATTAGCAAGAATTGTACGAGTAATGGATGGTCAGATATTTTTCCTGACATCTTAAGCACCTGTGGATATAATGACTATGAGGATGACTATAAGGTAGGAAAATATTTTTCTGTTCACTTAGATGTTGGTGTTTGAAAGAGTTGTGAAATGTATTTTGTTTCCAAATTATGCGCATTTTATTCTGTTGGAATTAATGTAAATCTGTAGAGTTTTGTGGTAGCATTGATTCCCATATACTTTGATTGCAAATCTCAAATAAGATAAGAGCAGAAATGTGAAGTTCAGAAACTGTTCAAAACTGGTGGCTGTGTACAGTTGGTAATTGCAGCTGTGCATCTGCATTCCTAACATTCCTGGACTTGTGCAGAATATTTTGTGCATAGTGTTTTTTCTAGACATTTTTGTTATAACACATCCTCATATTGTATTACTCCATTAATGCATGTACTACTTGATTTCTGGTGTATGACTGAGTTATCACAAGTAAAATAGAAGGAATTTAGGTTATTGGATTTACTGAAGGTTTATATTGGACTTCAAATTGTGTTAGCAATTAAAAATTGCTGTCTATCAAGACTATCAAGATATGAATGTAATACAAATGGAAAAAATGAATATGTTTAGTTTGTGGAAACTATTTCTTGTCCTTTTTGTTGAAGGAAGCACCTTTTCCATGATGTGTTTTATGTACGTTCTACCGCTCTTTCTTCTGAGGCTAACAGAGCAAGAGTTTATTTATATATGTGAGAGTTCACAGTGTCAATAAAACTCTCATTTTCATGAAGATGATGAAGTTCTTCCATGAATAAAGATATTTGGCTAGCTGGGCTTTTTCTGATCTGTGGTATGTGTGGAGCAGCTCTGGCAGAACGGTGCTGGCCTCAGAGACATGGTAGCGTTCCAGGCGTGCCGTTCTCGCGCTCTCCGCTAAAAGCTTTTCTCAGCTATATTAACCTACCTGCTGTTTGTTAAAGATGTATTTTACTTATGGGTCATGGCAGAGACTTCTCCATTAACCACTATTCAAGAAGCAAACAGGAACTAAACCAGAAGAGTCAGGAACTAAAACATGTATTTTGGAATCCTGTTCAGAAAAGAATGTGATAGAGATTGGCAAAACCAGTAAGATAGTAATAGGTTCCCATCTTTTAGCAGGCTTTTTCCAAGTTGTGTAACCAAGTTTATATTTAATGCAGAGCAACTGTGTGTAAATCACCAAGTGTGAAAAATGTGACTCTCAGTCAAAATAGTGCATAGACTGTAGATTATATGTAGTTATTAAAGGAAAGAGAACAACTCCATGTATGTATTTGAGTTTATTTGGGTATATATTTTAATACAGACAGAGTTTATTTAGGAAGCTGTAATTGATGCAATTCCATTTAGTCTCATTTAGTCTTGTTAACTTTTAGTGATTACAGTAACAGTCACAAATTTCATAGTATTATACAGCTGTTGTCAGCTTATTTATAAATAAATATTTTATTAAGACCTCGATCATAAATGGTCATTTTTTATGTGTTTAGAAGCCTAACCATTATTGTATTTGAAAAGGGATGATAAAGAAAAGCATTGTCACATGGAGTGAAAGTAGAGCAAGTCTTAAAAAGGCAAATTAGCAAATTATAATATTTCAGGTAATGGGATGTACGTACCTGACAGATGATAGAACTAGAATAATAGAAAAGCTGTTCTTATTTGACATATACATTACTAATTTGAAGGAGGAGAATGAAATGCAAGTTGATTATATTTACAGTAATAGCAGGAATGAGATACTGGAGATAGGATGTAGCAACCAGATTTGAATAAACCTGATAAACAGCAACTAGTAAAACAGTTTGGGTAAAATTTAGAAGACAAATGTGGAAAGCAGATAGTAAAATAATGATATCTCGACAGTGTTCAATGCAGAAGTATAATAGATATCTAACATTGATAGACTTTGGTATAAATGCATCTTGCTGGTGGGGAAGAGTGGAAATACAATCACTGATTGCAGTTAAAGCAACTTGATTTCAGAGCCCCTTCCTTTATCGAGTATGAGCGTTACTGCTTAGAGTATATTCTTTACCTAAAGATCATAAGCTAATTATTTCAGTGAGCATAGCAATAAACTCTTCTGACCTTAAAATTGACAAGTCAAAAAGAAAGTTGAGTATGATACTGACGGTTTGTCAGAAGATTATTGTTCCTATGAAAATATTATATTTAAATGACAGTATTCTTCCTATTTTTCTTTTTGTAGTTAAGTAAGGGTGAAATTATCAAAATAAAATCTGTAAAGGCAATCAGGATAGCATGGGATGTTCATGAGGGAAAAAATACCACAAGTGTCATTCTGCTATGAGATTTCAGGGGATATTTGAAGTTCTGCATCAGCCAAGTGATATAGAGAAGGAAGATATTTTCTTGGATTTGTGTCTGCCTTAGTGCTCAATGGCAGTTTCTCAAACAAAAATATCCGAAGGTATCCTAAACTGCTTGGATACAAAATATTTTTGAACATAATTGTAGGATGTGCCAGTATGCTTTGAGGATGATATATAAGGTTTTCCTGGGATCTAAGTAACTTAAAGAGATAATACTTTAGAGTAGATTACAAAAAACTTTCCTTATGGTAAGTCTTAAAATTTCTTCTCTGTACTTTTTTTTTTAAGACAGTGTTCAAGGAATAGGTAGAAACTGCCTTTTGTGTCAATTTGGTGCCTGTATTTTCACTGCTGAATCAGTTTGCATCACAGATCCTATTAAATATCCCTGTTTCTTTGCTCTGTCATAAGATATGGGCTTTTTACTTGTATACTTAGGAAACAGATATAAACGTGTATAGAAAATCTGTACCATATATATATATGTGTGTGTGTGTGTGTGTGTGCATGCAGACATCTATCTATCCTGAGCAGTTTTGAATATTCTAGAGAAGTCTCAAATGATAGGAAGAGATTGATCAGTAAAGACTGAAAGGGTAATTAATTAGTACATACCAAATTTTTAGGTTGATAATGATCTGAAACAGGAACATTTATTTAAAGATATCGTAAGCAGATCATCTGTTCCTGGAAGCAGGTCATCCAAAGTTCCCTGGAATCATAAAGGTATCAATAAACTTGTCTGCTTCTGCAGTTTGCTCTGATTTTAAATAGAGTTTAATTATTATGTCTATATTTTTAATCTAATGGTATAACTAACAGCTTTTATTAAAGGAAATTATTGGCTTCGTATTTTGAAATTAACTGTAATTTTTTGATGTAGCATCCTTAAATCGAATGGTTTTGTGTTATATTAAATCTTCCATTAGTATTCCCTGCAGCTTCTGTTTGCAGTTGTAGGGGACCATTTGATAAATCTGACATTGCTTGAATAAATATTTTTCCTTATTGTGAGAGATGTTAGCACAATCTGCTGAGCAAATCTGTGCCTTTCATATCCAGTGCATGGTGAAAATGGGTGCAGCTACAGGACTGGAGCTTAAATTGGCATAAACAAAATCTCTGTGTTGTCATCACATCAACGTGTATATTTAAATCTTGGTTACATACTTGCAAACTTCTTCCTGTAAGTTAGTTAGTTACCACTAAGCTTCAGGAGCCTAAGAGATTAACTTTTAGATGTCATCCCAGGCACTAAAATGAGGTCTTTCTCTTTTTCATTTCTGTTGAGGTCATGCACCACAATGGCAAAATGAGTAACTGGATTTGACCATGCTAGAAAAATATGTCAAGATATGTTAACTAGGCTAAACCTCATTGCAGCTTTTTATGCGGACGTATTTTGACATCTTTCAGTTATACCGAACAGGCTGAAGATGAGACCTAGCTGTTATCAGAGTATATTAGACTCTCTGTCAGTATTACCAATATAGGTAAGGTATCTGGTAAATATAAAGGACTGGATTGTGACCATTTTTATGTAAAATTATGTCTGGGTCGTTAATACAACGTTGATCTTAGTGTGGATTAGCACCAAGTTTATTAGGTCACCTAAAGAATATATTATGCATGAGTGATATATACGTGGCTTTGTGATTTGAATATATAGGGTCATACAAAGATAAAGTAATGGAGAAGATTCTCAGGGCTACTAAGGACATGTGACCTGTGCATAAGGAGAAGCAACATCTATGGCAGAAGTTTGACCAGTTTCCTGAAGGGTCCAGTCCAGGCCACTGTCAGAGCAAACATCCTGCGTTTGTCATGGCCGAGACAGCCCTAGCTCAGACAAACGCTCCCTTGGATGCCCATAACTGCCTTTAGAAAACAGGTGCATTACTGCTGTGAAGTAGATCGTTTTACTGGACTAATGGATTGTTTGTCCTGAGTCTAAATTGAATCTTTCCCTCTCAAGGAAATGTAACACAGGGCTGCCATCTACCAGTGCATTTCTTGTGTGTCTGTGAGTCATACTGTATTTATATACATTACATTCTGCATTTTTTTAGTTATTACTTTTTCCACGAGATGTGATTAAGAGACTGGTATTCTGTAAAACAAATACAAACTCTTCTTCCATTGACTTCAAGTGAGAAGGACTGAATATAAGCTGTTATTCCCTCTTGTAAAGCAAAGTGGGAATTTAATTTACAGTTGTGGAGTATCCAGACTCTGCACATTTTCTGTACACACTGAGACTGTTCACATGCAAAGATGCACTTACCCTGGCTCACACGTCCTTCCAGCACTGAATTACCCTCTCACCCCTAGAGGTCCTTCCAAACCAAGGTTGAGGTTGAAAGATCAGCTGGGCAACACGGGCAGCTCTGCTGCCCAAGCTTCTGCGCTGCCTATTCTGTAAATAAGCAGAAGATTTCTGTCTCCTGAGCTTAGTAAGCACAACGCTGTATTAATGTTAAGAGAAGCATTAGCAGGAAAAGATGTCTCTTCTAAGAAAACAAATCACAAGTGGGCATTAGAACAGATCTTCTAAAAAAGGGGAAGATCAAGATAACACTAATGACACGAGCATATGCTAATCCTTTTTAGTTTTATATCTGTTTTAATAGCTGTTTAAAGCCCATCAAAATTAGGTAGTCATAAATAATAATAAAAAACGACTGTAGCATTAGGTCTTTAGAGTCTAGATTTAGGTTAAAGGATCTGTAAACCTTTCCATGAAATTACTCTGAACATCATAAGGAATTGATTTTTTTTAGTGCCTAATCAGTTGTTGAGATTTATTTTGTGATGATAGTTTGAATAGTTTCCTCAAAAATTGGAAGTAAATTGTAGAATTTCAGTTTTGGAGTCAGTAATATTTTAGAGGCCAGCTATTCTTACTTCAGTTGCAAAAATACTATTTTTGTTAGACTTTCAGAGAGTTTGGATGCATTTCATATGCATGACTTGAATCAGTTTATGCTTTCAGTACAGTTAGAAAATCTCAAAGGGCTTCAGCCTTTACTTTTTGTTACCAAATATTTTTTAATGTATGTATCATGTAGTATTAATTTTTTTTGATCATTATTTAACTCCTGGCAATCCTATTATTTTCAGTCAAGTTTGGAAGTTTAAGGCTTAATTTATATTGGGAACTGACTAATTATGGTTCACACGGAATATCAAATAGAAAGTAAGTTAGGCCAATATAACTCACTTGCCTGATGAATACAATGGTGAGTACAATGCAGATTTTAATCTTTTCTCTTTTCTTTTAAATATTTTATAAATACATCTTTTTAGAATTGCGGAAAATATATTTGAGCAATTTGGGGCATTGAGTCATGAGGAGTTACATAGGTCTTACAGGCAAAATGAAGACACTCTTATTTACCCCCATATAGAAAAACTAAGTAACTGTGGGAATCTGCATTAAAAAAGGAGTTTGGTTAAACACCCCGTGTTAATCATCTGCATTGAAAATCACACCAGAATTTATTAACAGCTTCAAAATAAATTGGTCTTTAACTAGCTTTTCAACAGCTTAAGCAGCAAGGTTAATATTCTCTCAGTGGAAAATAATAAAAAGCTTAAAATCTGTGAGTGTTATAATGTAAAACTAGTAGAATGATCAAAATGAGCTCATTAGTCAGATTTCCAAATGCAGTACAATAAAAAATATGTGTATTCTATATGCCAGGATGTAAATATAATAAAACAAAAATCCACTGCCTAATTAATTTTACTTGCTTGTACTTTGAACAAAATGATCAAGCTCAGTGTTAAGGTAATGTGAAGTACTCCTGGCTGATTAGCTACATATGCCTTCAGACCCATCTTACTCTTCTGTGTAACTAACTTATGAATGTCCCTTTGTCAGATGAATGGCCTCCAGATAAATTCAGTCCTATTGACACTGCTGTCTATTGTGCTAGAGTCAGAGCGCATAGAGTTCTTGGTTTTATTTTAGTCAAATTATTTGTTGTAGGGGTCATACATGCATGCAGAAACATTATTTTAAGTAATGTGTTTTGCTGGAGGAAGAATCTCTTTTATTCTTTCTAGTGGCTAGAAATGATGAAGTCGTTTCATATCCAGCTTCCCTGACAGTTGCTGTCAAGCTCAGAGTATGTAACTGAAGACTAAATTAGGGGCACCGTTGCCTCAGTGTGACTGGACAACTAATGCTTTATTAAAAAGTTCATGCAGAGTTTGACCTTTTTTTTTTTTCTTAATTAATTTAAAAATCTGAAATCAGCTACAAATGAGGTGGGCCCAGTTTCAAAAGATTCAACTAAAGAAGTTTTTCTGAAATCGAATTAAACAGATTTTTCATGATCATGCAGAAGCATAAAAATTACTTTGTCTCTTCTTCCTTTTTCATTTGGACTTGTTCCATTCAACCAGATGTTTTGAACCAAAGCTACTTTCTTTACACCCTAGCACACATCGTTCCCTACTCTGATGGTGGAAGAATATTTTTAAAATTATATTTTCAGTACTGTAATATTGATACCTTGCATGCAAGTTTGTTTAGAAACCCCAGCAATTTTGTAACTTTATGTAGCTGAATTCACTTGACGAAAAGAAGCTCTGCAGCCACGGTTGGTGTTATGCAGTCATCCAGTTTCCAAGCTGATGACTCCAAAAACTGACGAGAAGAAAGCTCTTTGAATTTTCAAACACAGTGAATATAACTGGAATAGTTTCACCTGCTTCTAGCGGTGACATATGGCGTATATATGGTAGACATGACTCCTGGGAGAATGTAAATACTTTGAACAAGAGTGAATTGCAGCAGAAGAAATGAATTTAAAAGAACGAGGCTCATAAACTCTGGCAACCTGAGAATTTTCTTCAGTTTAACTCTGTGGTTTTGAACTAAGTTGAATTGATGAAAATTCTCTTTAATTTGATTTTAATTAGGTTTATTTGAATTACTGTATTATCAAACTGACCTATAAATAGCTATATGCTTAATCTGCGTACATACACAGCTGTGTATGTGTATTAAGGACTGTTTATGTTGTAAGACATAGTGTAGTGTAGTGAAGACTCAAACCTGTGATTTTTATATATTTATGTGAAAAACAATATTGAAGGAATAGTTCAATCACCTTCTTATTCAGGTTTATGACACCCGATCTTTCACTAAATATTACTTCAAAAATATGGGACATTTACTCTCTCACTTCCCAGTAATTTATTTGTACTAAACACTATTGTTTTCTTTTTTGAATAGTACTTTTAGGTACATGCTCATTATGTTACATACTAGCATCATCAGATCTATGTGTAGTAACCAGTTGATAGCATGATGGCTTTATCATGTTGTGAGGAGCAGATAATTTGATCAGTAAACTCAAAAAAAACTACCTTCATGTGATTAGGTATTAAAACCCTGCTGAGCTTCATCTGATTATACCGTACACTATATACATCTGCACTAAAGCCAAAAAGCTGTGTCCTCCATACAGTCAAAGGAGGTCTATTCTTTGGAGCCTAAGTTTGATTCATCTTGTCCTAGTGTCTTTGAATCACCACAAGCACAATGAATCAGGTGAATCATAGCATAAAGGAGTCTGTCCTCTTCCATTAACTCCCTCACTTTAAGGAGATGAAATGACTAGTTCTGATGGGCTGCCTACCTTTTTGAAGGATTATATTCCACCATTATATATATATAAAGCAAAATGAGTCTTACTTCATTTGCTTTAACTGGTCACCACTAGCTATTTCAAAGATTTAAAAAGAATATGTTTGTGAGGGTTTTTTTGTGTGTGTTATTATTACTAAGAAAACAGACTCAAGATATCTCAAATCCCATGAGAGTTGGACCTCCGTTAGAAAAAAAAAAAATCAAACAAACAAAAAAGCAGCCTTCAAATGGTGGCCTTCAAAACAAGATGAAAAATAGCATAAAGGAAAAAACATTGTATAACATTCTTACTGCATAATGGAAGGCTGACTAAACCGGTGGAGAGGCTCTTGGTGTAGATTCTTATTGTCTAACGTAAGTACTTATCATCCACTTTGTGCTAATTCGAGAAAGCACCAACGTTATCATTCTAAGTTATTTTAGATGAATATCTTAAGATGATATGAGTCAGTTAGGATGACATGAATCACCCTGTCTGCTTCTCTTCATGGGTTATGAAAACAATCTAACATAGCTGGCCCAGATGAACCCACACCTACAAAATTCATCATCATCTGCTTTACTGAGTTGTCCTGCACGTTATTCTAATTTACTTGGAGGAAGTAAATGGGAACTTTACATTCCTTGGCTTTGAAAACATTTACAAGAAAGTGAAATTCCTTATCCTAAAATGAACTTCATAGACATATCCAAAAACTTTTTCCCCCAAAATGGAAAAAAAAAAAGCTGTGTTTAATTACATAAAGCAGATACATTTCACAGTGTTTTTACTCAGTGCTGTGGAATCCCACCAAATTCCAAGAAAAGGGAAAGTAAGAGACATACTGAGTTCAAATTGTTCTTGACACAAAGTAAGGCAGAATGTATAAGTACGATCAATGTTCTCTTGGATACATTGATCTGGCTGCAGTTTTCTAATAATCCTTCTGGTGTAGAATCATTCCTATAAACTTCATAGCACCTCGCACCTGCAGGCTATAGTGGCCGTGGCTCATTAGAGTCTAAATCCACTGCTTCTGTGTTTTAAATTTATGAAAGTTTAATAGGTGCTGTGTCTAGGACAGGCATAATGGGAGGAAAATAATGTAGGATTAGTGCAATTCATTTTGAAAAGCAGATGGACAAATACGGAAAAAGTGAACAAAGACAATGCAGACTAAACATGGGTATAAATTTAATATACTTGGCACCAGTCAACTTACATATTTCCTAAACAAATACCTCTAAGTTATGACATAAAAAAATAAAAAGAATATACAGTCTCTCCGGATCTGGTATATTGGACCTTTCAAAGAAATATTAATGTTCCGGGAAATACAATGCATAGACAAGAATTATATGGTAATACAGGCAGTACTGTTTCAGAAATAATGAACGTCAGAAAAAGTGATCAGAAGACAATAGATTTTTCTTATCCATTCAGAATAGAAGCCAAATGTGAAACATTTCACTGTATCTGGCAGGTTTTCGTATCTTGTAGGAAGATCAGAACATCAGAGCAGGTGCAAGGACAGGTTTCTGGGTCTTTCAGTCTTGTCCATGCTAGCACGATCCACCGTCATTCTTTTCAATCATTATTATTCACATCCCTACTAGTCTTTTTTTTTTTTTAAAGGATGAAATTCAACCTCCAGAGCAAAATTCTTAATCTTTACTTGAGAGGTGCATGATCACTAGGATGCAGAAACACTTGGTGTGGTTGCTTAAACATAGGGATCCAGTGCCATTCGATGTGCCACTGCCATTGCAGTGCAGAGGTCCTTTGCCACCTCGGATGATGTCTAAGGCGTCCCATAGTGGTATGCCTTAGTGGCCCATGTAGACAGCTAAGGAGAGTCTGTTTGTTAGGCCATGGAGCTGTGCGTACCAAGTGGAGATGAATCCTGAAGAGTGAACTGAATGTTTCTTTTGGCTGCATTTTCTCATATCTTGATTCTGTAATCGAAATCTGTGGCTGCAGAAGGACGGGAGCTAATAGGGATGTTGTTTTGAAAGTCAAAAAGTTTGGGTAAACTGGATAATAATGCCACGTGTTACAGGTGGATACTTGCGGGATGAGAATAGAACTCTGTCCTGTCTCAGCTGGTAACAAATTACCAGCCATGGTTGCAAGAAAAGGTTCTCTCATTCTATGTATGGGTCTGAAATCCACTAGTATTTGACCTAGCATGTTCCTTTTGCAGTGCTTCAGTTACTGAATTTGTATCTGCACTTTCATTAGTTTGGCCACCAAAAAAGGCGTTTTAATGCTGGGTTTGTTATGACTTAGCTGATTTTAACTAGAATATGATTAACGTGTATTTGGGTTTCCTTTAGGTATTTGAATGGGAAAGATGAGTATCAATGAATAGAAGTAATTACTACTGTTCAGTAAAATGCATACTTTCAACTGACTGTGGTTTAAAACATTAAGACATTAAATGTTAAGGACATGGAGCTGATAGAGCTTACCTGAATTTAATTGCCTCATTAAGTGTGTTAATAATATGTGCAATAGGTTTGCATGTTCTTTAAAACCTAGATGAGTCATTCAGAATGATAAGATTTTTTTTCATAAGCACAACAAAGTTTTCAAAATCCACTCCAAGCAGTGAATGCAGAAACCAGTTGTGTGATTTAATAATAAAGGATGTTATGACTCACTTTGGAGAAATTAATGCTATATTCAGTATCAGGTAGAAGCCAAGTACTTGAGTAATGAGTTCTCAAAAATGTCAAACATTTAAGAATAGCTGCTTTCTCTTGTTGAAAGAAAATGTGCAAGTTTAAATTACTTATAGTTGTTGAACTCCAATTTCTCTTTAAAATACGGGATAGAAAGTCATTAGCAACAGAACTACATAAACAAAATTGCTATTTTAAAAAACTATTCTAATGATTCTTATAATATTCTTCTAATTCTAATTAAAACTTGATTGTAAGCAAGCTTATTTTATTAATTCAATTTTTCTATGCATCCCCACAATAGAATAATGATGTTTCTAGAATAACAGGTTGCTAATACTTACTGTATATCCTCTGTGTGCAGAGTTCTTTACAAGATCTACCAAAAAAGGGGTTCATGGCAAAGGTCAACAGAGAGAAAGTGAACACAAGAGAGAGAGTTTTGAGAGAAGTAAGGAAGTAAAATGAGGATATCTAATGGGTAGGTGGCGGGAGGTAGTCTTCAGTGTGAAATATAGAGACAATGTGTGTTGCACAAAAGCATACAGTTTGGTCAGTTTAGTTATCTGATGCATGAGTTTGCATGTTATTTCTGCTTAAGCAGACAAACCTAAGGTCTTTGGAGCAGATCTTGTAACTAACTCATATCGCGTGTTGACCACTCAGTAGCAGAGGCAGACTGTACAGCTGATTTAATTTTTTGCAACATAATGAAAAACCTGAATGGATTCCAATCTTAGACTATTCTTGGGAGGGTGGAAGTCATTTTTGCTAGGAACTTTGAAAGATCAGGAGACAGTTTGCGTAAGAGCTCCTGGTTTGCCTAGAAGGGCTATTAACAAATATAGATAACAGGAGTTCAGGGGTTCCTGTATTCATGTCAGGATTTGTTAAGGTACTTGGTAATTCCCAGGACAAGAAAATGGGAATGGTGTAAGTTGTCCCTGTGTTCACTCTCAGCAGATGTTTGTGCATGGCTTTAGTATACCTATAGAAACCTATATATGCTCTACAACATCATAATGATTTTTGTTTTTATTTGGGCATCACTGTTACTATTAAAAGGACATGTCTTCTAATTAGATTTTTCAGTGAAAGTGTAAAAGAAAACTTCCACTCAATATTTAAACCAAGCAGATCAATTGTTGCAACTTATTTTGCAAATGACATTTATTTCCCTCAAATACAATATTTACATGGTGAGTATTAAGAATTTTTGATTTAGAGGCCCTTCAAAATTATATTTTACACTTAGTAGAAATGCCTTTAATGTGGCCTGCAAATGCCGACAAGATGACAAGTAATAAACCTTTTGTAGAACTGCTGTGCATTAGTCAAAAGTTTTGCAGGGGCTGTTTTATTTGAAACTCCAGATGTCAGGAAATAAAATTTCCTTTCTTTCAGAATACAAGCACATAGGTACATGAGGTTGCCAAAGTGCTGAGCCATTAAGTATGAAGCAATACCTTCTTCCATGATTTTGGAGAGGAGGTCAGGCTGAATGAAAGGAGGTGTCCAGTATATTTGCAGTTCCTGGTGTCATGAAGAAGGCTGTTATGGACTGTTGTAGTTAATGCTGAGAAATGTTTTATTTCTCAGAAAATTACCAGAGGACTGGCTGATATTCCTTTTGCTATGACATAAACCAGTTAAAGAAGCATAGGAATGCTCTGAAATACTTGTCCAAGGATTGACAGAATTGGGGAGTATAGTTCTACCAGTCTATCAAGGAATTGAAGGGCAAGTTGAAGTGTGTCAAGTAGAGAGAGGTGGAAGGGGTGAATAAATAAATGTATAAATTGGATAGTAGGAGACAAAAATTACACCTGAAATTTTGAAATTCTGTCTGTATAACATGGCACATTCTGCGCTGCTATTAAAAACTTGCACATTAATTCCATAAAATAGTAAATAAGTCCACAGCTTTAATATTTTAGTTAGCTTCCATGAAAGTAATTTCACTCTAATGACTTCATTGTAAGCATAAGTCAAGAAGCAGCTTAATTCTGACATAATTTAGCATAATTTTTCTTCATATTCTCATTCTGAACATGATTTAATGTTGTAATATATGACTGGTAAATTTACAGTTAATGAACAGACTGTGTTCCTTAATTTGCTTTTTCTTTGTGGAAAAGATGACTTTGCAAGCTTTAACAAATATGTTTACTATAGATATAAGAGGTTGTTTGGGTTACAATTTAGTAATGTGGAATAGGAGATTAAAGAGACTTAAACATTAGTTTAGTCTTTAGACTTAAACTGATGCATAAATGTGTTACTGAGTACACTGAATAGGACTCGGAGATTATCTCTTTCAGAGATTATTCTTTCAAATAATGGCTAATTCTTCCCAGTTTGATAGTATTTATGGAAGTTTATGAATCTCATACTTGCTTTGACGTTATTGACGTGGAATAATCAGCTGAAATTGTATCAGCTTGTGTGTTTAAGTTTTGAGGTTCAGAGGCTGAATTAAGGTCAATCAGCTTGAGATGTTGTAAAGCAAAAAATGTACTGGAGTAAAAATATTAGACTTTTCTCCTCATGTCATATACCCCAAGGGATGAAAATAATGCGATGTATGTCTTAGTCTTCAGATTTAGTGGAAAGTGATATCATTTTATAGTCATTTTTACATAGCAATAAGTGGTTTCTGCATATATATTTTTCTGTGCAGGTCAACTTCTACGTAAGGGTGAAAGCAATTTATACCCTTGGACACAGTGTATCTCTGATTGCTCTTACAACAGGAAGTATAATTCTTTGTCTTTTCAGGTAGGTATTTTTCATGAGTAAATAAGAACAATGATAAACAGTATTAACAGTTGTCTGATATTTGGAAAATTGGATACAGATATTTGGAAAATGCTTTAGATTTATACTTTGCTCAATTAAATAGTTGGCAGTAACATAGTGACAACTTGATTTTTGCTAGCACCAGTCATATAAAAAATTTCAAAGCACTTTATACTTTTAGACATTGCAATCTATATGAAAATGAATAGTAATTTTGGAATGGATTAAAGAAATCATTTTTGACTTGAGTATCAAAATCAACACCTTGAATTGTTCTTGCATATAAGTAGGCAGCTGGTCTTAACACTAGGCAAGTGGGCGGCCCCATTTGCAAAAGCTTCTGAGCAGGCTCAAGGGGTAATATAATTGAAGGTAATCACCAATTTGTCTGGGTGGGGATGTAATGGTATGGATGGTTCTGTTGAAGGAAAGTGCTAGATGTGCAAAGTTTTGCATAAATAGTGCTGGGATTGGCACTATTATCTTCTGATGTTGCCTAAGATTCCAGTAGTTACCTGAGACTGAGAGCAGACTCGTACTGCTAAAAGAAAGGGCAAAATTGTGTTACCAGTATCGTAGTTCTTACTGTCTCCAACTTCATGCCATTGTATTTCACTTTCGTCTCTCCAATAGAATAGCCAATATATTCTCCATCAAAATCCTCACATGACTTTCCTATCCCACTCTCCATCAGGTAGTAAGAAAATCAAGAAAATGCAACATCTGGATTTGCTACAGAAGATGTGCATGTAAATTCAAGGAGTAGTAGTAGTAAGGAACTGCATGTTTTTCTTCAGAACATGATGAACTATTCCTATATTTATTCTGTAAACGTTTGAGAGTGTCATTGAATTGTCTGAATAATTCTATATGCAGAGCAGGTACATGACGCATGATTATTTTGGGCGATATCTTTAGAAAAAAAAAAGAAAAAGAATAGAATCTTTCATAGTAATTTTCTTTATCCCAGAAAAGACTTACAGGCAAGTTAGTCATCTTCAAAAGTGCTAAAATAAGCACATCTAAGGCACTGTGTGTATCACAGACACCTGTCTGTTTTCTGTCAGCAGAAGTCAGTCATTTGGAGAGAATAAGACACATGTTAGTTTACTGGCATCCAGTTCGTATCTGTAAAGACTTATAACAAACATCTCAACAGTTTTATAGCAAATGACTTGGTAACTGTACGCTTAATAATTGTACAAAATGTAGATTGAAAGTTTCAGGGGTGTAGTCAAGTTTTGTGACTTTAGATACGAAATAAATACCCAGGTTAAGAGGTTGATCTCCACAATCCTTGTGTTTGTAGAAGACAAGTAGAAAGACAGACTTTCCTATGAGAGATTACAAGGTCTTCCAAGTCTCCCTCTGAAAGGGAGACTCTTTCTCTGTTATCTAGATAAGGAGTTTAGGGGCATTAGCCCCCTAACACAGTAAGCCAAATTAGGACCCCATATTGGTTTTTGAGTATCCCAGTCAATATTTAGCTTCCAAGCAGGTAACAAGGAAGCATTTATTGTGACATTTACAGCTGAAGCAATTGTAAGATATTAACAGTACAAGTGAACACAAAATGCTGTGTGCATCTCTCGACAAGTTATAGGGCATTCCGTACATTTTGTTCATTTTTAAGGGTAGAGTTTGGAAAATAGGGATGTGCCTGCAAGGTTTAACTTTTCTCTGTTCAGCTGGTAACACCTCCTCTTCTAAGTAGAGCTTGCACTGAAAGGTCCCCATGTTTTTGTAGACAACGCCAATATACTGTTTGGAAAGATCAGTCATTTATCCCTCAAATACACTCTCCTTTGAATATAACCATCACACTTGCATCCTGTTGTATTGAAAGAGGAGAGCAAAGATTTTCAACATCTTTAAATCAAACTGAGGGCGTTTTTGGTAGTTAGGTAGTGTGTTAAATATTGGAAGTTACTAAAGCAGTAGAGAAATGAGTATTCTGACTTCATCCAGCAGAATTAAGATATGAACGCTGGATACTAGTGAAACAAGAGATTATTAAAACTGTTGGATTAAAATTGCTGGATTTGTATATGGGCACTTCAAATTATATTTTATTTAGTCATGTTTTTCTTCAGTGCTGTTTTATGAAAGAGTAAAGTGAATTTAATTTCACTGTGGGTACTGTATTCATGAGAAGGATGTGGGAACTCTTATTTAGATATGGACTTCTGTAGTCCATTATATATTGCCATATGCCATCTGGCAGAACAGATACCACCTCAGGGCTTCATAGTTGTTTACAATATCAGCCATAGGCACACTAGAAACAGAACTATTGGATAGCAAAGATGTCTCTGAAGGTTTCCATGCCTTCGCAATATTCTCTTTTTCATTCCTTCTAGAGGTTTTGGTTACTGTACTTGATTTAAATCTTTACAGAAACATACTATGGGTTCACATTATTAATATCTGTAAAGAACAGACTTAGAAGCATTGTAAAAGGAAAAGATTTTTATATCTGGATAATCTTTTAATGTTAGAACAAAGACATAAAACATGAATGTCTGAAAATATCTTGCTAGACTATGCTGACAACAATTTTTCAAGTTGCTCTAGTGTCACTCCCCACATAATACTCTATGTACTTATATTTATGATTAAATACTTATAAATTATTTAATATATACTAAGTTATATATTAATAATTAAATTAAAACATATTGGAAACCTTCTGGCAATTTTTTTTTTGAGATTGCCCATTTGTCAAATGCCAGGCACATCCAGATTGCTTCAAAATTTATATATTTACATCAAAAGTAACAATTTTGATTTAGTCAAAAGAAATTGCACTCCTCTTCTTGAAACTGAAGTTTCTTTCTTGATTTTGAATGTCTAAGTTCTAAGATATTGGACAGGTTATTAAAAGGGGAAATCAAAATACAACAAATAGTATTTTTCAGATGTATTAAAACATGCTGTTTTGTTCTAACTCAGAAGGAAAACAAATCGTAGAACATCATATTTCTACATATCAGTAAAGTTTTAGTTGCCATATAGCTCTTACTATAGTTCTTTGCGAATTATATAACTTTATATAAATGTTATATATAGTATATATTATGTAGCCCTTTATAATAAAGCTTTCCAAAACAACAATGCTTATCATCATAGCTAACACTGAATAGAAAGACTTTCTTGCCCAGTACATCCAAAGTGTTTATATGACAACTTTTCATAGATCAAACTCTTATTGTTTCAACTACTGAATGTGACAAGATATTAAATTCTAAATTAATTACTCAAGAAAAATATTTTGCTCCCACACCTCTTTGGCATGTATCTTTGAGTTACATAGAAGCATGTAACGCCATGTATCATAGTAGTGATAGCTCTGTTTTTTCACAGAATCTGGTTCAGGGAAGGACATTCATAACGACATAAATAAGTTTCATCCAGGTATTCTGTCCTTAGTAAGGCGGAGGCTACCAAAATGGAGATATTATTTATTTAACTCCTAGTGTTCCTTTTCTAGAAATGCTAAACTCACTGTAATTAGCCTTGCTTTGCAGCTTCATATAGGTTGTTCAGTGTTTCTCTGTACAAATCTACACATGCACAGAATAAATTGATATAACATCTTATTGCACCTTCATTCAATCATTTACTATCATATCCATGAAATGCCTGGGCTTCTGACTTATTTTCAGGTGCAGTTCAAGGTGCTGGTTTTGACCAAAAAAATCATGGTAGCAATTTGGTTTCTGGGAATTTGCTACAACATATCTATGTTAAATGGGGAGATTTTGAAGGGAATGTATTTTATCTTGAAAGACCTTCAAGTGCTAAATCACTTCTCCTTGGTGCTCATTCACTTGGAATAGTAAATTCCCCATTTGTTTATCATGCTTTCACAAGGCTACTAGACAAAAGAAGAGGATTTTTGTATTTCACAGGACAGAAAAGATAGGCAATCTAATGCTTTGCAAGGATTTGTTCTCATATATATTCGTATCATAGGATGAAAAGTCATTATATAGGAAAGATGCAGGAATTAAAGGAATTAAATTAGGAATTAAACAAGAAAATATCTATGATAATAAGCGAAAGCATGTGTGAAACACACAGAGATTGATCAAGATCTTATCTGCAAGAAGAAGATTGCAGTGAAGTGTGGGCTAAATCCTATCGGGATCTTTTGGCCTGTGACACTGAAAGGGAGTCAGAGATGCTTTATTTGGATATTTCGAACAGAAAATAGTAATGAAAGAAAATGGTAAGGCAGCACTGACAATATGCAGAGGAGAAGAGTGTAGATACTTACTCAAGTTTGATGTCACTAGGAATCAGGGGGTAGTCTGTTCAAAAGGCTTTCTATCTTGCAATCTAAAATGCCTATTTTTAAATCTCTTCTTAGAAAACTTCATTGTACTCGGAACTACATCCATCTGAACCTGTTCCTCTCTTTCATTCTAAGAGCAATCTCTGTTTTAGTCAAGGATGATATTCTCTATTCCAGCTCCAACACAGCTCACTGTCCAGAGGATCAAACCTCATGGGTAATAAACCTCTTTTGCTACGTGCTGTAATACTGTTGCCTCACACATTTTCCTCCCCAAACCTGTTGAATATCTAGGATACCGAGCTGTCAGAAGAGAGGAGCCTGTAGAGAATGTAATGACTGGGCCCATAAGACCAAAGCAAACATGTGAACTGCGGAGGCAGTCCAAAGTTCTTAGGCCTTTGAAAGATTAGTCTGTGGACCCTCAAAATACTGTTTTTTGAGGTTTCTTTTATTCTCCAGTTATTCTTGGCAGTATCCTCATACTACCTTATTTGAATTTGTTGGGTTTTGGCCTGTTGACTGATCTCTGATGCTTCACTTGTGGGATGACTTTGGTAAAGCTGCTTTCTTGTGCGTTGCCTGGATCCCACCTCTGGCACCCAGCAGCCTGGAGGCTTTGCCCCTCCAGCCCACAGCGGTGCTTCACAGCTCTGTTGCAGGCACAAAGCCTTAAAAGCACCCAATTTATTATTGAATGTTACTATGAGCTGGATCTGAATGACACAAATCCATAATTTCAGCTTTAATGACATGAAACCTTCACTATTCAACATATGGGAATAGACCTGATGCAGGCCTAACTGCAACAGGGAGCCTACATGATCTGGTGCAGGTGTGTAAGTCAAGACTGTACTACAGAGGAGTATATGTGGCAAATGTGTATTGAAATTGAAGAAAGAATACAAAAACTTTAGGCATTAAGTGTTGATCTTGATCAAGACAAGCTTCAATTGTTATTTTGAACTATGTATTTTTCCCCTGTTACAGTTTCTGGCATTTTGCCACTCTGCAATGAGTATATGGGACTCTTCAAAGCCCTGTGGTGAGATTAGTCAGTCACTGAACAGGATGACTGGATTAAGCTTCTTCTCTGGGTTTCTGTCTGCCTCATTGGGAGAGAAATAGTCCTTTCCAGAGAGCTCATCCATTTTAAGATTCCGTGTGAACATACATGTCTCTCTCCTCAAGCTGTAGAAGAAGCTAGCTAGTAGGTGGCTTTCTTAGATAACAAACCTCACTTTTAGGGGACTAAAATTAGGTGAAATGGATTCAAGTCTTAGAGTCTTACTTACTTGCCTGAGTATAGGCATGTAGTGCTACTTGGGATGCCCTGAGATATCCAAGATATTCAATGGGGTTGAGTGGGAGACCATCTCCTTCTGCACAATCAGCTAGAGTCAGGAGTACCTTAGGGCATCTGACACGATAATAGATATTTATGTTCAGACAAAGGAATTAATCACTAAATGAATAAGGTACCCAGCTAGACATTTGTTATACTTGGACTTTTAATAGAAGCAGCAAAGGTACAAGGTGTTTTAGAACAGAGAGAGTAAAGCAAGCAGAAAGTAGGAGAAATCACTGGGTAATATTTAATTAACTAGGCTGCATTCACTGTACCGTCACATTTCTCGGTGCACTCTCAGCAGAAGCAGTTTTATGTTCAGTTCTTACCTCCCAAACTCCTGCTGGGAAGTATCAAAGCAGTAGCAGCCAGCACCATGGAAGATGAGCAGCACAGACTTCTGGAAATTTATTCTGCAGAACAGCCTACAGACTATACTGGGACTTCAGTTTATCATATATGCTCGTGTGTCTTATTGATTAAGAAACACTAGAGCATTCTATAAAAGAAAAACATCATTTTAAAAAGTCCATTCAAATTTTTCTTTTTGCTTGAGATATTCATGATACAAAGTTAGATTTTCTTTGTCTCCTTTCTAGCCTTTAAAAATTCCTAGAGCAGTTTCTTCATTAATTTTACCATCTTCTGTAGTTTGGGTACAGTTTTGAAAAATGTATACAGATAGATTTTTATTTATTAACCATTTAACAGCTAATGATTTAATCTGATAACCACTCATTAATCAGCTGTTGCAAGTGTGTACATTTATTGACAACCTTCACCTTTTAGAATATTTATGCTATAATGTTTTCAAAGTTTCTAAGTGAATTTTCTATAAGCCACCTAAAACTTCTAAAATAAGTTTTTTTTACATACCATATTCTTTCAAATATATCAATTTGCCTTCATGGTTAAATGAAGAAAACCTTTTTGTGCTTGACCTGGGTTACGAACATTATGTTGAAAATTAAAACTTATAGGAAATATTACTAACAAAATAATACAGCATCTTTTGTGCAGCAAGTTTTACCCCTGTTCTCACATTTCAGGTGGGCTGCAAGGCTATTTTGGTGTTTTTTCAGTATGGTGTTATGGCAAACTTTTACTGGCTCTTAGTTGAAGGACTTTACCTCCACATCCTCCTTGTGTTAATATTCTCCCCCAACAGACATTTCACAGTCTACCTGCTGATTGGATGGGGTAAGAACGTAAATAACTTCCAGTAATGGTCTCTTTTCTTTACCTGTGTATTAGTTAGGGCCAGTATTTTGAATGAGGCAATGATGCAGTTTCTGTTCTCATTCCCCGAGTGACTACTAAGCCTGTAGCCAGCCAGGGCCTGTGATCACCTACCTGTTTGCACGCTCCTTAGCACGGCTCTCATCTGTGCCAGTTGGCACTCCTTGGTGTTGCCTACAGGTGACTCAGGGGACAGGATGATCCATGGACTGCCACCCCAAAGCATTATTTGTGTGATTTGGGTTGACCCAATTTGGGAGGTGAAAAAAGAGTTCTTGGCCTGTGTATGGACACAGGCTATGCTATGGCATGTGTGTTTGCTGAAAAGCTCATTAAATATTTTCCATATGTTTTTAAATATATATGTTCCTTTCGTCTACAGACAGTGCAGTGGCATATATATATGGAGCAGTTTAAAGCTTCCAGGAATAAGTGGTCATAAAACATTTAGGTATTGCTGGGAATAAACCCATGTGTGTGACTTTCCTTATGAAATGCTTTACCCTTCAATTTTGTATTGTAGTCTTTGCAATTAAATTGGGAATTAGTGTGGGTATAGTATCTCCTTCTACGTCACTTGGAAGAAACCTAAGAAAGAAACCAAGAAAGGCACCTGCTTGTCTGTTGGTGATTACACCTGCATTTTTATTAGAAATGAGCACACTTCCTGCAGTATTTGTTAGCCAGACTGCTGGTACTGAATGTTAATTGACCAGGCCTCTCCATTAAATCCTTTATTATATGCTGTGTATTTAGGAAAGAATGGTTACAAACAGACTGAACTTACTTATAATCTGCCTCTAAACCTCTTTGTTTTTATAGGAATTCCTACCATATTCATTATTACATGGACAGTAACACGGATCCTATTAGAGGATACCGGGTAAGTAGTGGGAAAGGGAAAGCCTGAAGTCCCCGTCCGTACGAGTACCTGCCCTGCCTTGCTTAAAAGGCAGGATATGGTGCTGTTCACAGAAAGGTAGTTTGCTGTTCTGCAGCATATAAATACAGGAAAGCTGAAATTTCACAGATGTGACACTCAGTGGAAAACGCTGAAAATCTCTTCAGCATGGAGTTTATGCATGCTACTTATTTAGAACTTTTACAAGGAGGAGGTGGCAAAGAGATGTCCTGACTAATGTTCCCCTTTGAGATCCTCATGTAGACCACTGGCATCCTAATTTGCAAAAAGGCAATGGGATTGAAATCTAGAAATCTTTGGATATCCTACATTCATGTAAGTGAAGCAATGTAATATCTAAACTGTGCAGATTTAGGTACAACCATGACTGCAGAGAGCAAGGTCTGGCTGTTCTTGGCATGAGAAGGGGAGCTCAGGTAAGAGCTTTGCTGGAAGGTCAGACTTGCTACTCCTGGCACTGAGGAATGGGACAGAAGAACTAGTGGAACAGTTTCCACATTCTTTTTTTTTTTTTTTTTGATGTCTAACTAAAATTTTTCAGTTATTTGATTCTGTTTTTAAATTCAGAAAGCTGCATATTTCTAGATTTTCTTTGCGAGTCCTCTAACATACAAACAATTCCTTTCTCCTTCACCATTATTGAACAATCAGAACAGCTCTGGAGTGTATTGTTCTTGTTTAAGGTTAATCATTCGGAGCATTTATTCTCAGAGTTTTCAGGCTAGAATTACTTAGCCCAAGTGAAAATTAAATTTCCAGTTCTTCAGACAAAGTTTCAGCTTGAGTCTCACATTTTCCTCAGCCAGTTCTATCCATCCATAACCTGAATACCCCACAAGGAAATTATGTCATTTTAATTGTATGTCAGTTGCTTTAGATCTTCTGCTATCCAGAGGCTGTTGTTAAGTGCTTTTTGGAAAAGTTCCTCAACACAAAGTGAAACTAAACTTTGAGCCCTGAAGGGCAGTGGCCACCATCATTTCTAGTGCTATTCTGGTTTGCCTAGTGTTTTAGCTGATTTGAATCTGCATATTAAAACCATGGAAATAGAAACAGGAAAAAAATAGGCATTATATTAGTGTGCTTTGATTTGTGTATCAAAATACCTCATAGATTTTTTTTACTAGATGAAATTAATGCTAACATCATTTTCCCTTTTGTTTTTTATAGTTGCTGGGATACAAATGAGCACAGTGGTCCCTGGTGGGTTATACGAATACCAATTTTAATTTCTATTATAGTAAGTAAACTTTGAAGCATGAATTATACATCAGTTCTGCACTACGCAGCACATACAGCCATTATTCTTTACTGCTCATTACAGACAGGCAAGAATTCTGTTTTGATGAAAAAAAATTATGCTGCAGGAGAAATTTTAAACAGATGCCAAAGCTCATTAAAATTTGTTGACTTAAAAATTTGTCTGCCTCCTATTAAGTGAATAGTTGCCTTTGTATGTTGTTTTTTCTTAAAAATCTTCCCTGCCTGGAGGAAGCAAAAATCTGATTACACTTTTCAATGAACTGAAGATTTGATTTGACATGGAAATAGATAGGCTTGCAGTTCAGGAAAAGAATATATATATTGCCAGGAAAAGAATATATATATTGCAGCCATAAAAAAATCAGCTGAGTATATCTAACTTTAATTGATAACCTAAAATATATATTGAACATGAAATACTTTCAAGCATTTGAGTATGTTTGTTTTTTCTCCTGTGTGGAGCTCATCAGAATTACTGGAGTAGCATAATAAAATTACTGCATTCAGCATAATCTACTATTGTTATAAGATATTTGTGAAAGCAATCACAGTTTAAATTAATGCATTTTAGATATATTTGCTCTGGTCTTTGTACACCTCAGTCAGAAAAGTTTCTGTATTATTTACTACACAAGATTTCAAAAGAGTCCAGGTTAAACCAGGACTTATACTTGAACTTATCTTTTACTCCATGCTTGTGTAAAAAGCATACTGAAAAATATTTAGAAAGAACTTCATATCATCCTCATACAAAGTTTAAAGAGAGATCAGTGTAGGGTATGGCATGTATATGAAATGACACAAGGTAAGGACTCACAGAAAAGATGTTTTATTATATGAAGAAATGGACATGGGACGGAGCTACAGCGTGAAGAGGGGATACACACCTAAAGTGGTGAGTGTGGGATGGTCCAAATTGAAGAAAATATGGTAAACACCTGGTGTTTGCAGGAAGATATGCACCTTTTTTCTGGATCTTCAATTTCAACAGCTCTCCGGTAGAGTCTAGTGCTGGGAAGCAGTGCTTCTCCAAAGAAGTCCAAGACATGAGGACAGTCTGCTCATTGGCAGACTTGAATTCCAGATGGATCTTAGCAAAGACTGGAAAGTGAGTTGGGAGTTAAGAAAATGTAGTAGAGGTCTGTTAGCAAAATCTGCTTTATCAAAATGTGGAGCAGAATCATTTTCTGAAGTCAGATGATGAACAACCATGCTCTTCCTCCTCTCCTCTTCTCCTCTCTTCTTCCTCTTCCTCTCCTCCTCCCCTCCCCTCCTCTTCCCCTCCTCCTCCCCTCCCCTCCCCT